>CM037856.1:9358576-9701654 GCA_021234595.1 Delia radicum | reverse complement strand
GGGGGCGTTGCAGTGGTGCCTGCTCACTGGTTGGTTAGTGAGTTGAGCCACAGGGTCCTTGAATGCGAATACAGCAAATATATCGATAATGCCTTAGCTTAATTTCAAGGATCAAGACCGACCATGCGTGGTGAAGAGCCACACCCGGTTAGAGGTTGCCCCTACCTTTCACAGAACATGGCGGCTCTAGAGTGGAATAACTCGATAAAAAACCCGTAATCCCGGGTGTCATCCGACCCGTGCCCATGGGATGTGTAGCACTACGTGAGTGTGTTTTTGAACGGAGGCCTCCAGGACGAGGTGAACCCTGGTTGTACTAACCCGCTAGTAGCACAGGGCTCTGTTACCGAGCGTTCTATTTAATCCCTATTTACTTTATAAAGGGTCCGCCAAATAACTTTTTTTTTTTGAACTCCTGAACCAATTGGACTTTGTATGGCGTCATACCAAGGTCTTTATGCAAAATCGTCTCAATGATGTCTCCGAAATGTTCAATTGTTAAGAACGACGGTGAATTGATGTTGATGGCGCTTCACGCACACTTCTACCACAGCAGCAATATTCTCGGGTGTACGCACTGTTTTTGGCTTTTCACGCTTTGGTTTATCGATGAGGATGCCAGTTTCTTTCACTTTTTTCACAAGATAACGAACATACGGACCATTTTCGTTCAGCGGAAGGATAAAACTTATTATCTGTCAAATCAGACATGAACTAAGTGTTACCATTCACGAAATAAGCACTAGTTGAAAAAAACGTTAGATGGCGGACCCTTTATATATTTAGATGGAGAAAATTCATGAATTAAATAATAAAAGGCAAGAAGAGATCGAAGCAGATCTATCTAAAGCAAACAGTGTGCCTCAGGGCCTGGAATGTGCTAAAGACAAATAAAGTGCAGCCAATGGACACATTGTGGTCCGAACCTGCAGAAAATATGGATGTTGTGGAAGAGGCTATTGCGACTTCAGGTCCACCCGAGGCTGATGACTCCCAACGGACGATGAGGATGCACTATTAAACTCGCAACCTAATGAGGCCGTAACTGCTGAAAGCGCTGTGTCGAAGCAATCGACAAACAATCGAGTCAAATTAACTGGTGCGGCTCGAAAACGCATGAAGCAATACCTGGAAGATGGTATTGACATCGAGACGGCTCGCATACTATGCCAAAAAACCGATGCGAGAGACTCGAAAAGAAGTCAAGGCACTGACAAGTGCTCGTAAGAGAGTGCGATCCGATGAATCAACGCCACCTGCTACGAAACAGCCTGCAAAGAGGACCGCTGGAGCAGCTGCTGATGACACGCCCCTTAAGGTGGGCAGTGGCAAACTGAAGAAACCAGCCACAACCGTGCCGGCAAAACCGCCAAAAACAATGGTCCCCTCATACAAGGATGTCGTTGCCGCCCTAAAAATTGGCGTCATACCGCCTGATTTTCCGACAACAAGATGGTCTGACGAGCAGCTACATTCCACCAAAAGGTCCATCCTGTATAAAATTGTTGAGCTCAAGAAGGGGCCCCTGAAGCCCAGTTTTTCAAACTGCTCCTTCAAACCAGGATGGATCAACTTTGTATGTGACGATAAAGAGACGGTACAGTGGACGGAGACGCATGTCCCCGAAATAAAGCCATGGGAAGGTGCTGTTCTCAAAGTCGTAGCTGAGGATGAAGTGCCGAGGGCCCGTGTTCGTGGGATACTTCCCGGACAAGGAGGATACCTCAAGTAACTTCATACTTGGACTGGTTGAAGCCCAGAACCGTGATCTTTCGGTTGAGTACTGGAAGGTATTGAATAGTGTCGTGAAGGGTGGTGTAGTCGAGATCACTCTTTCGATCGATCCAATATCTGCCGATGTACTCAAACAAAAGAACTATCGGGTGAAATTCGAGTTTGGAACGGCGCTGGTAAGACCCACCCGTCAACCTAATGTGGTCGAGCGCAAGAAACTCGAAACGACCAATGCATCTGCTTCAGCAACTTCGGCTAAGTCTGATAAGAGTGCTTCAAAGCCAATTACCTCAGACGATAAACCAAGCTGCTCGAAGCATGTGCCAAGGTCAATTTCTAGCGGGCAAAATAGCCAGAGGGCCAAAAACAAGGCTTCCACGGCCCCTACGAGCAACAGGCCTAGAAAGTGGTAGAGGCACTCAGCAGAAGAAACAGCCCTGCTGAACATCAATCGCGGAAGTAAAGTGGCGAAGCGCGCCAAAAAACAAGCACGCAAATAATGGCCTCAAAAAGTAAGGCAAAACAGCACATTAAGTGCTTACAGGTGAACCTTCACCATGCCAAAGCGGCTTCAGGTGTGGCAATTAGAAGGTTCACCTCATACGACCTGGACGTCATTTTTATCCAGGAACCATGGGTGCATGCCGGAGCAATAAAAGGGCTCAACTCAAAACAAGGTAGGCCTCATATATAACAATCAACATGAGAGGCCTAGAACGGCCATGTTTGTTAGAAACAATTTAACCATTCTTCCCATCTCAGAGTTTATCTTAGGGGATTTGGTTGCCATATGGGCTAGGGTGCCCTCCCTATCTGGTGAGCATGAGGGGGTACTTGCATCCGCGTACCTGCCGGGAGATGTAGAGGAGGCGCCAACATCTGAATTGAGAGCTCTGGTAGAATTCTGCAACTCCAGAAATCTTGGATGGATCATCTGCTGTGATGCCAATGCTCATCACATTACTTGGGGAAGTACAGGTAACAACAAGCCAGGTGAGTACCTGCTAGAGTTTATTAGTAGTAATAATATAAATATAGCGAATAGGGGTGACGAACCCACTTTCAGGAACGTAGTTAGATCGGAGTTTTTAGACCTCACACTTACTAGCTCTAATCTTTCCTTCGACATCTCTGACTGGCATGTATCTTCGGAAGTTTCAATATCGGACCACCAACACCTGGTCTTCAACATTGCGGGTTCGTTGGGAACTATCCAGTCCTTCCGTAATCCCAGGAGGACAGATTGGGATCTCTTTCGGTATTATGTTGAAGACTCCGCTAACTGCTCGAGGGGGCTTATTTTGAGCACGACATAAATCGATCAGGAGGCGGCTGATATTCAGTGTAATCTAATTTCCGCCTATGAGTCGAGCTGCCCAATGGGGCAAGGAAAACTAAGCGTGATGTTCCATGGTGGAACGACAAACTTGGGAAACTCAGAACTGAGGCGAGAAGACTATTCAATAGGGCCAAGGAGACAGGCAACTGGATGGCCTACAAGGCGGCTCTAACTGGGTACAATAAGTAGTGTCCGACCGAACTCATTTTATCAATTTATCATAATATCAATGTTGGGCCGAAGCCGAACTTTTTGTTTTAATAAAAAAAAATATAAATTGTTTTTTTAGATCAATGAATTTAAACCAAAAGTTATTAACATAAACAAAAATAAAAATTTATAGTTATATTTTTTTAAAAAATCATATTTGGAAAATAGTTGTACTATTTTAAGTACAAAAAAAGAATAAAATATTTGTACTATATTTTATAGTCAAAGAAAAAATAGTTGATCGATTTTTAAGTTGATATAGAAAAAAAAACTTAAACTTTAATATTTACTATTTAAAATTAAAAAGTTTGATATTGTAATGACAGAAAGGCAATTTTTCCGCATTCACACCATGTGAATTGCTTCGTCTATCAGAATACAGCTGTCCGGCAGCGCTAAAAAGCTGTTCGCTAGCTACACTAGTTGGTGGGGCTGATAAATATTTTATTGCTACAGCTTTTATATTTGTAAATGGACTTGAATTCCAATACTCAAATATATTTATATTACGGGACTTAAAGGCTCCGTAATAAACATTTTAATTTCTTTCTCAATAAAATTTTCATTTGGTTCTGCTGCTCCTAAGTCTGGTACTGCATCATGTCTATCCCAAATTGATGAATCGGTATTTCTCTTTTTAGAATTACTTACCACTCGAAATTAATTGCAAAATATAAAAGTATACGTTTATTTATATCGCATTAAATTTAAGTATTTGCTTATAAGTCTTGTATGTATATTTCTGGAAATTTTGTTGTAAACTCCTTTGGCTTTTTGAATTTTTTTTCACACACATTGATATTTAAATATCGTTTTTTTTTTGGTATTCTATCACATTCAACGTTGTATTTTTTATGTAGTTTTTTGGTAAATTCTGAAAAGTAAATATAACCACAGTTGTTATTTATTTGTGCTTTTTATAAATAATTATAAAAAGTTCGGTAGTTCGGCCAAATTCGGCCAAAATTTGGCCGAACTTCACTTTTTGGCCGAACTCCGAAGCCGAATACTCGGTAGGACACTAACAATAAGGAACTTCGAAGATCTAAGAGGGCAACGTGGCGTAGCTACTGCGAGAAGATCTCAGATCTCCCCGAAGCGGTTAGGCTTCAGAAGGCTCTTTCGCAAGATCATACGAACGGACTTAGTACCCTGAAGAGGCCGGACGGGTTCTATACTGAATCGCCCGAGGAGACCTGTGAACTCTTACTGAATACACACTTTCCGGATTGTGTGTCACCTGAGAGGCTACCTAGGATTCCTAGGACTCCTAGCCTATCTGGAAGGGACATACTACTTGCGAACAGGGTGTTTCAGGAGGGAAGGATCTCATTGGTAGTGAGAAAATTTTCGTCGTTTAAATCTCCTGGACCAGATGGGGTGTATCCGTGTCTGCTGCAGAGGAGCATGGATCTTATACTCCCGCAACTGACCAGGATTTTTAAGTCGAGTTTGTTATTTGGTCACGTTCCATTGGCTGGAACGGAGTTAAGGTAGTATTCATACCGAAGGCTGGGCGCAAAGCGGAACATTTGCCCCAATCTTATAGACCAATAAGTCTTAGTTCTTTTCTCCTTAAGATCATGGAGAAAGTCTTGGACCACTATATCAGGGATGTGTACCTGGTGCGCAAACCCATTCATGGGTACCAATTTGCGTATCAGCAAGGAAAATCCACTGAGACGGCTGTCCATCAAGTTGTCACTATGATCGAAAAGGCACTGGAGGCGAAGCAAATAGCCTTGTGTGCTTTCGTTGATATTCAGGACGCTTTTGACAACACGTCCTACGATGCGATTAGGACTGCGAAAAGGAAAGACACCCCCAGTGTTATCGTTAGTTGGACTCTGGAGATGTTGACCTCTAGGGTCATTACATTCGGCATCGGGAACACTTCTATGACCATAGGGGAGACTAGGGGCTGTCCTCAGGGTGGTGTGCTATCGCCTCTGCTGTGGACTCTGGTCAGAACCTACGGATATGCTGACGATCTTGTTATTTCTGTCACAGGCTGGGATGACAGAACAATTTCTGAGCGCATGCCACAGGCTCTGAACTTTACCTTGAAGTGGTGCCAGGAGAAGGGATTGACTATAAATCCCTCGAAAACCATCCTGGTGCCCTTTACTAGGAGACGTAAGTTATGTCTCACTGAGCCATCGCTTCAGGGGACGAGGATCTGTTTCTCTAATAGCGTTAAGTACTTCGGGGTTATATTGGATAGGTCTCTGAATTGGAATGGGCACCTTGATATGATCTCTAAAAGGGCCACTAGGGCAATGTTTGCCTGCCAGAGGCTCTTTGGCAGGACCTGGGGCCTTAGACCTCAAATGGTCTACTGGTCTTTTAACACCATTGTGAAACCGATAGTCACATACGCCTCATTAGCGTGGTGGACAAAGGTTGAACAACTCGGGGCTCAGATGACTCTTAAGAGGATTTATCGACAGGCATGTATTGGTATCACTGGTGCCTCGAACTCATGTCCGACTGATGCCATTGGAGTCATTCTGGGTATTGCTCCTTTGCATATTTCTGTAAAGGAGAACGCGTGCATGGGATCCCTAAGGCTGCGGGAGATTGGCAGCATGAGGAGTGGGGATCTGAAGGGGCATCTTGAGATTGCGAAAATGTTCGCTGATGACCCGGTTATTAGGGTCAGTGACAGGATACTGCCTGTGCAGGTATTTGTGAGGCACTTTGTTGTAATGATTTTTGACAGGAGCACGTGGTTGACTGGATCTTGGGTACCGGAGGTTGGTGCACAGGTCTGGTTCACGGATGGCTCGAAACGGTCGAACATGGATACGGGGGCGGGTGTCGTCGGACCCGGATTTCAGCGTGCTCTGCCCATGGGCAAATATCCCTCCGTTTTTCAGGCGGAGGTCTTCGCTATCTGTATCTGTGTGGAAGAGTGTCTGCGGAGGAGGACACGTGGGGCCACGATCTACATTCTATCTGACAGCCAGGCTGCACTTGGTGCCTTGAGGGCTCAAGATGTGTCGTCTGGTCTGGTTAAGGAATGTATCGACTCTCTAAATCGTCTAGGACTTAACAACTCCTTGACACTGGGCTGGGTTCCAGGCCACGAGGGGCATGAGGGCAACGAACGGGCTGACTGTTTAGCCAACTGCGGAGCTCGTCGACAATTCATTGGCCCGGAACCCTTCTGTGGCGTACCCAATGGGTATGTCAGAGAGAGGCTCAGAAGATGGAGGGAGTCGGAGTTAGGCCCCATACAGTTATATAGCATACAGAGTTATATCGCATACAGGATATAATGGATGCAAAATTTTATACAAATATTTTAAGAGAAGTCATGATGCCTTATGCTGAGTGGCAAATGATTGAGAAATGGTTGAGACTGCATGGAAGAATATTCCAGTCACGACTTGTCAAAAGTTAGTTGACTCTATGAAGAAGCGCTGCTTCGCAGTAATAAAAAATAAGGGCAGTTCTACTAATTACTGAGGTAGTTTAAGCAGTTTGTAAGCAGTTATTTTATTAAACATATTATTTATATTTTCTTTTTAATAATTTTAGGAGGTTTGTTTAGTGGCTCTATATATTGTATATACCGAATTTTTGTTATTTTAATTTTTAGAGCAATGAATTCAAATATTTAATTATGTATTTTTTTGTATTACAATAATACCTTATAAAAAACAACAAAAAAGTTTAAAAAAAAATTATTATCTGTATAAATTTTTAAGTATTGAAATTGAGGTTTGGGGGTGGCTCTATTATTTTTCACACAACTGTATGTTAATTTTAAATAAAACAAATGAAAAAAAAAGCTATAAACACAAATTTGAATTTGGTTTTACCTTTTCATCAGCTGTATTTACATTTGTATTCACAATCACAACTGATGGAGTTACCAGATCATAAAAAACCTGGTTTTCCTCAACTTTTTGTTTTTTTAGTTCAGTACTGTCCTGTATGTGGGAAACCATAATAACGCAATGGTTTGACAATTGAAGTGAAAACGTATTAGTTCAGTGTTGAGACAACGCGGTGACGTAGTGATTTATAAAATAACATGTTTTTTACTTAGCGTTTGTTTTGGCGTAGGTGAAGCGTTGAACGCAGGGGAAATACAAAATATGAGCATTCATTTATTTTCTTTCATGATTTTGTTTGTTTGTTTAGAGTTATTCTTATTGTTTGGTTTGAACTCACTAGAAAACTTTTTTAGGAAGAACTCTCAGGCAATAATAAAATTGTACATGTGATAAGGGGGACGGACATATCGTAATCGATCCGAATTAACTTTATTTGAAAATTGTTAGTTAATTGTTAGTTGTACTTACCGTGAATATCATGAGGGTTGTCCAGAGGTTTTGAACCACCCCAAATGACGGCAAATGTGGCTGTCAAATTTGGTGAACGTGAGGTATACTGAAATTCCATGTTATCACAGTATATGGTATCACCTAAGAGTTGGGCATTTAAGCTGGTTACTCGTCCTTCTATATTAAATTGGCAAACAAAACGTGTTTGTACTATAAATTGACCAATTATATGAACTTTGACTTTAATAGATTTACTAGTACCAGCAGCAACTAGGACTTCACTACCATCGCCAGTAGCATTTATTGTGGGACAAAATCCTGGTCCCGAACGATAACTGGGCCCAATGCGACTCACACCTGTGACCAAAATATCGTTGCGGCAATTTTCGGCAGTATCATGTGTACAACGATGCGCCTCTACACACCAGTCGCAGGGAAACTCCGACGAAACACATCGTGTACATGATGAATGTGTGCTGCAGTCAAAGAATGTAAAATCGGTGGACACCAAATCAGGACCGTTGCGCGTACGCACAGACAGTTTCGCGGTAAAATGATGTTTCCCCTGCTCAATTTGAGGTAGCATATCGGTTCGTGGTGTAGTGCAATTAACACCATTACGCTTTTTAGTTGCATTTGTAAAAAGTGCTTTATCTTCGGTCGTAAAGGCGCATACCAAATTTTCCTTAAGCTGGGGCAAATGATCAATAATCAATTCCAAAGTACGTGCTGTAGTACGCTGTAATTGGTGGGGGCATAACACTGGTAATAGTTGTGCATTTGCCAGTTTTGTAACTCACCCAATAGAGAGGGTCATTCACATCATCTTGACAGGTCGACCTTGGTGAACATTTATTTTCCAATGAACACCATCCGCAATAGGGATCCCGGGCTCCCAGGCATTCTCCACATGTCTTATAATTGTTGCAATCATAAACTTTTGCTTTTGCCACTTGTGATCGGGACATGGCATAAAGGTGCAGATTTTGATTATCAAAATGCATGTCACGCTGAATGGGTGACCCAATATTAATTGGTATATTGGCATATTCGTTGGCCACAGTACTCGATTCGACTACAACCTTTTTTAAATATCCATTACCGGTGCCCATAAAGACTACTGTATATCCACTAGTACTGGTGGCCGCAATAGATGTAAGATTATCTTTGAACATAGCCACAGGTACAGCTGTAATCGGTTGATCACCTCCTAGAGGTGAGTTAACATCGAGACCACAAAAATCTTCGCCAATTGTTTGTAGTTTTGTTGGTACACATGCCATATTTGGTGAAATGAAATCAAGACCTCTCGAGCCGACTCCATTGAAGCATGACTTGATATTTTGCATAAATTTTCGTCGGATAGCTTTTAAGGAATATATGCACAATGCTGAAATGTCCGTTGATTGGTTTCCGTGCCCTTCAGAGAAAACAGCAAACAGGACATCATCTTGAGGTGTTATCGAAAGGTTATCAGCTAAATCCGCACTAGGTTTGCCCAAATAAGCTGCTTGAACTAGATTATACTTTGTACCACCCTGGTCAGTGCTTATACAATCAACAGGAATTTCGGTATAGGAATAATAGTTGGAGTCTTCTTGACAAATACGCACAAGTTTTGTAATGTACTCTTTGGGATTTGAATGGTGATTATGTTTTAATTGTGTGGTTAGAAAGTAGGAAAATCGCTCTGAGCTAAATCCATAGACATACGTTACCAAGTATCCCTCACGTGCATATGAATTAATAAATGTGCGGGTTCCGGTTGTAACAGCCGACGAAGCGATTTGGAACATTTTCATTTTTTCCAGAGAACGTGAAGCAACTGCTGGTATCTCACTACGATAGGGTGAATTATTTGTGTATGTTACACCTACATACATTACATTTGTCACTGGATGCTGCGGAGGACCGGGGGCAATGAATGCCACAGTAGACGAATTGGCATCATTTGCTACCACAGCGTCTGGTACTTCTTGTTCAATAATTGACACATTTTGTAAATTCCGTACGGTACATGTGCCTTGAAATAGACTCCCACATACTATAAGACGAGAGGTGGCACGATCTATTAGTAAGACTTTATTATAATTATCGGTGGGCTTGCGTTGGGCATGTACAGGACAATCCAAAATTGAACACTCGACAGAATCGTTTTTGGGCCCAGTTTTAACCATTTCATGTATATCTAAATCAGGAGATAATTGATACAAGCGATTTACACCGCTTACATAAACACGACCGGTAACAGTATCAACTACCAGATGATTAAGTAGCGTATCAAAATTTACCTTATGTGTAATGACATTAGTAAAATTTTTGCTGTTGCTACCGCCTGTCGTGGCAAACGATGATGAAGGTGCTGTTGATGTATTTGATTTATTGTTGTTGTATTGAGAAGATTGTAGTCTAGACGATGTCGCAGAGGATCCTGATGATAAGTTTAAGATATTACTGATATTTTCAGTTTTTAAGTCTGCAGTTTCTAAACCTTCACTTCTATACGGAGATGATATATCATCAGCTGAATTTGTAAACAAACCGCCATTTCGTCCAGACGTTAATGTCCCTGCCGTTTTTAAAGATCCCGTGGATGACAATGAAGAGGACGTTGAAGTGTCCAATATTGTTTGGCTGCTAATTTGTATTGAGTTGCCACATTGCATAACCAACATAACGGTTAGGCAAGAAAGAATATTTATCTTCATGTTTTTCACAACATATGAATTCTAAATAAATAAAAAAAATAAAGCAAAATAAATGGTTTTCTTTTAATAACAAAAAGCAGTAAAAACAATAGTTCTTAAAATTACTATGATGAAAAATTCTACTATATACATATATCATGGCACTAGTGATTAGATTTGTCAAATATGCAACCTATTTAAAAAACCGGGTTTCGAATACTTAAAAAAAAGTATTTTTTAAAAACAGGGCTTCGTTTTTTTAAATTCACGACCGGATCAAATAAACGGTTTTTTAGGTTTTTATATATTGATTGGTATTGCTAATATCTGAAAATGTTTGTACACATATATTAATAAAATTTTGCACTAATACAATAAAGTTGCACTGGAACTCGTCCATTGAAACTTTTCATTAAGTTAATGAAACAGATAAAAGAGATACAATTTTATGGAAACTGTCATTTAATTTATTAAAAGTTTCATTCACCCTATTTAAAAGTTTCATTAAAAAACTACAAAGTCAGAAACTACCAGTGGTACAAAAAAACAAGCAATAGCGTACCACTGGCCAACCGAGGAATTACAAATATATTACTGGCAGAACACAGCGTTTATAAAAAGCATTTTGACAGTATTTGTTCTACAATAATTTCAGTGGTCCACAAAAGCAAAAGTATGTATGTTGGCTGATGATGCCCTTATTTATATAAATGGTAAAAATATAGATGAGTGTGGTTTCGTATTTTAAATAGCGAGTTAAAAAATGTGAAAAAATATCTTAAGACGAGCAAGTTAAAACTAAATACACAAAAAACTAAAGCTATGCCATTTATAACGGCAATACGAATGAAAATATAATTATCAAAGGGGTGCCAATTGAGAAAGTAAAAGAAATTAAATATCTTGGTGTCATAAGAGATAAAAGCCTGAAATTTCATTTGCATTTTGATTATATTTGCAAAAAAAATTGTTTTTTTCAGAAAAGTTCGCAGAAAAGTTTCTACAGTTATTAGAATATATAATATTCTGGAAAAACCTCATTTTGAGTACTGTTCAACATTGTTGTTTCTTGGAAGTCAGCGGATTAAGGAAAGGCTTCAAAAGCTACAGAATAAAGGCATGCCATGCAACTACGATGACATAGTTTAACTCATATTAGAGATATGTTGAATAAGTTGCAGTGGCTGCCGAATTATATCCGAAATCAGTTGGTTTATGTAGCCGACGTACAACCGTATAATTTGCGCAACAGTTCTGATTTTAGATCAAATTAAAGTACAAAAAATTTTAATCAAAATATTTATTTTATAATGGATTTAAATTATTTAACGCAATTCCATTATAATTGAAAAATGAAAATAATTTGTTTGTATTTAATCGTAAAATAGTACAATATGTTAAACAATTTTTTTAATGTAAGAAAATCCATAAATGTAAATTTTGTAAATTGTAAAATTAATAGCAATCGTGCTAAATAAATATATTAAAAAAAAAAACATTGGCAAATAATTGGCTGAGACTACTGCGCCAACGTTGGTAAAATTTGTTTTCCCAGTGCCATTCAGTCGGTAATTACCTACGACTCAAAAGTCTAACAACTGGTAAAGCATTTTTTTTTTAAATAATGATGCTTTGTTTAAAAAAGTTTGTAGTCGGAAGGTTTCGCGTTATATCCCGGTTCCAGGCATACATTTTGTTTGTGATTTTCTATACTTTTTTAATGTTTTTTTAATTTAAAATGGATTTTTTGTTTCTGGAAAAGTTTGGTATTAAGACAAACTTTTTTGTTTGTTTTCCCAACGTTAACAAGTTGATTCCATATTTCAACAGCCAACTGTTACCCAACAGTTATAATTCACTTACGTTATAAGCTACCAAGTATAAAATTTTTCGTTTGCTCAGTGGGAAGAGCTGGCGGCTGCCAATCTGGCGGCCAAAGTTCGAATTCCAGCGGGACCAAAAAATTATAAATTAACTTTTTTTAACTTTATATTGGAAAAACTATTTTTAGACGAGCTATTTAATGGTTTTACCAAAATTTTGCCAACTTTGGAAATTTTGTTTCCCCAGTGTTTGTCAGACAATTTTTGAACAGACGGACATTTTGTCTCATGATATTATCATTTTGGGGTTGGGAAAGCCCTTGTTGCCAGCACTTGTACCACCTGTTGAAGTGCCTTGCCAGCGGTGGTCCGTTCATCTTATTCTGACTGGGTAGTTTTATAAAAAGTATAAAGTTCTTCCTTCATTTTAAGAATATTTTTGTTCACTTTGTGAAAAAAGTTTCATTATTTTTCGTCCACTAAAATTCTTTTATGTAGGTACAAATTCTTTTTATGTAGGTTCAAATTTTAAAAAAATTCTAAATGTTAAAAGTCAATCTTTAAATTATTCTAAAAATGTTTTTTATCGACCTTTTCTATTTTAAATTCTAAATTGTTTTTTAGATTTGTCTAAAACCGGGCTTTTAAGGTCCAGTTTATTATATAAAATAAAAGATTATTTCATTTAATGGAAAATCCGACGTTTCGTTGGTGTATTTTCCAACATCTTCTGGGATGAATATTTTATTGATCTGTCAACCATATAAAACATAAATAAGAAAAACAATAATATAAATAACAACAACATAGAGCTTAACATTATTAAAATTATTTAACTGACATATAATCTTCTCTGTCAATTTTACATTATTTTCAATTATTAACCAATACTAATTTCTTATCAAACATAAAATGAACGACAAAATAAAAATATCACAGTAAATTCGTTTTCTAATGTTAAGATCACAGTTGAGTTAAGACTAAATTATTGCTACAGTGCAGTTGGCATTAATATTATCCATATCCTCTCTCCTATTTATTGCACTCATATTTCGTTGTTATATTCTTAAACTTTCTAATGTAATGCGCCTTTTCCCCTCTCTATCTTTGTCTAAAATTCTTACATTATCGAAATCAGTGTTATCATTCCTAAGTGAATGTAATTAATAATAAGAAGAATTTAATGTATTTATTTAGAAACACACATATTCTGGAGCAGATTCTGCATCCCTTGGGCCGCTTACCAAAAATCTCTTTGTGTCCAATGAATGTTTAAGACACATTGTATCCAAAAAACTTTATTGAAAGTTTTGAACAAGGACTACTTTTTAAACAAAACTGCCATTTAGAAAAAAAAAAATAGTAACTTACAATTACAGTAGTATCTTACAGTTCGGCCAACCTGATAATTTGATTGACCCCAATCAAAAAACAATTAATAAAAACACATACAATACAAGATAATGTTAATGATAAATTTAAATATTAAATTGGTTGATGGCTTTTTATAAATATATAACAAACTGATTGTGACGATTCATTACGTTATCCATTTTCTTAAATTATTCGCCTCAATAACTGCCTTATATGGCAATTGAGTTAACTGACAGTTATCAATATCTTGTACTACGTACCTATCTTTATCCAATATCATACGGATGACATAAGGGCCACGATACTTTTCCGTTAACTTTCTATTCCTTCCTACAATATTATGATTATTTCTTATAACTAAATAATCCCCAACTAAATATTTCCTAGCAGGGACACTATGTTTCCTAAAGTAATTAAGATTATATTCCTGAGAACGTGTAATACCTTTAAGTGCCTTTAATCTTTTCTCATTAAAATTCCTATTAGCTATCATATCATTTCTCTCATCTAAATACTTAGTAAACTCGTCGACTATTATTCCACGTTGATTGACTCCAAATAGAAGTTGGCTCGGAGTTTCATTCGTAGTACTATGGACCGAATTATTAATTGCAAATTCAATTTTCGATAATTTTGTAGACTTTTTTGTTCACTTAATTTACTTAACATGGCTTTTACATTACGATTTACACGTTCAACCTGGCCATTAGCTTGAGGGGACGAAACTGAACATGTTAAAGATGTTCAATATTATTTTTGAATAAAAACTCTTTAAATTCATTTGAAGTGAAACAAGAACCTCGTTCAGATATTAAACGCCTTGGTCTGCTGTAGTAGTTAAAATATTTCTCCATTGAACAACAAACTTCTTTTGTACTTGTAGATTTTACTGGATAAAGACGGACAAATTTTGTAAACCCGTCAACTACCACTAGTATGTTTCCATTTTGAAGATTAGGATGGTAATGGACCAAAATGATCCACATGAATAGTATCAAAAGGTAGTGGAACTTTAGAAACACTATGCAAATTTCGTTCGTGTAATCGAGATGGTGCCGAATATATTATACACTTTACGCAATTTTGGATATATTTTTTAATTTTATCCTTCATTTTTGGAAACCAATAATTAGATTTTATTTGGTCAAAGCATTTTTTAACTCCCTGGTGTCCAATTTTTTCATGAACTAAACGGATAACATTTTCTTCCATTTCACGAGGAACATACAAAAGTAAACGATTTGATGCTCCTTTCCGAAACACCAATCCATCGGATAAATCGAAATTATCGTCATTTTCCGATTGCAACTTTGTTACCAAATTCCTTATTAGTTCATCACGGTTTTGTAATATTTGAATTAGTATATCTAATTCATTTGAATCCACTGCAGCAACTGTTTGTTGATAATTTATTTCATCAATGTGAAATGTGTTATCATCTTTATCATAACATCTACTCAAAGCATCATCGTGTCCCATGGACAATCCGCTACGATGTTGTATTGAATAATTATAGTTTTCCAACTCCAAGGCCCAACGAGCGATTCTTGGATTTACCTGTTTCTTACCTAAGGTCATAGCCAGTGAATTGCAATCAGTAACGATTTTTAAAGAAATTCCTTCCAAATAAATTCGAAAACGTCGTAAAGCATTAATAATCGATAAAGTTTCTAACTCAAAACTGTGATACCTTGATTCCGCGTCAGAAGTAGATTTGGAGTAAAATGCAATTGGATGGAACTTTCCGTCAATTTGACGTTGAAGTAAAACTGCTCCAAACCCATGTGAACTGGCATCACAGTGTAATTCGGTCTCACATTTAGGGTTATAAATAGCCAAAATTGGTGGTTTTGTTAGTCGTTGTCTTAAGTTCCTTAAAGGCATTCATACAATCTTCCGAAAAATTAAATTTCTTAGCTTGCCCTTTTCTTAATAGGTCTAATAATGGTTTAGCAATTTTAGAAAACGAAGGCACAAATCTTCTAAAATATGAAAAAAGACCAATACATTTCTGTAACTAATTTTGAGTTTTAGGTACAGGGTATTCTCTAATAGCGTCTAAGTGCCTATCACTAGGTCGAATACCTAATGAATTAACCTAATATCCCAAATATTCAATATCTTTATAACCGAATTTACATTTTCTCAATTTGAATTCCAACCCTTTTTCATAAGTACGACATAATACTTTCCTTAAAGTTTCTAAGTGAGATTGAAAATCAACAGATGCAATTAAAATGTCATCAATATAAACAACTATTTCACCAGAATCAATTAAATCTCGAAAAATATTGTAAAGAAATTTTGAAAATTTGCAGGTGCATTTTTTAAGCCAAATGGCATCCTTAAGTATTCAAATTGACCATGTGGTGTAACAAACGATGTAAGATGCACTGAATCCTTATCCATTTCGAGATGGTTAAATCCATCTTTTAAATCTAATAAACTAAACCATTGCTTTCCTGACATATATTCTATACAATCATCAATTAAAGGTAAAGGAAAATTATCACGGATAGTTTTCTTATTAAGACTACGATAATCAACGCACATTCGTGTTTCCCCCCGATTTCTTCTTAACCAAAACTATTGCGGATGCATATGGAGAATTACTAGACTGAATTACTTTTCTCATTAACAAGTCATCTATAATCTTACGAACTTCCTCGCGATCCCTAAAAGATAATCGGCGAGGAGAACAGTGAACCGGTATGTCATCAGTTAATCGAATTTTCATCCTGTAATCAAACGGAGTTCTAGTAAGATTTTTTGGATAAATATAGTTGTTAACAATGATATTTTCAATACTACCAGCCTCATCATTTGTCAACAATGGACAAATATCTAAACTATACTGAGGTCTTTCTATGATATATGCTCCTAAATCACTATGGACTTTCTCAAGATTATCCTTATGTGTCGTTGGATAATCACTATCAATAGGAATAAGTTTATATTTAATAAATTCGAATGCACTTTTCGTTTTTATTTGAACCAAATGTATGTTAAATTTATTCATAAAATTTCTACCCAGTATAATCGGAATCGTCATATAATTATCAGGAACTACAATTAATTGTTCATGTTTTACCAAACCACGAAATTTAATTAAACATGATGCCTTTCCATACATTTTAGGCCGGGTCGATTTGTGGGGAGGCAAAAAAATCGCCCAAAGCTCAGTGAAAATCGTATTCTAGGGATCAAAATAAGAAACTTTGCGGAATTAACCATACCTCTAAAACGAATTCTACTACCCCGAAACTGTTGACTTTTGTCCCGTAGGGTCAAGTTTTGAAAAATCCCACTTTGACCCATGTAGAGTGCCCCAATCGAGTCCAAATGTATGACCGACCCCCACTAACTTTGAAGGGCCGATCCACCCATGCTCGTGGCACACCCCCCTGGAACTCCCCTGGGGGGTTCCCCATACAAACATTTCAAAAAATCTCCATTTTTGGCACTTTATTTTATTATTTTTTATTTATTTTATTTATTTTTAATATTTTATTTATTTTTTCTCTTTAGAAATTTATTTAGTCAGAACATATGTAAATGAAAAAATTAATTTAACTTAGTAATAGAAAAGAAAAGATAAAAATTACTGTTTGAAGTCTTTTTTGCTTTCAAGTCTGGGCAATTTCGCACGGCTCTCTAACGTCGTCGCCATAACAGCCTCTACATTTTCCGGTATAACTCGTTTGGAAACGCTAGCTAGCAATTGAACGTGTCGTTCTGTTCCTTGTATGTGTGATGGAATTTTTGGATCATTAAACGGTGGATCATCTTGATTTAAATATTCTTTCAAAGTATCGTATGGAATGCTTCGAGTGAATGGTGGTTCAAATACGTCATTTATGTCATTCATATTGATCATTTCCGTGTAACTTGTGCAATAAAAGTTTATATCTGGTTTTTTATAAGCTCTAAGTCCCGTTGGGTCGTCAACATCGGTTCGATAGCGTAGAATTATCTTGATAGCACAGTCGCGCTTTTCTTTGCTATCATCAAACAACATTGATAACAAGATATTTTCCGAATGCGCATAATATGAATTATCTGTAATTACTTTATTGACAATTTTGCGTAAACGAGGTTCTAGAAATCTTGACCAACTAATGAATTTGAAAAATAATCTACTACCGTACACGACAGAGCTGTAATACTTAATATTGAAGTACATTGGCACATAACATGTAATTATAAATTCAACCAGTATTCTTAAATTTGCATCTGGATTTTCCGTTGTCACATATAATCGTAATAGTCTAGCGGCCTTGGTGAGCCACCGAGAATGTACAATTTTCCCTGGTTTGATGTTAGCCAGATCCACTGAAACCACGCCGCTAGAAATTGCATGGGCCATGTCGTATAAGTACTTGGAATCGGTGGAAAATTCAATTTTTTCTGGAGCAGGGGGCATATTTTTCAACTCAATTTTCTGAAAGCCGTCCACCACCTGAAAATATATAAAAATAAAGCAATTAAAAACGGTTGACAATTATAATAAATGAGTGATAGCAATAACTTACCGGAAGAGTTTCACAAGTTTCGATTTGACGGCTCAATTTTCCGGTTGCCGATCTTGGTCCAGTGCTGGTTGATTTATCCAAAGCTTCAAACAAATGCCGAAACGGAAGTTCGTTGAAGTGTAGAAGGCAAACGAACCAATGCAATGGTCTTTTTAACAGCAATTCGAATCGTCGTATAATTCCACCGTGTGGGCCAGTGTTTGTTGGCTCACCGTCAACGCATATGCCAATTAATTCATTCAGTGATATATTTTTATCGTTAAAAAAATCATTTAATTTGGTTGTTTTGTATTCAGCGGTTTCATGTTCCAGTCTTACGTAACCAATCAATTCAGAATTCGGTTCTCTCAAAATAACAAGATGAGGTTCTTTTACCATCCTAGTATGATACTTCTCATCAATTGCATCTCTCGTTAAAGTATCATCTTTTCTGCCATCGAATGAAAATGCTAACAAATTGGTATCATCTAACCGTTTGCGAAGCACTTCTTGTCTGCATTTCTCTTTTTCTCGGCGAACTTTCGATTTATCCATGATGAGAGGTTTGCCATGGGTATCTTTCATTTTAAAATCTTGGAAAAGAGCGGTTCCCATTGCTGATGCTACTCTATCAGGCACACCAAATCTGTCACATACCAAGGCAAAGTTAAAACAATCGTATCTCTGTGTGTATTGTGAACTTGTGCTTATATCCAAATCTTCTTGAACCGGTGGCGGTGCGTATGTTGAATCATCGGGATCTTGGTATGTTGGCATTGATGACATAGACGTTGCTCCTTGCTCTTCAATTTCCATCGCAAATCCATCCATTGTTAGTCTTCTCTGATTATGTTGATCGTGCATAAACTCTTTGAGGCGTTCGGGAACCAAACCGCATGCACATGGAGCTGCCTTCAAATCGCATTTACATGTTCCAATGAAAAAAATTGTTTCCAGAGATTTTACATACTCTGTAAATTCTTGGTGTTTGTTTCTATTCTTGATTTGCTCTTGATATTTGACAAGCAATCTATTCAATTTATTATATACACTTTTTTTCAGCATTATTTCCATACCAAGTTTTTTCCAAATTCCAATCAACTTATCTTGTACTTGAATAGTGAATGATTTATAGAGCAATTTTTTTTGTTCGCTCAAGTAAAAATAATATCTCAAAATATCCAGATGGGTTGGTAAATTAAGATCAGTCAAATCAGTAGACACACCAAAAACAGTAACATCATGCCTGGGTATATGACTCATTGGGTTTTCGATAGTTGTTGATGTTGTTATTGCTTCATCTTGCGGTGTAAAGGATGGTGGATTCATTGTAAACTTTTTGATTTGGAATGATTTTTTTTTTTAAATATTTTTTTATCTGAAATTAGAACTTCACACTTTGAGTTCTTCACAACGACTTAATGCATTCACAAAAACTGTTGCGTTATATATGGTCTACGAGGTAATAAAAATGAAATGGTAATTTTAATTCTACCTGTAACCGATTTTGTTGTTAAAACTGCCCATTAAATACTTACATGTAAATTAAAAGTTAATCTGACCACAAAATCTGTTAAGCAAGTGCGCCTTTTATTACTTCTGGAAAATCCTTTATGATAATTTTATGCTCAATTCTACCTGTAACCGATTTTGTTGTCAAAACTGCCCATAAAATACTTACATGTAAATTAAACGTTAATCTGACCACAAATACTGTTAAGCAAGTGCGCCTTTTATTACTTCTGGAAAATCCTTTATGATAATTTTATGCTTTCTGTTAAGCAAGTGCGCCTTTTATTACTTCTGGAAAATCCTTTATGATAATTTTATGCTCAATTCTACCTGTAACCGATTTTGCTTAAGTAAGTTTACGACATGCAGCTGTGTCTTGTGGTGGCTTAAAAAACCCACACAACCTATTTTACGACCTGCAACAGAACGACACGTTCAATTGCTAGCTAGCGTTTCCAAACGAGTTATACCGGAAAATGTAGAGGCTGTTATGGCGACGACATAAGAGAGCCGTGCGAAATTGCCCAGACTTGAAAGCAAAAAAGACTTCAAACAGTAATTTTTTTTATTTCTTTTCTATTACTAAGTTAAATTATTTTTTTCATTTACATATGTTCTGACTAAATAAATTTCTAAAGAGAAAAAATAAATAAAATATTAAAAATAAATAAAATAAATAAAAAATAATAAAATAAAGTGCCAAAAATGGAGATTTTTTGAAATGTTTGTATGGGGAACCCCCCAGGGGAGTTCCAGGGGGGTGTGCCACGAGCATGGGTGGATCGGCCCTTCAAAGTTAGTGGGGGTCGGTCATACATTTGGACTCGATTGGGGCACTCTACATGGGTCAAAGTGGGATTTTTCAAAACTTGACCCTACGGGACAAAAGTCAACAGTTTCGGGGTAGTAGAATTCGTTTTAGAGGTATGGTTAATTCCGCAAAGTTTCTTATTTTGATCCCTAGAATACGATTTTCACTGAGCTTTGGGCGATTATTAAATCGACCCGCCCTAATACATTTGTAACTTAAAATTTCCAAGACTAAAGAAATGTATGGTCCTTAATTCCTTTGATATTTTGAGATTTGACGGCACAAACGATCTTTTGATAAAATTATTGGGACTACCAGAATCAACGAGACAATTAATATTCAAATAATCAGTGCATTCGTCTTCATTAAATTTATAAAAAGCCACACTTGGATTAACTAAATTTTCATCAGTAACGATTTTCCTTTCTTGAAAAACTGATGCTACTGTTACAGGTAATTTCTTATTTGGGCAGTCCTTGTTATAGTGGCCCACTTTATGACATAAAAAGCAAGAACCAGGGGGACGAAGAGGTTTTGGACATGAACTCTGGAAATGTCCAAATTGAGAGCAATTAAAACATCTTACGTTCGATTTTGAATTTGGCTTTTGTTTTTCTAACATTTGCGGCTTATGAACTCGGCGTTGTTCATAACGATCCAATCTTTCAATTAATTCTTCAATTGTTGAGACTCCATATAATAAAGCAATATTGTTTGATTTGTCTTGAAATCCATCGATAATGATATCGAATAACTCTTTTTCGTCAATATTAGCTTCAGCTGAAATCTGTTGCATTGCAATAACGTAACTTAAGCACGATTCATGATGTTTTAGAATACGCAAACGCAACTTTCTGTAAACATTTTCACGAGTCGATTTCCTCTTAAAAGTTTTTATTAAAGCACATTTTAAGTCATTATAGTTGACTATATCAACACTTTGAACATATTGACGGGCAGTGCAATGAAGTAACCATTTCAATCCCAGTAATAGATCATGATCATTATATCCACATGTGTGAGTATAATCTTCAAAATGTCGAAACCATTTTAAAATGTCTTGATTATCATCGCCACTGAATTTCTGAACAACTATAACAAGTTCTTCATAATTTATTCGGCGGGTGTTGTGAGTTTGACTATCAACAAATTCCAAAGATTGAATTTGTTTTTGTAAATTTATCATTTCACATCGCATTTGTAAAATTTGAATTTGCTTTGCCAATTGTTGTTCTTCATCTATTTGGTTTCGGGCAACATTAAAATTATCTTGCATTGAGTTTGTGCAAAAAACGTTTGCTTCTGTGTTAGTAACATCAGCGCTAGAAGCTAAAACGTTGCGGTGTACTCCATGGGAAATATTAGAAGTGGTGGCAGTAACATCGGATACAATACCACTAGAATGTGGAAAATCAATCAAATTCCCAATACCAGAGGGAATAACAGCAGTATTATCAACATCGGCAGCAGCAGCGGTCAAAGCAACACAGCTTTCAACCATATTTTCATCATTGGTAGTAGCACATCTACCAAAATCCATTGGTACATCCTCAGTACCACGACTTTCACTTTGAAATTGAGGCAAAGCATTATAAAGTGATCTCTATTGAGATATTGTTGCTTGCTCAGGAAAAGATATTTTGGCCGCATTAAGAGCTTCAATCATAGCTTGGCGTGTTGGTCTTAAATCCATTTTAAATTTTTTTTTTTTTTTCAAATTTATTTTATTATTGTGACACCCCACACCTGAATTGTAATAGTTGTTTTCTTTTCAATTGCTTAATTCAAACTGAAGTTTATTTTTCAAAATTGATATGACTTAGTTACAAATTATAAAAAATACACTCGAAACAATATTGAAAGTACAAATATGGTACAATAGTACCTTACAATTACAGTAGTATCTTACACAACTTTTTAATTATTTCTAAAAATCGTATTTCCGAAAATAGTGTCTACGCCGAAGGCGGAACCTTCATACCAAATTTGTAGTTTTAAGCTCATGCGGCTTAATCTGGGTAATTAGGCGGCACTTATTAACCTTTGAACCCCTGTTTTTATTTCAAATTTCAAAAAGTATCTCTTTAGTTGATTAGTCTATACACATATTTTATACTAGCGAACAAAGCCCACAAGGTTGTTAGCGTAGATAGGACGTGTTTTTGCGTTAAAGTTCAAAATGTAATTTTTATTGGACAATACAATAAGGGATTACGTATTTTATTTTACAGATTTACAGAAATGTTTTACTCAGCGAAGCCTGCTTCGTACATACCACAGATTAAAAAACTTTAATATTCATACAACGTTCTTTTAAAAAATGTGTCTATACAGAATCAAGTTAGGAATAGTATTTGTTTTGATTTTGACGTTAAGGAGAGACAGCCCCTTTTTGCCCCTCTCTTGGTGGATGTCGACGCTTAAGGAAGAATCTACATGTCAAATCTAAAATTCCCAGCTCCTACGATTTGAGCCGGGCTATTAACGGACACTTTTCCTTTTTTATCCCCATTTTTACAACGTTTTAATTGGAAGTTCAAAGAAACACGCAGAATATTAAAAGGCAGATTTTGCCCCTCACCGTAAGAAATTTCACCATATAAATTTCTTATTAGATAATGTCTGCGCCGGACGAGGAACATTCAATCAAAATCCAGCGGTTTAAGCTTTGCGATTAATCCCAATTTTTGTTATTTAAACCCCGTGCTTATTGTGAGTTCCAAAAAAATGTTCTTCAATGAATTGACCGAAGTGTTTTCGACAGGAGACTTCTTCCTTTTTACCCGTCCCCGCAAAAATTTACAAAAACCCCGCTTTAGTGTGTCTAATTTAATCCGAACTTCATGTTCAATATTTTTTACCATTTTTACCACGGTATTATTGGAAATTATAAAAAGTATCTCTCCGGTAAATTAGCCTATACCTTAGGGAATACATATTATAAAATTCAGATTTCTAGACAAAGGGGTTTGGGCAGGAAATTAAGAGGAAACCTTTTTACTTTTTGCTAAATTGCGTAAACATTTACTATAATTCCATCTTTGTGGGTGTCTATGCCAGAGGAGGAACCTACATGCCGAATTTCAAAATCAAGCGGTTTGGGCTGAGTGATTAAGGGAACATATTTGTTTTTGTGCCACATTTTTACCAAGTTTTATTGGAAAGGTATATTTTAAGAGCTTTAGCCCATAGATTGGGCGATTGAAATTTAAGATTTTTTTTTTTTATTATTATTTATTTATTAGTATTATTATACTTTTAATTTTACTTTGGTTACAAAATTTTACAATTTTTTGTTTTTTGCTCTAAGATTCTAAGTTATGTACATTGTTTTTCACAAAATCTACACAATATCTTTTAAAAATGTATTCGTTGTCGTGTTTACTCGTTGCAGTCTATAGTCTCCCGCATTTCTCAGCCCATACGGTTGCACGTCTCTCACATAATTAATTTGCTCACATAGATATTTTGGCGCCTTTCCCATATTCATCTTTTGTATAAAAAGTATGGTATTTAATTCCAAACAAATGGGTGATAACCATGACAAACCAAAATACTCAAAAAAAGTGTTGGCCTAATGTATTAATTTCTTAAATTGATTTGTTTACATTTTTTGAATTTCAATTGGAATTTTTTGAATTTCAAATGGAATATTTTTTGAATTTCAATTAGAATTTTTTGAATTTCAAATGGAAATTTTTTAATTTCAATTGACATATTTTGAATTTCAATTGATGTGTTTTGAATTTCAATTGATATTTGATATCAATTGACATATTTTGAATTTCAATTGATGTGTTTTGAATTTCAATTGATATTTTTTGAATTTCAATTGATATTTTTTGAATTTCAATTGATGTATTTTGAATTTCAATTGGAATTTTTTGAATTTCAAATGGAATATTTTTTGAATTTCAATTGGAATTTTTTGAATTTCAAATGGAAATTTTTGAATTTCAAATAGAAACTTTTGAATTTCAAATGGAAATTTTTGAATTTCAAATGGAAACTTTTGAATTTCAAATAGAAACTTTTGAATTTCAATTGATATGTTTTGAATTTCAAATGGAATAATTTTTGAATTTCAAATAGAAACTTTTGAATTTCAAATAGAAATTTTTGAATTTCAATTGATGTATTTTGAATTTCAATTGATGTATTTTGAATTTCAATTGATATTTTTTGAATTTCAAATGGAAATTTTGAATTTCAATTGATATTTTTTGAATTTCAAATAGAAATTTTGAATTTCAATTGATGTTTTTTGAATTTCAAATGGAATTTTTGAATTTTAAATGGAGTTTTTGAATTTCAAATGGAAATTTTGAATTTCAATTGATATGTTTTGAATTACAATTGTAAAAGGTGTAGTCATGTTAATTTCTATTATTTTCGTTTTTGTTTCATTTAATTTTAATTTGTTCATATTTAACCAAATAATTATATTGTTTATGTCTTGCATCATATTATTGTGACACTCTTCTTCATTATTTCCTTCTGCAAATATGAGAGTATCATCCGCATATAAAATTATTTAAATTTTGTCAAAATGTTCGGCACATCATTTATGTAAATCCTAAACAATAGTACACCTAAGATTGATTCTTGTGGAACAACAATTCATTTTCAATTGAATCACATTGTACACCATTAACTGTAGTTATTTGTTTTCTATTTGTTAAGTAAGATTTAAAACATTTAAGTTCTATATTCTGTATTCCGTACATATGAAGTTTTTTAAACATTATTTATCTATATATTGTCTCAAAAGCTCTTTTAAAGTCTAAAAAATTTCCATAATTTTTCTATTTTTTTTATTCTTGCCATGTTTGAAGCCTTTCATCTCTCCACTATCCCCTTTCCAAAGAAAGCAACACATTAATTAATAGGAAGAATTTCCTGAGTGTTGCTTCTCTTTAAAAAAAAAAAAAAAAAAAAAAAAAACTTTTTTCTGTAACCAGGGCTCTAATTCCCGCAGTCGTGATCGAAATAATTTCTTATCGGAATTAATTTCGATACTTCGAAATTTTCTGATGATGGCACTCGTTAAGAATCGAAACGATTTTATGTTTCAGTGTTATAAAAGGGAAATCTCAAGAAGTTATACAACACTGTAAAAATGTAAAAGACTAATGAAAAAAAGGTAAACAAAAAACATATGTTTAATTTTTCAACAACCACAAAAAAAATTTCAAAGTGGAAAAATATTTTAAAAACTAATTAAAACAAAAAAAATTGATTCAAGTTTCTTTTTCTATTCATCATCATCCGAGCAAGATTTGAATAAAATTAGAAAGAAAATTCGTGATTCCAGCGACCCATTAAAATTGTGAAATTTTGAGTAAGAAAATAATTTTTTTTTAATTTGATACAAATGTTAAAATTATATAATTTTTTTTAAGATTCAAAAACGCTTTTGATTCACCCTTATTGTGTATGTCGTATTTAAAATACGCCTACGACTGTAATAGATTAAAGAAAATAAGTTTACGTTCTCTTTAATCTATTACAAAACAGTCGTAGGCGTATTTTAAATACGACATACACAATAAGGATGATTATCAAAAGTAGCATTCAATTATCTCCTTGAGGAGTTGGATTTTGAAGGACATTTGTCTGCTGGGTTTCCACCAAAAATGCAGATGGCTGCAACATTATCCCTTTTGGCAACAAGCAGTTTTCAACACAATGTTGGAAACGACTTCTTAATTTTAATTAGCCAAAGCACTCTTTGTAAAATAGTAAACAGAGTTTTGAAGGAAATGGAACGTAAGCTATGTGGAAAATTCATAAACTTTTCTCCCCGATATAGTGATGAATGTAAAGAATACTTCATGTGAAAATACAAACTGCCAGGAGGTTTGTGAAATAAATACTTTTATATAAATGCTTTTATAATTCTTTTTTATTGCTATTATTATTAGTAATTGGGTGCGTGGACGGTACACATTTTGGTATGCAGAAACCCTCTTTGAATGAACACACATTTTTAAACCGGAAGTGTTTCCATAGCCTTAACTCTATGATTGTAAGTAAAAATAATTATTATACCTATACAATGCGTAATTTGATTAAAAAACGTTTCTTTAAAGATGATTCGTTTGTATGGAATTAATCAAGAGAAAGAGATAATCTGGAAGAAGAGTATAACAATCAATTAAGAAATTTTTGGCTCTTGGGTAAATATTAGCAAGTGCCTGCGTTGCATTTATTTTTGGTATATTTCACCTAAAATTATTTATTTATATTTAATTAATAAAATTTACAGAAAATTCAAAAATATTGACTTACATTTTCTTTTTTTCCAAATTTATACTTTTCAGAAACGTTAACTCGATAGATAATTTGCTATCGAGTACAATTTCGTATGGTTGCGTTTGAGTTCTCGCACGTTATCGAGTAACATCATTCGAAATTTCGATACGTTTTACTCGATAACGGCTGAGAGCATCCCAAAAGAAAAAATTTCGCACGTTCGAGTAGAATTTCGATCGCTATCGACTCCGAGAATTAGCCCCCAGATTGGTATTTTGATAGTATAGAAGTGTCTTCTATGTAGCTTTCTAATTGATCTTTCACAAGCATTTCCAGTATTTTTTCGCACGTTTTTAACGTATTTATAGGACGGTATTTATTCTTCACATTTTTTTGTGTTTGACACTTTTTCAATAGGTATTGCCATTGTTTCTGTTATGGTAACTGATCCTAATGTAATTAGTACACCCTAATACTATTTACTAGGTCCTGTAAGGCATCACTGTAAATAGTAGTAGGGTAACGAGTATTTACAATATGTAACCATAAGAACCAATTTAATGTAACACGATATATTTCATCATTTATATAAAGTGTTCGAGTCATGGTTAATAAACGTGTTGAAACAATAAGATCTCCTTTTTTTTAATAATAATGTTCGGTAAAAAACTTTTACTTTAATAAAATTAAAAACACGTATTATAATTTTATTATCGATCTTGGTTTATTAAAGGTTAAAATTGTAATGTAAAAATTAATGCTAACAATTTACTAAGAACCACAAAATAACATGTACATAACGAACAGACAAAAAAAAAGCTGGACCGTTATTCTTAGAGAGACTAAGAGTAGCCAGTACATTGATTGCATATGTGCGTTTACTAATTTGTTATTAACTAGCAATAACAAACAGTAAAACACATATGAACAATAGACAAAACAAAAAACAGACAACAACAACTAATAATAGGGTCAAGATATATTTATATAGGTAGTCTTAGTAGCCCAGCTGTTGATCTTCCTCTTCCCTGGTTTTGACATTTCTTACATGGTTTTGACATTGTACTGTACTGTACTCAACAACAAAATGCCTGTTGTTTTTGTATTGTTTGTAGTTGTTTGTTGTAGTTGTTGTTCTAGTAAGACTACCTATATAAATATATCTTGAATAGGGATTAACAATTGACAGTCACGGCACTAATAACATTGATGGTACGGTGACTGGTACGGTGACTGGCGATCTGACCCGACAAATACAATAGTTTCTTTCCAGTTTTCTGGGAATTCTCAATTTTATAGTGATTTATTAATTATATTTATCAAAATATTTCCCATTATGTTCCAATTGTCAATAATAATTTTATTTGATATTTTTGTATAATCTGGCTTATTGTTAAGTTGCTATACGATAAATAAAAATAAATAAATTATGTTTTTAAGTTCTAAAATTGTTATTTCATTTGAAATTATGACTAGTATTATTAATATCGTTTACATATTGCACTTCTTCGATCGAGTCTCTTATTGCCGTTATACTACTTACAAAATAATTATTAAATTGACTAGCTATTTGATTGTCTTCCTTATATTCTATTTGGTTAAATATCACAGTTTTTATCACAGATTGTTTCTTTTTATTACTAAAGCTTTTATTTCTTTCCACATTTGTTTTTGATCTTTGGCATTGGTTATTTTATTGTTTATATAGTTATTTTTTGATTTTTCAATTTTTACTTTGTATCGGTTTCTTATTGATCTATAATTTGCACATGCTTCATTTGTGTTTTCGAGCATTGCGATTTGTTGTTTTAAAATTTAATCTCTTTTTTTATAAACGGATTTCTTTATTAAACCATTTATTCACATTATTTGCATTAGCTATTGTTCTTTTTATGGTACATTTGTTTATTACCTTTTCGAGACATTTATCTAACATATATGCGTTTTCATTAATTTTTAGCCAAAGGGGTTTAAGCAGGACTATAAGAGGAAGACTTTTTATCCTTTTTGTACCACATGCTAAGAATTTAAATAGATCGTGCTTAGTTGTATACGATCGAGAAGGAACATCCATGACAAATTTGAAGTTCCAAGCTCGAGTGGCTTAGAATGAGTGCTTAGACTGTACTAAATCCCTTTTGAATACCATATTTACCATGTTTTTATTGCATATTTTAGAAATTATCTTTTCAGTAAATTAGCCCATACACCAAGGAACACATAATTTATAGTGACGGACAAGCCCATTAAGTTGTTATCATAGCTATTTATATTTTTTTGAAAAACGATCTTTATTAAAGGACACTTTTCCTTTTTTTTACTAGGAGCACTCCGGACAAGCCCGGCTATAGCCGGCTTGTCATATAAAAACTAACAAATTTAATAAATTTGTAAATAAAATAGTTTAAACATTGTTATAGCATTCATACTCTTTTAGTATAACCTAAAATACATTGACTGAAAGGTCAAAATTTCTAAGTAATAAGGGCAAGGAATTGAATTTTGTTTTCTTTATAAAGATCTTTATTAAAAACTTTATAAAAATGTATCAGCAATCGAATATGTATAAAACTTTTAAAATTGCATCTTAGAAAATTATTATAACTTTTATATTGTTATATTTGATGTACAATTGAAACACGCGTTTTCTAATTCATGTAGATTTATTAAAGACAACTTACGAACTAACTACTAAAAGTAACATGATAATTATATTATATATATTATGGTGTTGCCAGACTATTCACTTTTACAGTGGGACATAACAATCTCCCACGCTTAATTGAAATTAGTAAAATGTAATTTATGTTTATTAATTGAAAAAACAATGTTCCTTTTAAATTAAAAATATATATGAGATCAATTAAGAAATTAAACGTAAGCATAATTACTCTGCAATGTAATCTCTTAAATACGTAGGTCGATTACGTAGACGTTCTGATCTACGAATAATTTGTTCTTGACGTTCATCAGGCAGCTCTTCTTGAACCTCTGATTCATGTTGATTTTGAGGAATTGTTGGTTCGAAAAGGTGTTGACTATAATCATTGGTATTTCGAGTAGAAAACTCTTTTTCAATTTCTGGAGAAAAATGAACTTTCCGTTGTTGAACCTTGGTTGACTTGATTTGATCGATATGTCGTTTTAATATATATCCATCGTCGAGTTTAACCGTATAATGAAGTAGACCCAGTTTATTTACAACGATACCAGTCTTCCAAACTGTTTTATTGTTACGCATGTGCAAAACTTGCACCCTTTCTCCCACGCTTATTTGACGCACTCCTGGAATAGATGTTTTAGGTTTATATTTGATAGGTGGTTTCAGTGCATCAAGCCGGATTCGAATACGCCTGTTGAAATACAATTCAGCTGGACTTTTTCCAGAGCTGAGTGGCGTTGCGCGGTACCTTTGCATAATTTCATTTATTTTCTTGTGAAGGGACTCCGGTTCTGCTGACATCGCTTTCAATTTCCGCTTTAGTGTTTGTACGTTGCGCTCTGCCAGCCCATTTGTGCTAGGATGTCCTGGAGCTATAAGTTTTTGAAAAATTCCGTTCCTTTTGCAGTACGTTCTGAATTGATCACTCGTAAAAATGGTCGCATTATCAGACACCATTATTGCTGGAAAACCCATGTGTAGCAAAAACGTCTGAGAGAAGATTAATAGAAGTGAGCGTTGTAGGGGCGTCTCTTACGATTCGTACTTCTGCCCATCTAGATTTTGCATCAACGACGATAAGAAAAAAATGATCTTGGAAAGGACCTGCATAGTCAATGTGTATTCTTTCCCAGTTTTCCGCTGGTTCCTCCCAATGATGAGGTGGCGCTTTGGCAGGTTTTGACTGAACTTGAACACATGCTTCACATGACCTTACTATCCTCTCGATGTCACGATCGATGCCCTTCCAATAACAATATCTTCTGGAAAGTTGCTTCATTCGCGTAATGAGTATGATGAAGTTCTTGTAGAATTTGCGGTTGTAATTTTGTTGGAATTAAAACTCTTTGTCCCTTGAAGATTATGCCGTTGTTTAGTGTATATATCTCTTCATTTTCATTGGTGTTTAGTAAATTTGACATAAGTTTAGAAAGATTTGGATCTTTAGCCGTTTCTGATGCTAATACTTCAGCATTTATGAATTCGTTTGAAATTTCGAAAATTGATAAAAAACATAGTTCATTAACCTCTTCATTAATGATTTTGTCGGTCGATGCTTTTTCTATTAACTGTGTTGCCCGAGAAAGACAGTCAACATTGGTGTGATCTGACCCTTTTTTGTATATTATCTCGTAGTTGAAACTTGACAAAAATTCGGCATAACGTAGCAATCTAGCTGATGTTATTGCAGGCATCTTGTTGTGTTGGTGGAAAATTCGTGTTAATGGACGGTTATCGGTAACGAGTTTAAACACCCTACCGTAGAGGTACATAAAAAAATGGTTTATTGTAAAAATAATTGCTAAGGCTTCCCGGTCCAATTGGCTATAATTTCTTTCAGCAGCTGTTAAAGACCTGGATGCAAATGCAACCGGATGTTCTATACCATTAACTATCTGTGAAAGTACTCCTGCAACTCCCGTAGGGCTTGCATCGCATGCTACAACTACTGGTAGCTCCGGATCGAAAGGCATTAAAACCTTATCGCTTGAAATTATGTTTTTAAGATTTAAAAATGCTGATTCGCAATCAGAAGACCAATAAAACTTCCTTTGTTTTTGAAGTAATTGACGTAATGGAAACGTGATTGTAGATAAATTTGGAATAAATCTGGAGTAGTACGTTACCATACCCAAAAATCTCCTAACGTCGTCTGCTGTAGCTGGACGTGGCATGTTGACAATTGCCTGAATTTTGGCTGGTGATTTTGAAATTTTGTTGTATTGAACAATGTGACCCAGATATTCGATTTGAGTCTGAAAAAATGAACACTTACTTTGATTAAGATGTAAATCGTGTTTTTCCAACCGCTTAAGACATTCTATTAAATTTTTTTTGCATTCCTCTTCTGTCGCTCCATGAATGAGGATATCGTCAAAATATGACATGGTGTTTTTTAAGCCGGATAGTATTTGCTCTATTATACGATTAAATTCAGACGGAGCCGTTTTAATTCCAAACGAAAGTCGATTTACCCTGTAGGTGCCTCGATGGGTTGAAATGGTTTGAATATCTCTTGATTCTTCACTTACTTGTAGATGCAAATATGCTTTATACAGGTCAAGACGACAGAAATACTTTGACCCTTTGAGGTTGTTTAATATTTCATCAATACGACGTATCGGGTAATTTGCAGATACGAGTTGTGGGTTTACCCCGATTTTATAATCGACGCAAAGTCGAACTCCGCCATCAGCCTTTGGAATAATTACAAGAGGAGATCCCCAGTCACTTCTTTCAATTTTAGATATAATTCCAGACGCTTCCAAATCGTTAAGCTCTTTTTCGACACGATCGCGCAGGGCATATGGAATTTCACGTTCTTTGTAGAAAACAGGTTTGGCATCTTTGCGTAGTTGAAGCGTGACTTCGAAATTTGGCACACACCCAACTTTTTGGGTAAAAACTTGTTGAAAATTGTTGATGATATCTGTAATTGAATTTAAATTACTAATTTGATTACCATTTAAATTGTTTACATGTAGGCTGTCCACTTGCTGGAGGTTGACGTTTAAATGCCGTATCCAACTTCGTCCCAGTAGAGCGTCATACTCGTTGGGTACCACGTACATTTCTTCTATTGATCGGCGATTGTTATATTTTACCTCAACTTCTACTTTACCGTCAGGCATAACAATGTTTTTGGTGTACGACCGAAATGCTATCGAAGATGGTTGTAGAGCTGTTGTTATGTTTAGTTGCTCAAATTCATTCCGGGGAATTAACTTCGAATTTTTGGGGAGTCAACTTCGAATTTTTGGGGACGCCCTTCTATTTGAACGGTTACGTAGTATTTGTCAACATCTTTTTTGCAATTGTCGTGTTGATTGTTGTGGATATCTACAATTTGGTTAATTCCATACACCTGGTGGACTGCATCATCATCATAATAATAATTTTGAAAAGTTGAGTTGTTGTTGTTGTTTGGCGAATTCATTAGTGTTTTTAAACAAACTTGTTGAACATGGCCTGTTTTACCACACGACTTGCATTTGAGGTTATGTTTATTTGTGCGGCATTCTTTAGTTTTGTGATTATCTCTGCCACACCTTATGCATAAGTTTCCAACACCCAATTGATTGAAATTTAATTTTGATTTTGAACGATCGATTTCTTGACCGGTTTCTACGACGGCTTATAGCTGTTGGCCTGGAATGCATTTTGTTGACATCATTTACGCTGCTTGGCTGTTTTGAATTTAGCTCTCGGCTGTCAATTTTAGATGCTTCCAAAGATAACGCTTTTTGAACAATTTTATCAAAATCTGACTCCTCAGTTTGAAGGAGTTGTTCACGGATTGTGTTATCTTTGATTCCTCTAATAAATTGTGCACGGAGAAAAATGTTGGAAATGTCAGCTTTACATTGGCATGCCGACACAAAAGCACACTCGTTTATGTCACGCCGTAGTAATGCCACGTAACTAGCCACTGTTTGCTCCTCGCTTTGATATGTGGAAAGAAACCGATGCTGGATAACCAATATGTTCTTCTTGGGGCATAAATGTGTCTCTAACTTGTTTACTAGCTCATCGTAATCCACCTCTGTAATACTCTTGGGGGCAATCAATGAAACTAGCAATCTGAAATGTGTAGAACCAATGGAATTAACAAGCATTTGATGGCATAATGTTTTGTTTGCAAAAACACCCTTCATTGTTAGGTAGTTTTCAAACCTTTGAAGATATAATTTAAAATTTTCTTTACTTTCATCGAAATTTTCGAATGGCGATAACATAACCTGTAATGGCGGCTGCTGTTGTTGTTGTTGTGCTTGCTGACTAGAAGAATTTGCATTTACTTGTTGCAGCAAATCACGTTGAGCTCTAGTGAAAACTTCTAACAATTGTTTAAATTGCGCATCGTTCATGATGAATATAATTTTTCTTTTAATTTTTTGAAATTGAATTGTTTTTCACCCGTCGCCAATTATTATAACTTTTATATTGTTATATTTGATGTACAATTGAAACACGCGTTTTCTAATTCATGTAGATTTATTAAAGACAACTTACGAACTAACTACTAAAAGTAACATGATAATTATATTATATATATTATGGTGTTGCCAGACTATTCACTTTTACAGTGGGACATAACAAAAATCTATCACGATATTTATGGTTGTACACAAATCGAATAATTCGATTGCAAAGAAGGTTATATCTACGCATTATCTGACCCTTGACACCTGTAAAAACTTCAGCGCAATACAACATATTGGACATCAATAAGGAGTATGTATGTAATGCGCTTTTTTACATAAACTGGTAGAAAAAGATTCAACGAATATAATCGACATAATGCAAAATTAATAGTAGAACACAACCAGTTTATATGTAGATCAAATATAGGCTTTTAATACATTCTACAAACTCAATATTAACACCATTTACTGCTATATCAAAATTTACGTCACACCTTGGAGATGTAAAAATCATTGCCTTAGTTTTCCTAGGATTAATACAAAGATTACAATTAGACATACAATCTGAGACTTCTGACATTATACAATTAATCACATGCTCCAATACATCAGAAAACTGATGCTCACAAAAAGAAAGGAGCTGAATATAATCCGCAAAAACAAAAGGATCACAATAAAACACTTCAAAAATATTCATCATATCATTCATATCATTCATATAGAGTAAAAATAGCAAGGGTCCAATTTCAGATCCCTGTGGAACACAACAAAAATAAAAAACAAATGATCTTGAACTTGAATAATCGTGTTCACATTATAATAAACGAGAATTTTTAAAAACTCGACATAATCTTCTATTATTAAATAACTTACAAAAATTTTACTGTTTACTGCAAATTATTGTTTTGGTAGTTGTTTATTAAAATACTAAAAAAAAAAACTACTCAAAATAACTGTTGCTAAAGTACTGTATTTTTGATTAGTTCGATTATGAAATGACTGTCTAAATTAAACCTTTATCATTTTCTCATAGAAAAATTACTACAATAGCAGTAAAAACAACTCTAACTCGAGAACCAGGGATCGCCGACGAAAAACCGGGCATCTGTGAGTTCTATCAATCGTGAAAATTTTAAACAACCCCGAGTTATGTTCTTAAACTAGAGTTAAGCATTACTTTGTGTTTTTGTAAATGAAAGTGCAATTTTTTAAATTGTGACGAAATTATATTTCATTTCAGTGCTCAAATATAAGCGTTACTAACTAAACTATTACCGGCTTTTACGACCTGGGGCCCCGGTCAAGGCCCTTTTATTCCCTAATAGAAAAACATTTTAATTTTTAATTCTAGAGGGGAACAGGTACTTGTGGGAACAAATCTATTAAACGGTCATAGGTTAAAAAAAAGAAATTAGAGCTGAAATATGTAGGTAAGTTAAAAAAAAAATTTGTGTCGGCATTCCATATTTTCCGAGTTATAGGCCTCTTGACATTGGTTTTCATTTAATGGATATATTTTTAACTTTGGCTTGCGTTGTCGGAGCGAAACAAAATTGGTGTCATTTGAAAGCTTTATTATAGACCTTTAATTTGGTATTTTTTTAAAAATGCAGTTATGTCAAAATATTGCATATACGAGAGCGGATTAATAAGTCCGTGACTTTTTGAATGAAACACAGTTTATTTTACAAAAAAAAATTATTTTTCAATATAATCTCCTTTTAGTTCAATACACTTAGTCCACCGTTTCTCAAATTTGTGTATCCCTTCCAAAAAATAGGATTTTTCGAGGTCCATAAAAAAGGCATTTGTTTGATCAATAATTTCATCGTTGGAGCTAAATCTCTTTCCACCGTGCAGCCCAATTCATAAAATTTTGACATTGATACTGCAAACGTGTGCACCCGTGCATTATCTTGATGAAAAAGAACTTTTTTCTTGGCCACATGCGGTATTTTTTTTGTTTAAATCCTCGTTAAATCGGTCCAATAAGTTGGCATAATATTCGCCGTTTATTGTTTTTCCCTTTTGAAGGTAATCGATGTGGATTATACCGCGTGCGTCCCAAAAAACAGTTGCCATCACCTTATTGGCCGACAAACTTACCTGGCCTCCTTCGGAGCCGGTTCACCCGGAGAAACCCATTGTTTAGACTGCTGCTTGGTATCCGGAGTGTTGTAATGGAATTGCGGTTAAACAACTCCAAACAATCCTTTGAAGTTGTCACACGATTACGTTTATGGTCAGTTGAGAGCAAACGCGGCACCCATCTTGCAGACAGATTTCTTAAACCCAAAAATTAAATGAAAATGCCTATGGCATCAAAAATCTCACGCACTTTTACTCTTCGATCGGCCAACACCATATCGTGGATTTTTTCGACATTTTCGTGTGTATTGACCTCAATTGGCCGTCCAGAACGTTCAGCGTCATTTAGACTTGTGCGACCACAACGAGTCAGTAAACCACGTTTTTACCATTGAAATCGATGGCACAGAGTCCCCATAGTATTTACCAAGCTTTTCCTTGGTTGGATTGACGGTTTTTTTTTTAAAGAAATGTTTAATGAGCACTCGAAATTCACTTTTTTCCATTTTTAAAAAAATCCACGAGGTTGTATGTTTTGAACAGCTGTTAAACGCAAAGTAAAATTTGACAGTAGCCTATTAACATGTGGTACTTGATGGGAGCAGTGTTGCATTCTATATAACTACGAGGGAAGTACGAAAAGTCACAGACTTATTGATGAGTCCTCGTATAAGGTATGTACATATAAATGACTCAATTAAAGCCAAGATTTCAAGCCGTATATAATAAGCATTTAAATTGTATTTTTGAAATCCGCATTAAAATTCCTAATGATCTGGAAAACTAATCCGAGTTATGCACGTAAATTAAGGTTTTGCCACACTATATACGACATTACATGAATCCGGTTTTTTTAATTTTTAACTCTAGAGTGGATTAATAAATTGTGTTAGGAACTTCCGACAAAGTGCATCTTAGCCTAAATTTTTCATTCAAATGACTTAATTTTAAAAATGTTCATTTAATAAACACATACCTTTAGTGCAATATTTTTTGTTTGTTGATTTATTTTATTGTAAAAAGATTTTAAATATTAATTATATAAATCTTTAAGATTCGTATTTAAGATTCATTGCATTGTATACACTTATATATAGGTATATATTATATATATAAATGAAAATATATTTTTGTATGCATTATCAAAGTACTACCACCAACTACACATTTTTGTTAGGATATTAAGTATTCCACGTTGAGAAAACAAAAACTTGGCAGTACAAAAATTTGAGAGATCGTTTTTATTTTGAAAACAATTTTTTGCTTTTGGTTTTTTTTTTTTAATAAATGCAATATATTTAAAATATTTTTTTTTTCTATTAACTTTTTCTTTTTTCAATTTGTACACTTTCTTGAAAATCTGAGATTATTACTTTAATACTTTGTATTTGGAGTTGGTTTCTTTCTCTTTCTTTTTCTTTGTACTTAAATCCATTTCAATGTATATTTGTTATTTGCCATCATATCCGGCTATCTCACTTAACATGTTTTAATGACTCCTTAGATTCTCTCTATACATGCACTTATTTTTAATAGTATCAGCACACACCTTACGCATTGTTAAATATAAATAACATATGTGACGAACAGTTATGGTACGAATTTCAGTTTATTAATATTTACTTAAACTAACACACATTCTGTTTATTTGTACAAATATTTTAAAAGTTTTGAATTTTCGTTAACCAACACCCTAATCCTTAAAAATCGCAATCCGCAAAATTTGTCTAATATACACTCACTGATGCCTATTTGGCGATTTTCTCGTCATGTTTAGCGGTTTTAATTTGCCTAAAGCGGAAAAATTAAAAGCCAAAAATCTAGAAGCATGTGAAGTTAGAAAAACCTAACAAATATCAAAGTCCAGCAAATCACTCAAAACAAAAGTACAGCAAAACAAATTAAATGTTCCGCAACATTTTTCATAAAGCATGCCAAGTTAGCAAAATCACTCAAAACCAAAAAAGCACTCAAACTACAGCAAAATAATTTTGTTTAGCAAAAAAGGCATAAAAAACTTATTTTTATTATTAAATTAATAAAAAAATATGAAATATAAAATAAAATATATATTTAAATAAAATAATAAAACACAAATTTGTTGTTATTCTATAGTAATTAAAAGTTGCATGAAGGGCAGAAGTTTCATCTTTTATGGTCAAGACAACTTTTGGATTGTGAACAGCGTTTCCGGTATTTGTTAAAAATATGTTTGGCTGTGGTCGATAGACTGAAGGTCGAAGAACACTTTCCATTTAGTGAAAAGTTCATATAGTGCTTATTTAAAAGTATCCGAACCAAAAAATATTTCCATATTGTAAGGATATCATTCGATGTTGGGCAACAAAACTTCTAGATCACTGTGCCTTAATGGATAGAGGTGACAAAAATATGGAAACGGTTTTGAATCCGCAATTTAATTGGGACCATATCTGCGCTATCAGAATATGGCATTATTGTTTTTTAAAAGGTTTCTAGAGCAAAACGTATTTTCATATTGCTTAAAAAATTCAATTTGTACCACTATGCCTAAATGGACAGAGGAGACAAAAAACTGGAAACAGTTTTGAATTCTCAGTAAAGTTTGTAAATCAACTTAGGAAAATGATTTGTATAAAATTATAATGTCATTTAACCACGAAAACATGGCAATTCTTCGTCTTTTATTTATGACAGTTAAGTAATAAATCGTAATAATATTATCCATTCTATGAAAATTAAAATGAAAAAAAACTTCGGGTTCTGATGAGATCTTTAGCCAGATCGAAATACTAGTATCAACCTAGCTAATATGTTTGATTTGCTTTATATTTGTAAATATACGGAGGATGAAAGCTCGTTATAAATTGAAAATAACATAAAAATAATCTCGATGTATATAAAAACAAAAAACTAATATAACTGTAAAAAATATTACTTGAGCCAGAGTACACACTAAAAATTTTTTATATAAATAGAACATTTTTGGTCTTCAAAGTTTAGTAACGTCATGATGCTTGTTAGGAAAAGACCTAACCACGTGGTTGATTACTAAGAAGACAAGAATGGAGCAACATTGATTATTAATAGGTTTTTTGTTAAAGTTCTGCCTATTATATAGGCTCTAGCTTTTCTAAAACTTCGGGTTCTGATGAGATCTTTAGCCAGATCGAAATACTAGTATCAACCTAGCTAATATGTTTGATTTGCTTTATTTTTGTAAATATACGGAGGTTGAAAGCTCGTTATAAATTGAAAATAACATAAAAATAATCTCGATGTATATAAAAACAAAAAACTAATATAACTGTAAAAAATATTACTTGAGCCAGAGTACACACTAAAAATTTTTTATATAAATAGAACATTTTTGGTCTTCAAAGTTTAGTAACGTCATGATGCTTGTTAGGAAAAGACCTAACCACGTGGTTGATTACTAAGAAGACAAGAATGGAGCAACATTGATTATTAATAGGTTTTTTGTTAAAGTTCTGCCTATTATATAGGCTCTAGCTTTTCTAAAACTTCGGGTTCTGATGAGATCTTTAGCCAGATCGAAATACTAGTATCAATCTAGCTAATATGTTTGATTTGCTTTATTTTTGTAAATATACGGAGGTTGAAAGCTCGTTATAAATTGAAAAGAAAATTATTTTAGTTCGAGGCCATACTCTATATTTCTTTATAAGGATATTGTACTAACAAATAATCTATAGAGTTTCTGTTTTCAAATTTATTAATTGACCACTTTTAGGAACGTGTTGATAGATCTATTTCTGGAATTTTCTAGGTTCCCTTCATCAGAACACGTTTTGAAATAATTTAAATTATCCATTCTATTTCATAACAATCCATAGATAGTTTAATAAATATTCCCATATTATTATTATTATTTATTTATAAAATATTATATTTTATTTATAAAATAAAAAAACACTAAATTAATTTTATATTATACCTATACCTATAACACTAATTAATATTACCACTTCCTTCACATTAGCCCCAAAAAAATACATGTTATCCAATTTCCAAAAACAAAATTGGAGCTAGAATTTAGTTGTTGAATAAATAACTAAAATAAACTAACCATTTTTAGATTTTTGTTTCAGCTACTTCTCCTTTATTTAAAAGATTTAATTTATTTATATATAAATACCGTTTTATTTAACATATATTTTATTTCACACACACAAAAAATAATCTAGGGTAACGTTTATCAAAAATAAGGTTTAATATTACCAAGTGCAGTGGAAGCATTTCAACTAATAACTAATTGTAGGAAAGTTTGTCAATCAACTTAGGAAAATGGTTTGAAGAAATATATAATGACATTTAACTACAAAAACTTTGTAATTCTTCCTGTTCTATTTTATGACATTCAAGCAAAACATAATTATAATAGTTCTGCTTTGTTTGTATACAAATCCGTATATGGCTTAATAGATTGTCCTATTTTTTTGAATTTAAATGCAGATTTTTTACGTTGATGTAATAGAATTAAATGTATTTATTTAATATAAAAGTAACACATTAAATGAATTATGATTAATACATTTACTAATAAATTGTTGAATCATTAATCACATTTAGCACCAAGAGCAAAGACCAGAAAATAATACAGTACCAATGTGTAGTTTTCAACTGCAAAAAATAAAAGTAGGGTTTCTTTTTATTTAAAAACTTGAATAAATATATTTACTTATTTTCATAGCTTTTTATTTCGAGCTACTGTGGAAAAACGTACAATAATTTGAATGTCAGTACGGTTTATTTTATTCTATATTTATTGAATTTAATTTTACTTAACAAATATTAAAATCATTTTATATTTCGCCAATTTGACTTTGTGTTGCATTTTATTTTTTTATTTATGAAAAAAACATTTCTAGCTTTTAACACTCTTTAACATGAAATGACATATTTCTTAAGTTCGGTCAAATTTAATTTGTTACAGTTTACCAAGTAATGCTTGATTAAAATATGTAGATAAAATGTTGGTGGTATGTAATATATACACAAAAAAATCTAGGGAAACATTTAAACAAAAAAAGGTATAATATTACCGAGTATGAAAATGAAAATTATTCAAGTTCGAGGCCTATATTTCTTTATTAGGATATTGTCCTAACAAATAAACTATAGACCCTTTCAGGAATGTGTTGATAGATCTATTTCATTGCACAATTAAAGGTCGAAAAAACAAAATTTTTATTTTTAATAAAAATTATATCAAACTTGTATAAGTCTAGTTTACTCCCCCTGTGTTGTTTATAAACTAAACAAAATATAAAAAGGAGAGAAAAACAAAAAACGTGTATTGAATATCCACCAGAGGTGGACCTTACCCATAACAAACAAGTTTTCAATTTATTTTTTGATCAATGGTAATAATCTTTAACTTCAAGCTCATATATTAGTTCTCATTTAGTGAGTAAACTAGTTTATATGAATGTTTGATGTTTGGCATGGGATTGTTACCGCTTTCAAAACATGTTCTGATGATGGGAACCTTGAAAATTCCCGAAATAAATCTATCAACACATTCCTGAAAGGGTCAAATAATAAATTTGAAAACAAAAAACTCTATAGATTATTTGTTATGACAATATCCTAATAAAGAAATATAGAGTATGGCCTCGAATTTGAATAATTTTCATTTTCTTTTTTTTTTTATTTAAATTTATTTTCATCGGGATAAACATTAATTGCATTTATAGTAATTAAATGTGCTAAAATCCCAAAACTTATTTAACAAATTGTGAAAAGCAATCTGATGTAGGCGTGTCCCTATCCGGATTTCATTCCTGCCTAAGGAAATCTTCAGGGGACTTTGTTATTAGAATTTCTAGAGATATTTGTTATGTTAAATCACAAACTCAATGAGAATTTCTTGTCCTCGTCTAGGAGCGAGATTCAAAATTTAAAATATCAAAGAAAACCCAAAACAACAACAAAAAATTGTCACAATTGGCTTTGCATTTTCATTGCACAATTAAAGGTCGAAAAAAACATAATTTTTATTTTTTTTTTTTTTATTTTTAATAAAAATTATATCAAACTTACCGAGTATAGTAGGAGCATTTGTCAATCAACTTAGGAAAATATATTGTACAAAAACTTGGTAATTCTTCCATTTTAATTTGTGACTATAAAATTATCCCTTCTATTTCATAAGAATCCCTAGATAGTTTAATAAATTTTCTTATATATTTATATCAAAAATGCTATTCTTTTTGGTATTAAAAATTATTTTTTTTATAAAATATAAAAAACATGACATATGTTATATATTACCTCTACTAATTAATTAACACCACCTTCACATTATCACTAAGAATAAAAATACGCCATTCAATTCCCCCTTTGCAATGACTTAGAAGTAGAAAAAATAAAATTAGTGTAAGAAATCAGATGTTTAATAAATTACTAAAATAAACTTACTTATTTTTTGATAGTTACTTTAACTATATATTAAATTTAATTTAAATATTTAATGTATTTACGTCAAAATAATATATAATTAATATTATGAACTAGAATCATCAGAAGCGGTAGAAGAGGTGCTAAAGAGAAGTAAAATGTTAGCAAGGACAGACATTTATCTAGATCGGGATCTTTGTACTGAGAAATAACAGCAAAAAAGAGTTATGATTCAAATGTAGAAAGAGTTGGTTAAACTAAGTAAAACTCACAAAGTAACCCAAGAAACAACTTTACGGACTGTCCGTTACAAACGGATTCATGAATCCGGCATTGACGGTACGAAAACGGACCGGAATTGACGTATCCGTCGAAGCTTGTACGAAAACGGACCATTAACGTACAGTAAAATTGGATTACTCAAATTTTCGAAAATTATCCGTTTTAACTCCGTTTTGCTGTATCCGTTTCAGTGCCGTTTAACCGGACTACACCGATTTTCATCAGTTAAAACTCCGTTACAACCGTTATCGTTTTTCTTCCTTTATTACCGGAGTGTGTTTTGTTTAAAAAAAATCAAACAGTTTTATTTTTTAATAAAATTAAATATTAATAAAATCTATATATATAAAAAGAAGTGTACATTTTGATTGTCACTCCATAACTCGAGAACGGCTGCAGAAAATAAAAAATGGCTGAATACGTTTTGTAGAACATGCAATGAGGATGGTTTAAAAAAAAAAATTTTTTTAAAAATATTTTTGTTTGGTCCAAATGTGGTGATTTTTCTGAACATTAGTCATTTTCATCTATATATATAAGAAGAAGTTTACATTTTGATTGTCACTCCATAACTAGAGAACGGCTGCATAAAATAAAAAATGGCTGAAAACGTTTTGTAGAACATGCAATGAGGATGGTTTAAAAAAAAAAAGAATTTTTTAAATATTTTCGTTTGGTCCAGATGTGATGATTTTTTCTGAACATTAGTCATTTTCATCTATCTATATAAATATATATATAAAAACAAGTGTACATTTTGATTGTCACTCCATAACTCGAGAACGGCTGCATAAAATAAAAAATGGCTGAATACGTTTTGTAGAACATGCAATGAGGATGGTTTTTAAAAGAAAAATTGTTTAAAAATATTTTCGTTTGGTCCAGATGTGGTGATTTTTCTCAACATTAGTAATTTTCATCTATATATATAAAAAGAAGTGTACATTTTGATTGTCACTCCATAACTCGAGAACGGCTGCATAAAATAAAAAATGGCTGAATACGTATTTAAGATTTTTAGTGGTAATTTTTTTTGGTTATTTTTAAATGTACCACTTTTTTAACATATACTTGTATTTCAGATGTTTTTGCAATTAAATATAGAGACGCAGATCTCATGAAAATTTTAATGATTAAGATGTTAAAAAACACCAGAGATAAAATGAAAAAAAATCAAAATGTTAAAACCACATCCTTTTATTGATTTTTATTGAATTTTTATGTGGTTTCATATTGTTTTTTAATAATGTAATTCATAAATTTATAAATGAAAAAATTTAAAAATAAAACCAAACTTTTGTTTAAAATTAAAGAAAGGAGAAATCATTTATATAAAATAAATAAAAAAAAAAAATAAAAATGGACCATTTAAAAAAAAAAACGGTAAGAATACGGACCATTTTCGGACCGTATACGGTATATTAAAAACGGAGTCCACTCCGTTTTTTAAATAAATGACGGACAGTTTACGGTACGTTTTGAACGTACACTCAATTCGTACACTCCGTTTTATATACAGCATGACGGTACGAAAACGGTCCGTTTTAGCGTGCTTTATACTGTTTCGAATCCGTATTCGATGTTCCTTTTATTCCGTTTTCCGGTCCGTATACTGATCCGGAAAACGGTACGGAGGAAAAATTAGTTATAAGAAAAAAATTGTAAAGGGTGTTAGTAATATAAAAAACTTTTCAGAATTTAAATATTGTCGTATAATATTCACGACCTAGAAAATAAAATACTTTTCCAAAAATTCTTTGATTACGTAAAGGACTTTGATATATTTTTATTCTTTGAAACGCATTGTTTAATGGTTTTAAATTATTCTGGGGAGCTGCTGAGCGAACTAGTAATTTTGGTAGAGCAAGCGGAGGATGTCTTTATGGAATCAAAAACAATCTTATTCACGTAGGCGTTAAACATACTTACAAAAAAATTCAGAACATAGATGTGATTGACTTAAAGATTAATAGCAAAACTATAAGTATTTTCCCAAGCCATATAAGACAAAGTCACTGGCAAAGAGAATTCGATCAAATTAAAGATTATTTTAGAGAAAATGAAGCGATGGTACCAATGGTAATTGGTGATTTTAATGCACATATTGGTGAATTGCAGCAGCATGTCTAGGAAATTTATATGTCTCCGCTAGAAATGAGTGACAATCGACATTCTAAAGATAAAGTAATGACAATGGTCTTATCATACTGAATGGTTTAGCCAAAGGGTATATGCTGGGTAATTTTATGTTTGTTGGTGGAACTGGTAACTCAGTAATAGACATTTGTGCAGCTTCTCAAGAATCACTATGTTTAATTCAATATATTCTGGTTGACAAACAAATCTGGTCCGACCATATGTGATATGTAAAATGATTGCAAAGAAAATAACCGTCGTGTTTTAATTGCTTTTTAATAATGATCTTTATTTATTTTAATTAACTTAAAGCTACCTAAATTATATTTGGTGGGTAACCAACGATTGAGTGGTTCCCACAGTTAGTATAATGAAGGTGTCAAATTAATCAACCAAAAAAAGTACGGCTTTTAGCCAATCACAATTAAGTGTCAATTACAGACAGTGATTGCTATTGTCCGACAATGTTGACTTATTAATTACACTACACCTCCTTTTTTGGGAAAAAGATTGATCAGTAGCTAATTGATCAATCTTTTTATATAACTTAAGTGTATAAAAAAATTAATTTTATTTTAATTAAGTTTGTTTTAATTTCTAAATTTTTATTAATTTTTTTTTAAAATTTTAATTTTTATTAAATTTAATTTAATTTTTAAATTTTTATTAGTTTTACATTTTTAATTTTTATTAAATTTAATTTAATTTTCAAATTTTTATTAGTTTTACATTTTTAATTTTTATTAAATTTAATTTAATTTTTAAATTTTCATTAATTTTACATTTTTAATTTTTATTTAATTTAATTTAATTTTCAAATTTTTATTAGTGTTACATTTTTAATTTTTATTAAATTTAATTTAATTTTTTAAATTTTCATTAATTTTACATTTTTATTTAATTTAATTTAATTTTCAAATTTTTATTAAAATTTTAATTATCCAGTTTTTATCCTGTCCCGAGATCGAAATTGTCGAAGACGATTTTTGTGGACTTTCATAGTCCTTATATCGTCAAGTGCTAGCAAACAATTGCCGTGGTCATCCACCTCTTTGATCTCAAAGGGACCTTTAAAGAGTGGTTCTAATTTATGACCAGCACTGTCTTCCAAGAGAACTAGGTCTCCTATTTCAACGCTCAGAGGCCTAGTCACCTGATCATATTGGGCTTTGTTGGTCAATTTTGCCCTATCAAGCATCACTGATGCTCTTCTCCAAGCCGTTTGGAGCCTATACTTCTCCTCCTTTTCATATGAATCGATGTTATAAAGTGGACTAATTTTGTCCGACTTTAAAGCGTCTATTGATGGTGGTATTTTACCAAAGACTAATTCATATGGACAGTAATTATGTACTGTGGAAGGTGTTGTATTAAAGCAGTACGTGAAGTAAGCTAACCATTCGTCCCAATCAGTTCTATCAGAGGACATGTACGAACGTACGTACTCATTGAATGTCCTGTGGGACCTTTCTATGGTACCCAATGTCTGATGATGATAGGCTGTTGAAGTGACGTAGTCGATATTCAAGAATTGACATAATTCCTTTATGGTCTGATTTTTATATTCGGTTCCCATATCAGAAATCATTTTCCGTATAGGACCATAAATCAAAACAAAACCTTCGAAAATAGCTTTGGCGACTGTTCGAGCAGATTTGTCAGGAATTGGTAACGTGACTAAATATTTGGTCAAGTCACATATTATAGTTATAGCGTATTCATTACCCTTGTTTGATCGCATGAAAGGACCAATCGTATCAATAATGATTGTGTCAAACGCGCGTGTTGGCGTTTCCGTTTCAACCATGAGTTCTCTCGTCTTAGGCATTGATTTGCTCTTTTGGCACTCTACACAAGATTTCACATAACGAGTGATATCCCTTGTCATGTTCTTCCAGTGGTATTTCAATCTTATTTTCCTGAGCATTCGTGTAATGCCAGGGTGACCTCCAAATAATGGATTATTATGGTATAATCTCATAATTTCAAGTTTTTCGGAATCTGTTTTGACCTATGTCAATGTTGGTGTGAGTACTATGTTCAATCTTCGAAGCTTTTCATTACCCACTTTCTTGAAGTGGTCTAATTTTAAGTTGGCCAACAACGCATCATCCAATGACATGCGAAGACTCGTGATTTTAAGATTACTGGCTACTTTTTCAAGCCTTGGAAATAGATGATCTAAATCAACAGTTCCATTAGTAATAAAATCTCGTGACTCAAATTGGAAAAGCCTGGTTTTCCCTTTTTGGATAACCAGCTTGTCTTTAGCAAAATGCAATCTTGCATTTTTATTGTACTCTTGGGCATTTATTGCCTCATATATCCGGATATTCACCGATTCCGTGTTTGGTTTTCCGTTGGTCACTTTGTCTAAATCTTTGGCAGCCTGAAGTCTCGTAGTTACCTTCAGTATTCCATAATTTTCTGCCTTTTTAATGTCCTCGAATTCTAATCGAGACAATGCATCAGCTGCATGATTTTCATTCCCCCTGATATATTCCACTGTAAAATCATACTCCTCCAGATCCAATCTCATCCTCGTAAGTTTTGATGATGGATTTTTCATGGAAAATAAGTATGTTAAGGGACGGTGATCACTTCGGATCAAAAATTTTCGGCCATAAATATATGGTCTGAAATATTTAATTGCCCAATGGATAGCCGCTAATTCCTGCTCAATCGTAGACTTATTGCTTTCGCCCTTTGTAAAGGATCGTGAAGCATAAGCCACAGGTAGCTGCTTATCAAAGTATTTCTGACTCAGAATTGCACCACAAGCAAATTTGTTTGCATCTGTTGTTATGCAAAATTCTTTTTCGAAGTCAGGATACTGCAAAATAGTTGGATTCAATAATTGGTTTTTGAGATAATTGAATGATTTTTCACATTCACTGTTCCAATCGAATGGTACATTTTTCCTACATAACCTTGTTATGTGCCTTGAATACTCGGCAAAATTAGGAATAAATCTCCGATAATAGTTGCAGAAGGCTACGAAGCGTTTAGCTTCATCACCGTTCTTTGGTGTTGGGTAATTTAAAATTACAGAAAATTTTCCATCGTCAGGCAATATACCTTTGTCTGTACACTTGTGTCCCAAAAATGTGACTTCGTTACAGAAAAAAGTACATTTGTCTGGATGCAATTTCAAGTTATATTTTCGACAAGTTTCGAAAACATTTCTTAAATTTTTCAACATATGTTGTTCGGAGCAACCAATTACTACTAAATCATCCATATAAAGAAACGCTTGGTCGGAAGATAATCCCGAAAAAGCTAGCGACATCATTCGCTGAAATGAGTTCGGAGCAATTTTTATACCGTAGGGTAATCGTTTAAAACGATATGATCCCTTATCCGTCGAGAAAGATGTTACGTCCCTAGAGCCTTCCTCTAATTCAATTTGGTGGAAACCTGACATTAAGTCAAGGCAAGAAAAGAATTTGGCTCTGCCCAATTGGTCTAGAATATCATCTATTCTAGGGAGTGGAAATTTATCTGCTACGAGTTTTTTATTAATTCCTCTGTAGTCAACTACCAATCTCCATCTTTTCCGATCCGTACCGGGTAAAGATTTCTTCGGTACTAATAAAATTGGACTGTTGTATTCCGAAATGGAGGGTTCTACAATGTCATCTCTTATAAGCTTATCAACTTGAATGTTCACCTCTGCTTTGTGAGAGTGTGGTATTCTGTACGATTTCATATACACTGGGTCATCATCCTTTAATCTGAGCTTTTGTCTGTAGAAATTGTTGGTTGTCATCTCTTCAGATTCCAGTCCAAAAATATCAACATACTCAGAACATAAGTTCCTAAGTTTGTCTTTTGCAAACTCCGGGAAATTTTTGGATAATCTATTCAATTTCTCCTGGTCTCCGCGAGGATTTTCGGTCGGGTAGACAATTTTATAGTCGTTAAGACTTTCGGTTTGAATTTTAATATTCAAAATAACTACATCCCTATTGGTTGTGTTAACAATTTTGACCAGTGGTCTTGATTTTGAGACTATGGTGTTCGCTATGAATATTCCATTCTGAATTATTTGACTCGGAATTACCACATTTTCCTCATCAGTTTGAATGTTAACGTGACGAATTACCTCAGATCTTGCAGGCAATGAGATCGAGTTAACTTGTGGCGCACAGCGCATTGCTATTGCAATGTGTTGTGGAAGATTACCAGATCTCAGGACTAACCAATCTTGGTCATCCTGGTAATCCAGAAGACATTTATATTCACGCAGAAAATCCATACCAATGATTCCATCAGAAGGAATCTGGAAATCATCCTCGACCACATGAAATGTATGCGGTATTAGGAGTTCCTCAAATTTCAAATCAGCATGAATTTTACCAAGGGTAGTTGTTAATCCTTGGCCAACACCACTTAATCGCGTCGTTGTAGTCTCATCTATTTGTCCGTTTAGGATTTGTCCGACCGTTATTATAGAAATATCCGCTCCCGTGTCAACTAATAGTGTTGATTTTCGATTATTCAAAGATGTTCTACAGGGAAGATAGCTATAGAGATTCAAATTTATATTGTATATTGTGTGGTTTAATTCAGGGGTACCAGTTCGTTTCCCGAAATGTTTTCGGTTACGTGTCGCACATTGTGTCGGGATCCGTTGTTATTTGAACGGTTCCGCCCACGGTTGTTATTGTAATTATTATTATTGCTATTATTGTTGTTGCCATTGTAATTATTATTACGGCCATTTCCGCGATTATTGCCATTTCTATAGCCGGATCTATTATTATTTGACCGATTTTGGCGATTATTGCCATTACGGTTTTGAGATTTATTCTTCGTAAATAGAACGGAGTTTTGCTGCCCGTAAGCTTCCGTGCAGCTATTGACGAATTTTGCCGTCACTTCGTTCATATTTGAAAAGGTTCCTGATTCCATGACCAGTTTAACCCTTTCATTTGTTGCATTCTTTGTAATCGCTTTAACTGCCGCTTGGGTCGAGTACCTCTGGGCCAGTTGTTGTGGGAGGCCATCTGTAATATAGGCACTCTCCAATGATTTGGTTAGGGAGTCTATTTCTGCCACGTAGGTATTGGCGTTTTTGCCACCTTGGCGGACATTCATCAATTTGGCCGATATGACTTCGACCGACTCACCTTTGACAGTTCCTTTTAATGTAGTTATAACCGCATTAATTGTGGTTTCATTCGAAACTAAATTTCTGGCTGAGCCCTTTAGTTTCGTTTTAATTAAATTTACCGCCACGGCCTCATGGGTATCCTTTACGGAATCCAAGAGTGTCAGTGCGTCGAGGAAACCCTGTAAGTTTTCCGGTTTACCATCGAAATCTGGTAAAAGTTTCGATGCCAAACCGAGAAATTCCGTTATCGTTTGCGGCATGGTGGCTTCCGTAATGTCCACCGTATTATTGACAGTGCCGGGCAACGGGGAAGTCTCTATATTGACTTCCTGTTCAATAACCTGTAGATTCAATCCCGGACCAGTCTGAGTGTCCGTAAGAACCACCGTTCCGTGGGAAGTTGGAGGTAATTTTGTCTCGGTCTTGGTGTCCCAATACGTTACCCTATCGTGCAGTGACAGTGGTAACTCTATGCTCAGGTTCCTTCGCGCTAATAACTTAGAAAGTTTATCGCGGACGTCGGTGAAAAAAACCTCAGCCGATAGCCGGTGAGTAGTGGTAAGACGAGGGTAGTGTTCGTCAAGTAATGCCCTAATCTGTTCGAATCGGGTGAACAAATTATCAAGATGCTCTTCCACTGTTTTCTCCCCCGTGGGTCTATCAGTATTCAAGCACTTGTATGAACGATCGAAGTGTTCTTTTATAAGCCTTGCCTTTGTAACTATTTGTTGCCAGTCCATATGGTTGGCATATCAAAACTCGGCAAATTATGGCCAACACTCATTAAGGCTATCATACTGTCGTTGCCAGAAATGTCAATTTAAAAAAAAAATTTTCACAATAATATATTCCACTGTGGCAGCAAATTACTGCTGAATAATCCGTATATAATAAGGACATTTCCCAAAAGTAAAATTCACTAGACAAAATCTAATTTTCCAAAACTCCCTTCTAGTTAGTAAGAAGTTCAAAAAGAACATGGGGGAATTTTCCCAAGAAAATATTCTTAGATTCACGTATTAAAAAAAATTCCGTTAGTATCCCCCGAAAAAAAAAAATTCTAGATTTTATCGATGCCGTGTAACTGGTACAACGTCGTCAGGAATTGTAATGCCAATATGGATATTATGATTATCAAGTAAATAACTGGAAGGTGTACTTCCACAGTTATTTCGTTTATGACATTCGCGTTGGGGTTCTCGATTTTCGAATCGCGATTCCCCATTTTCAATTCCGTTCAAATAATCTTGTTAGTATTCAGAAATTTTCAAAAAAATTCAGTTATGTCATTGCGTTCCCTATCCGTTCCCTTCTGGTAAACGGATTTTGAGCAAAATGGCATAAATCAGTCACTCGGTCTTTTGGTGACTGGATAATTTATACTACACTGAGGGAGTGTCACGTATGAATCACCCCAGTTAGTAGAAATAAAAAAAAAATTTGTTGTTAGTAATAGGTTTAAAACTTAAATATTTTCATTATTTTTTTTGTTTGTTTAGCTTATTTTAAATTAAGTTTTCAATTTTTATAAATTTTAATATAATTTTAATTAAAAAAATTCTAATAATACAAAAAATTTTGTGTATTCTTACTGTTTTTCTTTTTAATTGCATTTGGTTGTCTGTTGTTGTTGAGGATTTACTCCAGTTGGTAAATTATTTTGTTGATTTCATTGCTGACGTTGTTGACTGTTGTTGCTGTTGTTGTCCGATGGTGTTTAGGCCACACCATCCTTGGAGCAACCAGGCTTGTTGCCCCGGCAATGTTTTGGATACATTGCTTCTTCCTTCTTAAAATATTTTTGTTTGAATTGATGCACAAAACGTTTATTCATTTCATTATATTTTGCACTTAAATTGTTTCTTTGTTTTAAAGTTTTAGTCTTTATAACTTTTCACAGTTTTTTTTTTTTTATTGTTCTTTTTGTACTCCGAAATCAATAAAAAATATGTACAATGTAAAATTTTCTTTTTAGTTTTTCTTTTATATTTTTGCACTTTTAAACGGGTTTTTATTAAAACACATGAACACTTATTTATTGAATATATTTTGCTAATATGATAATAGTTTTTTTTTTAGATTTAACGCAAATCAAATTTGTTAAAAACTTTTCCCTTCCGATGGCAGGATCGCCATGATATGTAAAATGATTGCAAAGAAAATAACCGTCGTGTTTTAATTGCTTTTTAATAATGATCTTTATTTATTTTAATTAACTTAAAGCTACCTAAATTATATTTGGTGGGTAACCAACGATTGAGTGGTTCCCACAGTTAGTATAATGAAGGTGTCAAATTAATCAACCAAAAAAAGTACGGCTTTTAGCCAATCACAATTAAGTGTCAATTACAGACAGTGATTGCTATTGTCCGACAATGTTGACTTATTAATTACACTACATATGCCGCTGGTGTTATCGATGAAAGCAACAAGCATAAATAATGCACACAAAGAAAAGAAGGTATTACCTAAATTAGAATGGGAAAACATAAATCCAGAAAGTTATAAAGAAAAACTAGACTCAACGATGTACTAATGGGTGGTTTGCAAATAGATAGCATGAACATAAGGCTGTTGCTTTACGCTGATGACATGGTTTTGTTAGCAGACGATATCAGCACCCTAGAATTAATGATAAACAGACTTGAACAATATTGTGAAATGTGGAGTATGGAAGTTAACTTGGAAAAATCTGCAATAATGGTGTTCAGAAATGACGCTGTATTGTCTAGAAATTAGAAATGGTTTTATAAGGGAAATCCAATAGAAATTGTATTTGAATATTGCTATTTAGGAGTCCTACTCACGCCAAGATTAAGTTTTAAAAAGCACTTAGAAATAAGAAATAAATCGGCAAGGAATAGTATAATGTCAACGTGGAATGTATTATTCTGCAAAAATCATATAGCTTTTTCTATGGAATGGCCGTTTGCAGAGCAGTACAAAGTTATGCGGCTACTCTCTTTTTGACGAAGTTGATAAATTACAACTGTTCTTTTTTAAGAAAATATTTAAATTAACTGACTTTACCCCCACATACGCAGTAATGCTCGAAGCAGGGATATTAAATGGACATTTGTACACCCTTGAGCTTCATTTTCGATATGTATATAGAACGCAGTTTGATTACCCAGCAAATAGACTACCCAACCAATTAGCATTCAAATTGCTTTAAAGTAATGTTTTCTGGGCAGAAAGCCTAAATAACCTAGGAACAAACTATGGTTTGGAAAGGAATCTTTCAAACTTAAACGCAGTAAGTTGGTCAAACAATTTTGCAAACCTTTTGAGTCAAATCACAGACGGAAACCGTCAGAAAATGTGGATGAGGTGCTTACAAAGCGATGCCAGATTGTACAAATATTTAGATCATAATATGGGACATTCTTACTTTAATAACACATACGATCGTAGTAAAATAATGTCGATTTTCAAGGCAAGATGTGGTCTTATAGCTCTAAATATCAGCTTTAACAATATCCAAAGTATATGTACATTATGTCATATGACCGAGCCTGAAGATATCCAACACTTCATAGGAAAATGCCCTATTCTAAGTGAATATCGAATAAGATTTTTTTGGAAAAGTGATTTTATCAGAAAACGAAATAATTAATGTATTAAATTCAAATTCAAATTTTCCCATTTAAATTCAAGACTTAACAAATTCTATATTTGTTACTTTTGAATTGTCCATATTGTTTCCAAGTCTTAACAAAGTTTCTTTCAAACTTGTTACTTTTGAATTTTCTATATTTTCTTTGAGCCTTAACAAATTTTCCTTGAAATTTGTAACTTTCAAACTTTTCTACTTTACATTTAAGACTTAACAAATTTTTATATTTGTCACTATTGAATTTTTCACCTTCTATTCAAGACTTAACAAATTTTCTATCAAATTTGTTACTTTTGAAAAAAAATTTTTTTTTTTTTGTATATAAATTCATTGTCTATATCATTGTCTATTTCCCTCCGAACAACACATTTTTGCGAGATGACCAAGCTCTCTACACTTGTTGCATTTGGCACGTTCCGCTGAACATCTGTCACCATGTGATCTTCCACATTTCGAACATATGCCATTTTCATTATTATTATTTCTATTGTTGTTGCTATTGTTTCTAGTTCTGCACATATTCGCGAAATGGTTTGGTTTACCACAAATGTTGCACGTTTTACCCTCTGCAGGACATCTATTGGTATGAGACCTGCCGCATTTATAACATTTTGTTTGGTTAATAACTTGTCCGCTTGGATTGTTTTTATGTGCATTTTGGTAAAATACTTTTTCTGTTCCACTCTGGATGAGAATTTTTCCGCAATTTTAAGTGCTTCGGTAAAAGTATTTACCTGGCTTGCCTCAATTGTGGATATAACTTGAGGATCACTCAATCCGTTAATGAATTGGTTAAAAGCTTTTGTACCATTCATTTTAATGATTGTAGCTCTTTTATCCTCGCCTTCTTCCGCTATTTGGATCTCATTTAGCTGTGTTATAAGATCTTCAATTTTTGTAGCGAAATCATTTATGTTATTATTTCTCTGTACCGTTCGAGTGATTTCATTCAGAATAGTATTTGTGGTCTTCGATGGTTTGTATGCATTTTTCAAGGATTTTACCAACTCCTCAATAGTAGGTTGGTATTATATCCTGTTTAATTCTGTTTTGGACTTTTAAATCCAATCTAGAGTTAAAAATGAAATTAAAAAATGCATTTCGTTTTGCGGTTGCCACAGTTCCATTTACCATTTCTACATCTGTTACTAATTTATGCAACTCAGACTTTTTGCCTGTAAAAAGAGGTACCAATTTAGTAATGGTGGCTAACTCATTCATATCTAAAGATTCCATTATTACGCACACTCGTTTCTCTACCTCTATTCTCTTTTTAGAATGTTGTTCTAGCAAGTCTAGTGCTTCTAATTTTGTTTTCTCGAATTTAATTAAGTTTTGTTTTCTAGTATCTGCAGAAGTACTAGATTCTGACAATAATTCTTCAAATTTATTTTCTAAATCTTCGATTTCTGACTTTTTAGTATTTATTGTTTCTACGGAATATGGTCTATTCTGCGATTTTTTCGCGTTTATTACTATGGATTCTAAAGCTTGTATTAAACTATCCATTTATTTTCAGTTAATTGAACCTGTTTAAAAAAAATTCTATTTGACATATTTTCGCATCATAACCCAAGAAACATTTTTACGGACTCTCCGGCATGTACGGATTCTTGAATCCGGGGTTTACGGTACGTTTTCGGACCGTTTAATCGGATTTTCGAAAACACATTTTTAGTCCGTTTGGGGATATCAGTTTTCGTGCCGTTTAATACGGACTTCACCGATTTTCATCCGTTTCAAGTCAGTCACAATCGGTAACAATTTTTTTCAATTTGTTTTATTAAAATAAAATTTATTAAAATAATATAAAAGATCGGGGCGCCAAATAAATTCAGATAGCATGCATAATATGCATTGCATACGTTAGATGGTAAGTATTTATATAATTTAAAACGCTCAAATGAGATTGCAAACAAAAATATATTTGTTCATAGAATCTATCGTTTTTAAACCCCACTTAATATTTTTTACATGTAGATATCTGATTCAATAATGGGCCACAAACTAACAATGATGCTCTTGGTGGAAACAAAAAACTGCATCGAAAAAGTAAGTATCAATTTTTTTTTTTAAATAAAAAAAATATATTCCAAGAAAACTCTTACTATCTCTTGAAACTAAAATAATAAATTCTTTTTTCGTTTTAGATTTTGAATATTATCGACCACAAATGTTCCGTGATGCTGCTAAGCTGGATACAAAAAGTAGCTGTGGCGAATTTCGTATTTAATTAAAGTTAAATGAAGTATATTTTAATATTTTTTCAAATAAATTAATAAATGTATAAAAAAAATAAAATCCATTGAGTTTTTTGTAAAAAAATGGTTAGAATACGGGCCATATAAGTATTTTCAACGATCCGTTTATTGTCCGTTTTATATCCGTAAAAAACGGAATCATCCGTTTTCAGCACGACAAAACGGTCCGGAAACGGTCCGTATTTGACGGACTTTAAACGGATATGAGTCAGTTTTTAACACGACCCAACGGTCCGTAAACGGTCCGTCATTGACGGACTTGCAACGGATTCGAATCCGTATTCGATGTTCCTTTTAATCCGTTTTCTGGTCCGTATACTGATCCGAAAAACGGTACGGAAACGGACTCCGGATCCGACTATGCTGTACCGAAAACGGCACATAAACGGACCGGATTGTTTGCTGGGAAGTATAGTTTCTCTTTCTATGTCATTTAATGAATTTTCTCTTTCTACGAAACCTATATCTTTTCTAAGCTTTATTAACCATTCAGGTCTAGCTTCAGGGTCGTGTGGTTTTTCTCTTTCTAAAATCTCATTGGGGTCCCAAATAATTAAATTTTTTGCCCTACTATTAATGAATTTTCTTGGCATTTTTTTTTTTTTTTTTGAAATTCTACTGTTCGATAACAGTTTTAATTTTATTCCTCTTCTCTAAATATTTTACCAATAAATGAATTATTTTGTAATTCATTAATATTAAAGTCGGTAATAGTATACATGCTAAAATGAAATATTAAAATCGGTAATAGTATCCCAAGAAACATTTTTACGGACTCTCCGGCATGTACGGATTCTTGAATCCGGGGTTTACGGTACGTTTTCGGACCGTTTAATCGGATTTTCGAAAACACGTTTTTAGTCCGTTTGGGGATATCAGTTTTCGTGCCGTTTAATACGGACTTCACCGATTTTCATCCGTTTCAAGTCAGTCACAATCGGTAACAATTTTTTTCAATTTGTTTTATTAAAATAAAATTAATTAAAATAATATAAAAGATCGGGGCGCCAAATAAATTCAGATAGCATGCATAATATGCATTGCATACGTTAGATGGTAAGTATTTATATAATTTAAAACGCTCAAATGAGATTGCAAACAAAAATATATTTGTTCATAGAATCCATCGTTTTTAAACCCCACTTAATATTTTTTACATGTAGATATCTGATTCAATAATGGGCCACAAACTAACAATGATGCTCTTGGTGGAAACAAAAAACTGCATCGAAAAAGTAAGTATCAATTTTTTTTTTTAAATAAAAAAAATATATTCCAAGAAAACTCTTACTATCTCTTGAAACTAAAATAATAAATTCTTTTTTCCTTTTAGATTTTGAATATTATCGACCACAAATGTTCCGTGATGCTGCTAAGCTGGATACAAAAAGTAACTGTGGCGAATTTTTAAATGAAGTATATTTTAATATTTTTTCAAATAAATTAATAAATGTATAAAAAAAAATTAAAATCCATTGAGTTTTTTGTAAAAAAATGGTTGGAATACGGACCAAATAAGTATTTTCAACGATCCGTTTATTGTCCGTTTTATATCCCTAAAAAACGGAATCATCCGTTTTCAGCACGACAAAACGGTCCGGAAACGGTCCGTATTTGACGGACTTTAAACGGATTTGAGTCAGTTTTTAACACGACCCAACGGTCCGTCATTGACGGACTTGCAACGGATTCGAATCCGTATTCGATGTTCCTTTTAATCCGTTTTCTGGTCCGTATACTGATCCGGAAAACGGTACGGAAACGGACTCCGGATCCGACTATGCTGTACCGAAAACGGCACATAAACGGACCGGATTGTTTGCTGGGTATACATTCTATATTGGATGGTAACATATTTATCATAATATTCTTTGTGTTTTATTTCTTGCATACAAATTTATAAAAAGAAAATTTTTACATATATATTTTCTGAGTGGCTGATGGCTCACCATTTATTTTTATTTATTTTCAAATTCTTAATTCATTTGTTAATTTTAATCATTTTTATTCTTATTTATTATAAAAAAATTTCGTTTGTACGAACATTTTTCTTGTTTTCTTCCTTTTTACAATTAAAATTTATCTAGTCAGGTTATACTAGTTAATGTTTTTATATATGCTAGTAGCAGCAGTATTGAAAAAAAATATTCATTTCCTTATATAACAAAATTAACGAATTATTATTCGAATTCTTTGTTGATTTAGGGCCAACATTGGTCTTTTTTTCCCATTATAGGGTAAATTTCGCAAAAAAAATTTTTATTATTTTATTTTTGAACATGGGCGAAGTCGCCTCCGTTCAACTAGGTGCTCAACAAGGAGCACTCCGATTTAAAAAAAAAATATAATCTTGTATCCTAGGTCTGGCCTTGGATGATGCTTCCAGCTTGGTGTTGGATGATGCTTCCAGTTTGGTGTTGGATGATGCTTCCAGTTTGGTGCTGCATTCCTTGGTGATTGCTGCTTCAAAAAGTGGAGATTTTTTTTTCTGCTCCTCCTGTTTTTTGCTAACAGGGAACCTCCTTCGGCTATACTTTGGCTGTATAGCCCTTCTAACCGTGGAGTGGGTTAGGTGCCTTTTTCCAGGTCTTCTACTTTTCAGTGCTCTAACGGGGAGCACTAGAAAAGTGGCAGGATCGCCATGTAATATATCTATATCATGGGGCGAATGCCAGTTCGCCTTGTAATTCAAAAAAATTAAAGAGGCGTCTTGTTAGTCTGTTAAGAACTGATTTTTTATTTGAATTTTACCCTGCTTATAAAGCTAACATGTGAACAAATCTTAGCCTAAATTCTGAGTCACTTTCTAAAGTCACTCATATAACTTAAAATAATTATTTTACATTGTTCCTATATTATTTCTATGGTGTTGCAAAACATTGGTATTAAGTTCTACAGAGTTATTGAACATTTCTACCAGGGTCACATGATTTTCAGTAACCAAAATATCAAATCATCGATTTGACATTTTGAGTGCATTCTAAAATTCCACCGATTGGATATCGACTGCATTTTAAATATTGAGTGCAAATCGAGTGTAATTTAAATTCCACCAGTCGTATGTTAAATGCATTCTTTATATTTAGTGTAGATCAAGTGTCCCCGGCTCATTTGTTTATTTCGTTCTATTTTGGTTTCTAAGTGAAACCCAAAATCTTTGACCCAATTATGGAGTAGAACGATGAACTGTTTAAATATTAGTTCAATACACTGCCCTTGAATAATACCAATGTGTATTCTACATACAATGGTTTTACTTTCATATTTTTATGTTTTACTGTTACTTTTACATACAGTGTGTGTGTGTATTGGTTTGAATGCAATCGAACACAATGAATGCATGACTAATTGTCATTTGTTTATTTGTTTCATGCATTCACTACAAAATATTTAGAGTTCTGATCTTAAATTGATAGAACAGCTTGAGTGCTCTGGTCTGATCAAGGCTTAAATATTGTGTCAAATAAAGTTGACAGGAATCCCAATACCGGAACTAGAATTCCGAAGAAGTTGTATACCAAGTCTATTAAATAGACTTAGTGTTTTGGAGTTAAGGCAAGCTATTGCTAAAGGCATTGGAAATAATTCCACACGCCTCAGGTCCCGATACTGGCAATTAGAGTCCTCTTCTTAAAACTTAATAGATAAAACGACGTGCCAAACGAATAAGACAACTAAATTGCTAATGTATTCAAACATTACATTAGGCATTAGTAGCACCATGGATAATTTATAATACCAATAATAATAGAACGATTCAGTAAGAGGAAAACGGTAAAAGTTAACCTTGCAGTGATCAACGAGCTGCACTGCCAATAGGATTTTCTCGTAAAATCTATAAATTTTTTTTGTATTTTTCGGTTAACTAGCTTTTACACTAAGTGTAAACAGCAAAACATTCTTTAATTAATGATAATTTCTTAACATATTTAGACACAGCGCAATTATTTATGGTATTAAAATACCCACAATCTATAATAAATACCGCTGATAGTACTCGCATGTCCTTTAATTACAACCAATATTATTACCTGAATTATTACTTATGAACTTGGTCACTGGGAAATACAATTATTACCAAGTCCCATTGTTTGAAGACATCGCATTTGTTGGAGCTTAATAGTGGAGTTTTTTGGCCAGATGGTTTTCTCCACAATTATGGTTTTTTACCTGAATCTATTTTTTTTACCTTTTTTAATACCTTTTTTAATATCTTTTTACTTAATATTTTTTTTAATAATAACTCTGTTATTAATTGTTTTTTTTACTAAAATTTTATTGAATGAATTCTTTTAAAGTAAATGTCAGAAATTGAATTTTTAATGTTATATATAAATATATGCTTATAATGTTAAATATAACGGTTCCTGCTTATATGAGAGAAAAGAAAAGAAATTAACAAATATAGACACTTGAATTTTACATACCAACCAAGCAAGTGTTTTATTAAATAGCCGCTCTTTTACATTTTTTTTAAATCCATCCCACCATTTTAATTTTATTAAAATAAAATTTATAATTTATTTAAATTTTATTTCTCGACCTTAAAAACTATTAAGGTCCAACATTTTGGCGCCCGAGCAGGGACTGATTTAAAAAAAATTAATTATTATTTTGATAAATTATTTCAAAATAAAATAAAATTTTGTTAAATTACTACAAAATTTATTTGTGCAAATTTTAATAAAACGACTTGTTGGTAAAAGTCATAGTTGTGCGCGATTAAATCGTTTGTTTAAAAAACAACAAAAAAATATTCGTATAGTTTAATTTAACAAATTAATTAAAATAATTGTCTTGATTCCCAAAAAATAAGGGTTCAAAAGACAAAAGCATACACACAGACGTCATATAAAATAACCACAGTTCGTGATCGCGTACCGAATAAGAAATATCCGCTCGTACTATATTTTCCGCACCGTCGGTAACACAATTAATTTAATTAGTTTTATTTATATACTCGCGCTTTTTTCGGGTAATTTTGTTAATTTTTTATTAAAAAATTAATTTACAATTTTCTTTTGGTTTTCGTTTGTTATTATTCTTTAATTTCACATTTATTTTTGTTGTTGTCGATCACATCTGTGTTTCGTTCCGGTTCATTCCTATTGTTAATTTGTAATGTTGCCATATTGATATTAGTGCTGCCAGATTATATTGTGTAGCATTGCCAGCTCAAACCAACACTGGGATAGTTCACAGTTCATTGCGAAATAGTTCATTGGAAATTTTGTGAATTATCACTTTGTTGAGAAGGAAGGAAGATTATAAATATTAATAATATAAAGTGTTTTGAAAACAATTTCCTTTAGTATTTGATAAAAATATTATATTTTTAATATCAAAAGCTGGAAGAAAAAAGTTAACATTTTTGCATTTAAAAGGAAGTTGGAAAATTGAAACAAAAAGTGACAACTTTATATAATAATTTAGTGAAGTTTTATAACAAACGTAAAAACCACTAAGAATTTAGTGCGAAAATGTTGCCAATTTTGGAAATTAAATTAAAACTTTGTAACGGCGAGATAACTTTTATAAATTATTTTGGAAAAACGAGCGCGGTGCTTTATGTTTTTTATAAATTCTGGCGTTGTGGTGTAGTGGTTAGCGCGTTGGACTTTAATGCAGAAGGTCCCGGGTTCGATCCCCGGTGCCGGCAACATCAAAATAATATGTATGAGTTTTTCTATCCCTCATACGTATCGCAATGTCCACCTTCGGTGTTCCCGATCACTGTGGTATTCATTTTTAGTGGCCACGTTACATTGTCACATTTTAAGATCTGCTAAAATAAATTATTGTTTTTGAGCGCAGTGTATTTGTTCGCGATTTATTGCAATTAATACACAATTCACTGAATTTTATTAATAAATTCATTGAAAACTTCGGAAAAAACGTTTGTTCTTGAGAAATTTGGAATATTGTTCCATTTTTTACAATAATTCTGTTTGTGCTTCATATACACTCGTTGTTTTTTCGATATGGCTGGTGGTAAAAAACACCAAACTCCACCTGTATCAGATGATTCGGAGAAATTGATACAGCGAGAAGCCTAAGTGGTTGAAAATATAGCTAGAATTAAAAAATCTATTATAGATAAAACAATGTCGTTCAACCACTTTGAGATCGATTGTCGATTGGATATTTTAAAAGACCATATCACTCAAGCTATGGAATATCAGTCTAAGATTGATATTTTAGATCCTTCAAATAATGATAGATCCGAGCTTGAAGATTTATGTGTGACTACGAAGTCTCTTTTATTGAGTCTTCAGGCCAAAAACAGAAGAACCAGTTTACCTGAAACTTCTTTTATGATGCAATCGCATCATTCTCGGCTACCACATATGCGGCTCCCCAAATTCAGAGGCAAACATTCCGAATATAAGAATTTTATGAGCCTGTTTGAAAATTTGGTTCATAATGATCCGAATTTGGCAGATATTGAAAAATTCAACCATTTGATATCATGCTTGTCCGATGAAGCTCTGGGAACGTTAAAGCTTTTCAGATTTCTGAGGAAAATTACCCCAAAGCCTAGGCCAGTTTAAAGAAGGTTTATGATAATGACTTTTTGATTTTTTCTAAGAATATTTCCAAACTTTTTGATCTCCCTGAGATCAGTAAACCTTCAGCGTCAGCTTTGCGAGGCATGATTGATACGGTTTCCGCCATTTATGATTCTTTGCTTTCTATTGGCGATTATAAAAAGATATGTAATGGCATGTTAATATATTTAGTGATGTCGAAAGTTGACCCAGTCAGTAAATCCAAATGGGATGAACAGCTTGATTACGACAAGCTTCCATTATGGTCAGACTGCGAGGCGATGTTGAATAAACGTTTTCAGCATATTTCTGCTGATGAATCAACTGGTGCAAAACCCAAAATCGTAAAACAGAAACCTAGTTTTCCGCCTAAAAATAATTCCAAAACATCACTTTCAGTCACAAAAGTTAAACAATCTGCTGAAAAATGTCGTTTCTGTAAATCTACTGAACACAAGATTTTCAATTGCCCTTCATTTGTCGCAGTGCCTGTTTCGCAACGGTTTGATTTTATTAAGGGCGTGCCTGCGTGTATAAATTGTCTTAAAAAGGGACATACCGTAGCAAGGTGTAATGCTCATAAATGCAGAGTATGCAATGGGGCACACAACTTACATCGTTATAGTTCTGGGGTTCAAAGTGCAACTAGTGTTGAAAATACTTCTGTGAATTTGAACACAGAGAGGCCCTCAATCATTCGTGAATCATCGGTGAATTGCTCATCGGCTGATGTGAATGTCATACTTGCCACAGCTGTGGTTAGAGTAAGAGCTTCTTCTGGGAAATATGTTTATGCGAGGGCTTTGTTAGATTCGGGTTCACAATCTAATTTGATTACCGAAGATCTTGCACAGAAACTCAGATTAAAACGAGAAGGAGGCAGATAAGATATGAATGCAGTTGGCGAACTGCCATATAGTTCTAAATCTCATGTCGAAGTATCTGTCATGTCGAGAATCAATTCTACTCAATTCTCGTCGGATTATTGGGTAATAAAATCAATAACAAAATGCCAACCCGATCGTAGAATTTCTATGAAAGATTGGGATGTTCCGAAAAATATTGAACTGGCTGATCCTTCCTTTGATAAACCTCAAAGAGTTGATTTGTTAATCGGTGGTGAATTCTTTTTGACCTTTTAGGTGTTGGACAAATTAAAACTGGTCCAACTACCCCGACACTCCATAAAACATCTCTTGGATGGATTGTGTGTGGAAAACATAATCGTTCTGTGGGGTCAAGGTCAACAATATGCCATGTTAGTAACGTAATTGAAAACGAGGAAACTGTTGACTCACTTGTCCGACAATTATGGAAATTGGAGGAAGTTTCAAACGAATCAACAGTTATCTATAGCGAGGAGCAACAAAAATGCGAAGATCATTTTAAAAATTCGGTACGACGATTATCGTCAGGACGTTTTGAGGTCTCGTTGCCTTTCAAATCGTTTGAGATCATCATATGATACGGCCAAACGGCGTTTTCTTGCGCTTGAGCGTAAAATCTCCCACGACGAAAACTTTGGAGAAATGTATCACGATTTTATGAAAGAGTATGTTGACTTAGGTCACATGTCTATTATGGACAATAATATACCGGATTTTCCTCAATATTTTATTCCACATCAGTGCGTTTTACGTCCTCTGAGCACAACTACCAAACTTCGTGTGGTATTTGACGCTTCGAGTCGAACTTCTTCACGAACATCTCTAAATGATTTGTTAATGGTTGGTCCGACCGTGCAAGAAGAATTGTATTCGACTTTGATCCGGTTTCGATTTCACAAGTTTGTAATCACTGCGGATATTGAGAAAATGTATCGCCGAGTTTTGGTTAATGAAAAAGATGGCAATTTTCAATTAGTACTTTAGAGACAAAATTCATCTGATCCGCTGCAAATTTATAGATTAAACACCGTTACGTATGGTACATCATCAGCACCTTTTTTTAGCGATCAGATGTCTAACTTATCCCAGCGATCTATATAGAGATGTTTTGCCAATTGGGGCAAATATTATCCGCAGTGATTTCTACGTCGACGATTTGCTAACTGGCGCCGATTGTTATGAGGATCTAGTAACTATTCGAGACCAAGTAACTGAAATTTTGTGTTCAGCTGGGTTTAATTTAACCAAATGGTTTTCAAATCACCCCGATTTAAATTTTTCAAACAATGCGGAAAAATTATTACAAAAAGATTCCGATTCAGCAAAAGCTTTGGGCATTGAAACGTTAAAGTGAAAAGACCAAAAATCAAAAAGCTCTGCAAAATAATTTAAAAACATATATATAAAGTGTTGTTTAAAAAGATAGGACTTTAAAAAACAATAAATAAAACAAAACCTCATACGTGTTAATAAATTGAACTATAAAAAACATAAATCTTGCTAATAAAAGTTTAATTTATTGCCCTACGCAGCCATGGCTGAGTGTCACAAATGCAAAACCTCAATTCGAGGAGAATCAGGAATTAGCTGTGCTGGAGTGTGTAAAAAAGTGTATCACTGCTCTGTCAAATGTGTTGTGTTGACCAGTATTCGGTGAAAATTTTGGATGCGGACAACTTTGTGCGGTTTATGTGTGAGGATTGTGTCCAGTATATACATAATGTTGACCTTGTATTAAAAGAAATCCAAGATGGTGTTAACAAAAACAAAATAAATTTAGTGGAGTACAAAAGTGAATTTGAATCATCACTTAAACAAAACGAAAATGAAATTAAACTCCTTTTAGAGGCAATAGAAAAACGTTATGAAGAGAGACTTAAAAAAATAGACAATGCTCAAAAGATATGTGAAAAAAATGTCGATGAAATAAAAAAAATATGCAATGTTGTAAACGAATATGAAAATAAAAATAAAGAAATTTATAACACTATCGAAGAAAGCAATGAAAAGATGTGTAATGAGATAAAAAAAGTTATTAAAGAAACGAATGATTAACAAAATAAAATGTCATTTGCTGACACAGTAAAAAAAACAGTGATGCCAGAACTAAAAAAACAAGTACCACTAATTATTAAACCCAAAGAAAAGCAACGAGTAGACAAAACAAAAGAAGACTTAAACAATAGGGTGGACCCAATAAATCTAAAAATTACTAATGTTGAAAATAGGAATAATGGAACATTAGTTATACAAAGTGAAAACAATGAAGAAAGAGAAAAAATTAAAACTGCGATTCAAAATAAAATGAGTGAAAATTATGAAATTAAAGTACCGGATAATTTTGATACGAGAATAACAATAACGGACATGACATTTAAATATACCGATGAAGAAATTATTAAAAAATTAAAAAACAAAATGAGATTTTAAAAAATAGTGAACTAAAACCAGTTAGATCCTACGAATTTAAAAGAAATAATAAAATAATTTATAATGTTAAACTTATAATTGATAATGACTCATACACAAAAGCGTTATCTGCCCAAAAAATTAATATTGGTTGTGAAAAATGTAGAGTTTTCGACGGGACCGATGTGTTAATGTGCAGAGGTTTCAATCATAGAGCAAGCGACTGCAAAAATCAGGAAGTATGCTATAAATGTCATGGAAACCATAGAGCAAAGGAATGTAAAGAAGAAATTATTGAAAAATGTGTAAACTGCATAAGATCAAACGAAAAACTAAATCTAGGACTTGATGAAAATCATCGAACTTTAAGCACGAAAAGGTCGGCAGAAATCCAATCTAGGAGTAACATAGTCGGACTCAAATCCCATACGTGGGTGAAGTCCATCAAGAAGCCTAGCATGTCCATAGGTCCTGGACTTCCAGGAACCTGTTACAGCAAGCCGCGCTGCGCTGCTAGAAGAAACCGCCATTATATACAAATCAACAGGAATAATGTGAAGCATTGCATTGAGAGCCTCCGAGCGACAAGTTCTTATCGCGCCCGTGATCCCAATGCAAGCAGAGCGCTGCACCCTATACAGACGATCCGTAACCACCCTCTTAGCGGTCGCAGTCCACCACACTATAGAGCCATATGTAAGTATTGGACGCACAATAGCCATGTACATCCACAGCACCATTTTCGGACTCAAACCCCACCTTGAACCAAACATCCTCCTACAGGAGTAGAAAGCTACCGTTGCCTTCCTGACCCTGTGCTCGGTGTTAAGTCGCCATGATAGTTTAGAGTCCAAGATGATACCCATATATTTCGCATGATCAGAGAGGGTGAGCTCACAGCCTTGCAGCCGCGGAGGTCTGAAGCCCGAATTGGACCGAGTGGTGAAAAGTACCAGTTCTGTTTTACTCGGATTCACTCCTAAGCCACAACTGGTGGCCCAGCTACTGAGAGTATCCAGAGCGCTGGTCATAATATCGCTAATTACGTCCAAGAACATCCCTGATACCAATATCACCACATCGTCCGCATAAGCGACAACCTTAACACCCTTATTATCCAGCGTGACGAGAACTGAGTTAATAACAAGGAGCCATAACAGGGGCGAGATCACACCACCCTGAGGTGTACCTCTCCTGACCTGCTTTGACAACTCGCTATTTCCCAGTCTAGCACTAACAACACGGGAGTCCAACATGTTCACTATCCAGTCGCTGATGAAAGTCTCAGCGCCCAGAACCACGAGGGCTCCCTGTATTGCATCGGTCGTGACATTATTGAAAGCCCCCTCTATGTCCAGAAAGGCGGCCAGTGTATATTGTCCAAATTCCAAGGATCTCTCCACCACTCTCACAACCTCATGGAGTGCAGTTTCCGTTGAGCGTCCCTTGATATACGCATGTTGACTACCCGACAGTTGAGGCGATCCCTCGAGTTTCAGCCTTATATGTACGTCAATGAGTCTTTCCAACGTCTTCAGTAGAAAAGATGAGAGACTGATTGGCCTAAAGTCCTTTGCAGTCTCGTGACCACATTTGCCAATTTTAGGAATAAAAACTACTTTAACCTTTCTCCAGCTTACGGGCACGTAGTTAAGAGAGAGGCAAAGTCTGTATATCACAAGCAGCCAGGGAGTAATCAAATCTTCACCCCTCTGCAGAATTATCGGTAAAATGCCATCCAGACCCGGCGATTTGTATGGGGAGAAACTGCCAATTGCCCAGGCTATCCTATCAAGTGTAATTATCTCGTTTTCCATCCCATTAGAAGCGCCCCTAGAGCGGCTGCGTTGGTCATTGTCCAAGGTATCTGCATCCAAGCAGCCAGGAAAATGAATATTCAGAAGGATCTCCAACGACTCAGCCGATGACTCTGACCAGGATCCATCACCCCTCTTAATATAAGTAGGGTTAGAGTGACCCTTTGCCAGCACCTTGCTAAATCTAGCAGTGTCCCTAGTGTTGTCTATGGATTCGCAGAACTCTCTCCATGAGTTCCGCTTTGCAAACGCCAATGCTTTCTTGTACACCTTCAGCTTGTCGCGGTATGGCTTCCACTGTCTGCTGGAATAGCTAGTGTTGAAAGCTCTTCGTGTCTCCCTCCGAAGCTCTGACAGTTCAGAATTCCACCAGGGAGGAAAACTCTTCCTTGCCCTAGTCTGAGGGCAGGAAGCTTTGAACGCCACATCAATGGCCTTTTCCAGGACACCTACAGAGTCCTCGAGACTTTCGATTGTCGCTTCGACCCTTGGCCCCTACACAGCTTCGTCCTAAGAATCCTATTGAACTTAGGCCAAACAGTTCTCCTAGGATTCCTGAAGCAAACGCTCTCCCTAACGTTCGTGTTGATATCGAAAAGTATCCAATTATGATCCGAAAAGGACTTCTTTTCGGATACCCTCCACTTTTCAACACGTACGTGAGAATTACCTTATACTCCGTGCCACAGGGCTCAATTTTGGGAGCACTATTGTTTATTATATATATTAACGACATGCCGGACGTTTTACAAAAATGCGAAATAGTTTTATATGCTGATGACACACTGATCTTTACTGAAGGATACACAGATAAACAATGTCAGGACAACATGATGCACGATATTAATAATATAACCAAATAGTTAAAAATGAATAAACTAAAATTAAATGAAAATAAAACAAAAATAATGGAAATAAACATGAACAATGAGTCGATATTTGAAATAAATAATGAAGTTATAGAAAAAGTAACTGAAATTAAATATCTTGGTTTTATAATAGATAAACAATTAAAATTCAAAGAACACATGGAATATATATATAAAAAAATTGGTAAAAAAATCGGGTTTTTTAAACGAATACGAAATAAAATATCGATACTAACGGCTATAAATATTTTTAATACAATGGTTAAACCACACTTCGAATTCTGTTCAACAATTTTATATACATGCTGCACAGAAACACAAATAAAACGACTGCAAAAACTTCAAAACAAAGCTATGCGATCCATTTTAAGATGTAATATTTTAACACCGAAAGGACTACACCTATATAACATGCTTCCAAGCGATACAAAATCTGAAACAAATACTAATGTTTTTAAAAGAAAAATTGTACATTTCATAAGAAATAATGATATTCCACAGAGCTTTTGATAAAAAATTATGTTTAAAAATAATATTTTTAAGAATTTATTTTAAAGTGTTTTAAATACTACTAAATTATTAATAAAAAAAAAAAAAAAAAAAAAAAATACATTGGATTCCGAAGAATGACTCATTTACGTTTCATTTGGAAGATAACTTTCATGATCTAAAAGCAACAAAACGAAACATTCTGTCTGTTTCATCTCGGTTGTTTGATCCTCTCGGAATATTATAACCAATTATAACTAATTATAACTACGGTCAGACCGCGCTTTATGGCGCCATGTGCCTACAAAACAAAATCCGGCTGACATTGTTTCGAGAGGATGCGATGTAAATGAGATAAATCAATTTGGTTTGAGGGTCCTTCTTTTCTACGAAAATCGAATGTCCTCTTATCAGTAGAGAATTCTAAGGAATTTGACACATCTCCGGAATCTTCTAATGAGATTTCTCTGAAAGAAGCAATAGAAAATATATTTTTGAAGTTGATTGAAAATCATTCTTCATATGATAAAAATTTTAAGAATCATGTGCTTTGTACTAAGATTCATTGACTATGTTAGAAAATATAAAACATCCAAGTCAAATCACCCTACTGCAAAGGAGATGAAATGGGCCTTTTATTGGCTTGTGGAAATAATCCAGAGAGAAAAATTTTCTGAGGAGATTAACAAATTGCAAAAATCTCTTGTGTTGCCGTCAAACATTCAAAGGCTAACACCATTTATGCACAATTTTACAGAGGAAAATCGAAATTTTTCGCTAATGAGGGTAGGTGGGAGGTTGCTTAATGCACCATTATTGTACTATACGAAATTCCCACTTTTATTGCCAAAGAAATCTATCTTTGCGACCCGCTATTTACGTGACTTGCATTTTAAGAATTGTCATGCTGGGACAAAAGCGTTAATATCCCTTTCACGGGAAAATATCTGGATAATAAATGCCAGAGAAGAGTGCAGTAAAATAGTGCGGAATTGTGTTCACTGTCTCCGCTATAAACCCAAATTAATGACTCAAATAATGGGTAATTTGCCAACCGATCGGTTGAGAGCTTTACGGCCATTTTTAATAGTTGGCGTGGACTTTTGTGGTCCAGTTGTAATGTAATGTTATGTGTATTATTAAGGTTCCCTATAGCCCAATTCTATATTTTAATAGCTGTGTGGGGGTCAGCTTATAAATAGGCGTTCAAAAGAACTGCCAAAATATTTGAGTCTTCAAAAAAGTAAAAACACACTGACTTGTGTAGTTTTGGAACTCTAAAATTGAAGTCTATTTTATTTACAAATTTACATGTCTTATATACTATTCTTACTATCTAACTTATTGTCTAGTATTGAGTGATTTTAGGAATCACTCAATTTATTTTTATTCTTAATTACTTTTATTCATTGTTTTCTTATCGTCAACATACGGTCATCAGATATTTGAGTGCAAGTAAAAGAATGCGGTCATAGGTGTCGCTAGACTGTTACTTGATGCCACTTGTATGGTATTCACTCTACAGTATTTGAGACGGTATGTTGGGAAATCAATATTAGTGGTTGGTATGCAGTGTACGCTTAAGGAGTACACTACACCCTTACCCTTAAGAGAAAAATTATAAAAGTATTTTATTTTTTTAATTTTTCTATATTTTTGGTTAACTTATGAATAATTTTATAATGTATATTAATGTATTATATATATATATATATTTGTTTTTAATATTAGTTCTTATATAACTTTGTTTTTATTAATGATAAGTTTTTTATTATTCATTAGTTCTTAATGCTATATAGGGTTTTAATTGATTATTATGTATTACTTTTTCTTTTCCATTGTAATCTATGATTGTATTTACACCATTATTCCTAACTATTTTGTAAGGTCCTTTATATGGACTTTGGTTCTTTTTCCTATTTCCTAGTTTGACTAAAACTAAGTTTCCTATATTTAAGTTTAATTTATTGTTGTATCTATTTTCTAATATTCTTTTCTCTTTTGTTCTAATTGTTAATTCTTTAGCTCTGTTTAAAGAATATTGTAATTTACGTTTTAGCTCTATGGCATAATCATCGTAATTATATATTTTAGTTTCTTTTGTGTCATATATTTCAGATGGCAAACATGATAGTCTTCCATATACAAGTTCAAATGGCGTGTAGCCAGTGTCTATATGGGGTGCCGTGTTGTAGGCAAAAGTAAAATATGGAATCCATTTATCCCATTCGTAATCAGTTGCTGATGTTAGCAAGAATTCATTTAAGACTCTATGATTTCTTTCTAATGACCCAATTGTCTCATGGTGGTAAGGTGTCGAAAAGGTCTGTTTAATATCAAGTAGTGAACATATATTACGCAAAAGTTCGTTTGCAAATTCTGTACCGTTGTCTGATTTCAGTACTTTGCATTTACCAAATTTTAGAATTAGGTGTTCAACTATTGTTTTTGCGGTTGTTAGTGCATCTTTCGTCGCCATGGGGTGTGCAATAACGAATTTTGTTAGTTCGCATTGTATGGTCAAAATATATCTGTATTCATTCGAAATTCGAAGAGGTCCTACTGTGTCAATTGATACTATTTCAAAACTATTACTTGGAGTGTTTGTCAATGTAAGTGGTTCCTTAATGTGTTTAGTTTGCTTGTTCTTGTTGCATTTGTCACAATATTTTACAAATTGCTTTACCATCTTATTCATGTTTTTCCAGATGTAGCGTTGTTTTAGTTTTATAATTGTCTTTCTTATTCCTAAGTGCCCTGCATGTGTGGCATTGTGGAATTCGTCGATTAGTTTGTATTTTAGAATTTCTTCTGTGATTCTTTTGGGCTTATTATATATTAATATTTTTAGTTGAGGATCCTTGTTATTTATTTTTATTTTTGCATATGCTTCTATCAATTCCTTTTTACTGTAATTTTCAAATATTTTATCTTCACTTGCAAGTGCTAATTCTTTTATATTCTCTTTATTCATTTTTGATATCAGTTTCTTCAGTATCGAATCTAGTTTCGCTGAATTTTCACCGTATCTTGCTAGCTTTGTATTATTTATAATTTGGGTACGTAATTTCTTCTTAGTCAAAACTGGTTTTGATGAATTATCGTTACGACCTATGTGCACAATATTATTCTCAATAGATATATCTTTTTCATTTATTTCTTCAATTGTATTAAATTGCAGTTTCTTCATATTTTTTATGTCATTAACGGATATGCATTCCCATATTTGAAGTTGATCAGACTTCTGAGAATCACATTTTTCCATGTCGTTCTTTCCTATATGTCTTTTATTCTTGTTTTCCTCATTTTCTTTATTTTTTATTATGTTTTCCTCATTGCGCTTTTTATTGTTCATTGCCCTTGTTATAACTAATGTTCTTTTTTCTTTATCGACGTTTTCTAACGGTATCATCTGTTTTAGTATGTCTGAGTTTATTTCAATTCTGGACAATGCGTCCGCGTTGGTATTTATTTTCCCTTTTTTATATATTATTGTAAAGTCGTAGTCGCTTAGATCTAGTCTGATTCTTGTCATTTTTGATGATGGATTTTTGTGTGAGAACAGAGAGATTAATGGTCTGTGGTCTGTTACTACTATGAATTTACGTCCGTACAAGTATGGTCTAAAAAAATGAATACTCCAATGGATTGCTAAAAGTTCTTTTTCGATTATTGGTTTATTTATATCATGTTTTTGTAAAGATTTACTTGCGTATGAAATAGGTAAATCTTGACCTATATCACCTTGTGATAATACAGCACCTAACGCGTAGTTTGAAGCGTCAGTTGTTAAAATGAATGGTTTTTCAAAATCAGGGTATTGTAAAATTGGAGGATTCATTAACTTGTTTTTTAGCTCTTCAAAAGCGTGTTGGCATTGTTCAGTCCATATGAATTTTGTTAATTTCTTTAGTAATGTATTTAGGTCTTTGGCTATATCTGCAAAATTGGGTATAAATTTTCTGTAATAGTTGCAGAATGCAACGAATCGTCTTACTTCGTCAGCGTTAGTTGGTATTGGATAATTTTTTATTATTTCATATTTAGATGGGTCTGTTTTTACACCATCTTTTGTAATCAAGTGTCCTAAGTAAACTACTTCTGGTCTTAGAAAACAACATTTCTTTGGATTAAGTTTTAAATTATATTTTTGTAGTCTGTCTAATACCTTTATTAAATTTTGGTTGTGGTGATTTAAACTACACCCATAAACAATTATGTCGTCTACATAAAGAAATGCTTCGGATTCTAGTCCTGAGAGTGCTATTGTGAGCATTCTTTGAAAGCTGTTTGAAGAAATTTTTAGTCTGAAAGGGAGTCTTTTGAATTGGTAATGACCTTGTGAGGTCGAAAATGCTGTAAGCGGTCTAGAGTTTTTGTTAAGCTCGATTTGATGGAATGAGCTAGTCATGTCAAGTGTAGAAAACCATTTGGCTCTACCAAGTTTGTCTAGAATATCCTCTAATCTAGTTAGGGGAAATTTGTCATTGACAATTTGATCATTAAGTTTTCTAAAGTCTACTACAAGTCTCCATTTCTTTTTATCTTCCGCATTTTTCTTTGGTACTAAAAGGAGTGGAGCATTGTATGGACTAACGGATGGTTCTATTATGTCGTCATCCAGCATATTCTGTACTTGTTCGTTTATTATGTTTGTATGTGAGTGCGGTAGTCTGTAATTTTTTATATACACTGGTGTATTGTCTAAGGTAGTGATTGTTTGGTCATAAAAATTGTTTACTGTTAATTTTTCATTTTCAAGGTGAAAAATATTTTGATATTTACGAAAAATCTTTATTAATTCTGTTTTTGCATAGTCGTCATTATTATTTAATTGTAGTTCATTCAGTATTTGTTCAAAACGGTTGGGGTTATTGTCTTTATTGTAACCTAATATGTCATAGTTTTTAAGTGAGTCAGTTTGGAGTTTAATGCCTTTTAAGTTTATTTCTTTATTTGTTGTGTTTAAAATTTTTATGTGGGTCATGCCGTTACTAGGTGCTATTGAATTACTTAAAAATACTCCTGGTTTAATTTCATTATTAAAAATTATGCCATCTTCGCTAAGGTTTAGTTTTAAACATATATTTTTTTAAAAATTTATATACTAGGTATAAGATCAAAGTAATCAGTAATAAGGATATTATTATTTTTTTTTTTTTGAAAGCATTTAAAATATATATTTTTATAAAATTGTTAGTTTTAAAAGATTTTTTATATATTTTTCTTAACAAAAATATGTAGAGTAGAAATTAATATGATGAAAATAATATTCATATTTAAAATTTTTGTAATTGATTTCTTAATTTATTTATTAAAGCACTTTAAAGGCAATATATATAAATTTTTTTTTTTTTTTTTTAGCAAGATTTAAGTAGTATTTAGTTTTAGTTTTCAACATATTTAGTTTATAAATTAATTGAGGATAAAATTTTATGTATGATTCTATTTGAAATAACAATTATTTTTATACAATTATAAATTTCCCTATTGGTGTTTTTTTTTTTCATTTTTAGATAATTTTTAGTTAAAAATTTTGCATTTTTTTTTTTTTTTGAAAAATTTTGTTTATGCAAAGAAAAAATTTATATTTATATATAATTTGTTTTTTATTTAAAGCGTTAAAATGGTGTTGTTTTTAATTATTTAATTAAAATGAAGAGGCCAAAATATCTTCATTATTATAGTTATTGCTAGAACCGGTTGAGGATGGAGTATTTAAATCGGGCTGAGGATCTAAATAAGATAAAATTTCCAAAATATCAACATCCGAAAGGAGATTCAAATCATTGGTGGCATCTGTGTTATTCATATTAGAAGGATCAAACTTTTTAATTCAGCATTTAAATCACCCTCATTGAGATTCACCAAATGTATTGGTTTGGCAGGATCGCCATGCAATGTAAAAGTCACGTGTTAATTTGGCAGGATCGCCATGTAATGTAATGTTATGTGTATTATTAAGGTTCCCTATAGCCCAATTCTATATTTTAATAGCTGTGTGGGGGTCAGCTTATAAATAGGCGTTCAAAAGAACTGCCAAAATATTTGAGTCTTCAAAAAAGTAAAAACACACTGACTTGTGTAGTTTTGGAACTCTAAAATTGAAGTCTATTTTATTTACAAATTTACATGTCTTATATACTATTCTTACTATCTAACTTATTGTCTAGTATTGAGTGATTTTAGGAATCACTCAATTTATTTTTATTCTTAATTACTTTTATTCATTGTTTTCTTATCGTCAACATACGGTCATCAGATATTTGAGTGCAAGTAAAAGAATGCGGTCATAGGTGTCGCTAGACTGTTACTTGATGCCACTTGTATGGTATTCACTCTACAGTATTTGAGACGGTATGTTGGGAAATCAATATTAGTGGTTGGTATGCAGTGTACGCTTAAGGAGTACACTACACAGTGAATGTTTCCTTGCGAAGTCGCGGTAGATCCCCAATTAAAATGTATATTGCGGTTTATGTGTGTTTCACGTCGAAGGCAGTTCTCTTAGAACTAGTTTCCGATTTATCCACTGACGCCTTTATTTTGTCTTTTAAAAGGTTCACGGACAACGCCACCAACTTCGTCGGCGCAGACAGGGTGCTTAAGGCGCAATACGAGGCGTTAGTGAAGGACAGAGGAGAGGTGGAGTCGTACGGAGCAGGGTAGACTTCATCTTTATACCGCCCAGGGCTCGTAGTCAACGCGTCGCTGGCGCAAGAAGAAATGGAGACAATGCTCGCAGAAGTAGAGGCGGTGCTCAACAGCCGTGCAATCGCACCGCTGTCTCCAGGCCCGAACGACGGGCAGGCGTTAACTCCAGCGCACCTGCTGATAGGAGAGGGTCTGCGTTCGCAGCCGCCAGAATCCGCAGAAGGCGTCAACGGCAACAAGGGGACGTTCTTGAGGCGATGGCGGATGCTCTGCGAACTCAAGCAGAAGTTCTGGCGAGCCTGGTCCAAAGAGTACGTCCTGGGGCCGCAGGACAAGGGCAAGTGGCACAAAGAAGAGCCCAACATACAAGTCGGCCAAGTAGTGGTGGTCCACGAGGACAATCTCCCGCCCCGAGAGTGGTTGACCGGGATAGTCGTCGCCGCAACCGCGGGTCCAGACGGCAAGGTCAGAGTAGCGGAAGTAAAAACCAAAAAGACCTGCGATCCTTCAATGTGGCCGGAATGTTGGAGCGTAATAGTGGAGTTTTTTGGCCAGATGGTTTTCTCCACGATTATAGTTTTTTTTACCTGAATCTATTTTTTTTACCTTTTTTAATACCTTTTTTAATATCTTTTTACTTAATATTTTTTTTAATAATAACTCTGTTATTAATTGGTTTTTTTTACTAAAATTTTATTGAATGAATTCTTTTAAAGTACATGTCAGAAATTTAATTTTTAATGTTAAATATAAATATATGCTTATAATGTTAAATATAACGGTTCCTGCTTATATGAGAGAAAAGAAAAGAAATTAACAAATATAGACACTTGAATTTTACATACCAACCAAGCAAGTGTTTTATTAAACATCCGCTCTTTTACATTTTTTTTAAATCCATCCCACCATTTTAATTTTATTAAAATAAAATTTATAATTTATTTAAGTTTTATTTCTCGACCTTAAAAACTATTAAAGTCCAACAGCATTCTTTGACATTAATGACCTTGCGGTAATGGCCATACCAACGGGTACATGTAATTGAAAGGCATGTGACGTGTTTGATCTTAAGCCATTACATGGCGAATTGACAAATCATTTAAAAATTACAGTATTATAAAGAAAAATGATAACATAAGTTACAAATAATACAGAGATAAAGATGTTGGTTGATTCCGCTTTCATATACTTGAGTGATAAATTTTTTTTTAGACGAAAAACAAATTTTTTTTTATAAAGATGAATTAAAATAATTTAAATCGTTTCCTAAATCCTTTCTCTAATTATCTTTTAGTTTGATCATTTTTTTTTATTTCATTGAAAAGTTTTATAATAAATTGAAACCAATGTTATTAGAAATAGTTTCTTGTTTAAGATCGTTGGTTTAAATTTCCTGTTGTTAATGCAATGTTATATTTTTATTAAATAAGTTATATAAAAAGATCGATCAATAAGCTACTCTAATTGATCAATCTTTTTCCTGAAAAGGGGAGGTGTAGTGTGTTTGACAAGTCTGCGTTACCATACCGTCTGTATGTAACTAGAGACCCACACTTTGTGGAATGTTGTTTGTCCACAACATACCAACCATACTAGCGTCTGATTATGCATTCTATGCAAAATCCCACACTACTATAATTATATGTTTAAGTAGTTTTAAGCATTGGATTATTTTAAATAAACAGTCGCTCAGTAGAGCTGAAACATACTTCATGCGTTTTTACTTCAATGTCAGCTAATCAATTTGTTATCTTGTTTAAATTTTACCTTAGGAAGTTACAAACAATATTAGGTAAGCTAGAAAATCGTATAAATTGAAGAACGTGCAAAGTGGAAGATTTTAAAGTACAATAGTACTTATCATCAACAAAGGAAACTTGGTTTTTTTACAAAAGAGATAGAACATGTAATTTATACTTGGACCGCGGTGGTTTATACTTGACTTATATAATTTCTATCAACTTTATATAAAAAAAAAATTACAAAGTTGAATTTGATATTCTTATACTAGTTTATTTTTTGCGTGTAGTTTTGCGAATTTAAAAAAATATTTATATTTCCGATTAATGTACTCAAAAAATTAAAAATTCTGATTTGAATGCTGTATATGTTTTATCAACATAGCTGCTATAGTATGGCAAACAAGAATGCCAATTTAACAGATAGTACTATTGTATGGGGAAGTACCAAAAAACATATTTACGACTAATTTTTGTAACTTATATATAAAATTATATATCGTCGGGGAGCTTATAAAATATAATGGCGTTTCGGAAAAAACACGATCAAATCCGAAATAGGCAGAATATCGAGTTAAATTTAATAAGAATTAATATATGTGACGCCGTACCGGCATACAATTCCATATAAAGTACAACAAAATGTCTACGTATTTTGAAACAACAGCAATAATCAAAATATTTACAAAAAAAAAGTGCACCGGTAATGCTACTCTGAAGTACTTTTAAAGTGATGCCACATTTGAGAATGGTTTCTTTTAAAAAAATTGCCATAACTATCAAAAAAACTCTTAATAGGGTCATATTTGACCCCACTTTTCAAATTACTCTGCGAATTTTGTATTTGTTTATTTTTATATTTTCATTCAATACGGAAAGTTTTGTGAACAACGCGTTGCCAACTGTAAATTTAAAAACTATAGGATAGCTTTTGAAGGTTAACAGCTCGCAAGTGTAACGAGTAACCAAAAATATACAAGTATTGAGTATTCACAGTTTAAGTAACGTAGTAAAATAATGTTTTTTTGCTTTTAGTATCAACGAATTATAGGTTTATTAAAGTTGTCAAAAAATAAAAAGTGATAAATAAATTATTGATTTAAGTAATTTTTTTTTTCGTAATTAATTTGAGTTTAAATATCGCCCGCAGTTTAAATACATAAAAGTGAAGGCGTATGTATATAGAAGTGTTGTTGAAATTCCGAATATTACAATACAGTCTTATAATTATAAATATGCTTTTCCAAAATGAGACATTACACGCTTACTTTAAATGGATGCAATTATAAAATGTAAAATAAAAGTGTTTATTCTTTTTGGTTAACAGAAATCAAAATAACAAATGAGTTGGATATATTGCTCACATTTTTATAAATATAAGATGGTTTATTTTAAATGCACCACCCTCTTATTCAAGGTCATGGTGGGCGCATATTTACAAGCATAAAAGGCTATAATCTAGTTTACGGGAATAACTCAAGATTACTTTTAAATATTCATGATCAATAGAACTTTTAATGTTGAGCTCAAAAATACCTTTTTTTTCGGCGACCCCTGGTTCCTGAGTTATGGACCCCCATCCTTTGGATTTTATTTTTTTTTGTATCCACGTTTTTTATCTGAACAAAACAAAATATATCTCATTTGAAAGCTTTCATTTGAAATATATAAATTACAAAAGTCTATTTTTAACCGAACTTTATAGAAAAAAATCCCATTTTCTCGATATCTGACTAAAGTAAAGGTACGAAATAATAGACTTTAGGCTCCAACTTAAGATAATATTTTCAACTTTAACCTTTCTAACACCGCAGAGTTTTACAGTTATTGTATATTGTATATTTAATGTTTTGTATTTTTGCACTTTTGTTGTTATATCTATAGATAAATAAATAAATTTGTTAAATTGCAAATTTTAAAACAAATATATTAATTAAATAATTATATAAACCATTATTGGGATTTCTCCAAAAATCTGCCATATCTAGGAATTATAGCAACACAACTGCTGTAATTTCAAAACTTTTACCCTGAATATCACTTTATGAGCTAATTTCAAGAACTTTTATAGCCGACGACCCCTTTCGTCTGGACAGGGCATTAAAGTTGGAAAAGTTTTTTTCAATTATCCCGAAAAGTCCGATCGTAACAATATATATTTAGCACATGAAAGCTCTTTGAAATATCTTTCAAATAAGGTGCAAAATGTCCCCATAAATTAACCCATTGCAGCCCAGTTTCAAAAAATCGCCTATATAAGTGTACAAAAATGTATAAAAATTTATAGACAATTCCACAAGCTTTTATTGAAGCTTGAAAATGACAGCATATCTCCAATAAAAAATGTATTAAAAGTTATGTGAAATTTGTTGTAATTTTTGACTACAATTATTAACTATTTTTCACACTCACACATTTATGCATACACACATACTCTAAACTGCTTATCTTAGGAGAAACCCCCGGCCGAAGATCGGCCAAACAAAAAGCTTGATACATTGAAAAACATTCCTCATACTAGTGGAAAAATAACACTAAGACAGTCCGAATTCCGGTTACACAGAAAAACTTTGCTAAGCAAAACCCCGGATTTGGTTATCAATAAAAAATTTACATAAGGAGGCTTCTTAAGGGGCCCATACACGTCACCAGCATGCATGCGCAATCAAGTGATTGTGCATGCCGATTAACCGTGTGTGGGGTTGTTGTGTGATTGCACATGCCGATTGAGCAAAATCAAAAACTGTTTGATATTTTTATGATTGTACCAGCATGCATGTATCGTGTGTGCTGAAATTAGCTCAGCTTTTAAAAATTTTCAAGCAGTAAACAAGACCATGAATGCAAAAGAAAAATTATTTTGGGGAGAATTCCTCAATTTATACAAGTCAATGCGAATTTAAAGAGAAAAGCAAAAGTGTAAAAGCTCCAATAAAATTTAAAAAATAAAATATTAACCGGTTATAAAAATAGACAGGACTATTATAAAACCAATAATAAAATGTTTTGTCGTTTGTGCAAATAGAAATTAAACACAAACAATAAGTATTTAATTAAAAAAGTGATTTTAAACTGCAGCGATGGCAAATTGCTACCAATGTAAAACCCCAATACGGGGAGAGAGTGGCATAATGCAACAAAATTTTCAGGAGTATATCAATATTCCAAGGGAGTGATGGGAGAGCGTAATTTTCTCCATTTTGTGTGTGATGATTGCATGCAGTTGCTCCACAATATGGATTATGCACTTTCAGAAATCCAAGATGGTGTTAACCAAACAAACAAAACTTGGCTGAATACAAAGGCGAATTAAAAGCGACACTAAAACAAAACGAAAATGAAATTAAACAACTTTTAGAAGCAATCGAAAAACGATATGAAGAGAGGCTTAAAAAAATAGATGAAACTCAAAAATCGTGTGATAAAAATATAGCAGAAATAAAAAAATTATACGGAATAATAACCGAACAAGAAACTAAAAATAAAGAAATGTGCAATACAATCGAAGAAGAGAATAAAAAGATGTGCAATGAAATAAAAAAAGCAATAACAGAAACAAACGTCAAAACAAATAAGTTATCATTTGCAGATGCATTAAAAAACAACACGGTGATGCCCGATAAAAATAAACAAAATCCCCTAGTTATCAAGCCAAAGGAAAAACAGGACATTAGCAAAACTAAAGAAGATTTAAACAATAAAGTGAATCCAACTAATTTAAAAATTATAAATGTGGAACATAGAAGAAATGGTTCTGTTGTGATTCAAACTGAAAGTAGCGAGGAAAGAGAAAAAATAAAAGAGGCAATTCAAACCAAAATGAGCGAAGCATATGAAATTAAAGTACCAAATCAAGCGGAACTGAAAATTACAGTAGCAGGCATGACATTTAAACTTACCGATAATGAAATTATTGAAAAATTAAAAAGGCAAAATGAAATACTCAGGGAGAGTGATTTAGAGGTAATTAAAGTATATGAATACAAAAGAAATAACCGAACAATTTATAACGCGAAAATTAAGATAGATGAAAATTCATACATAAAAGTAATGGATGCACAAAAAGTGAATATTGGATGGGAGAAATGTCGAATCTTTGATGGTACAGATATATTACTATGTTTTAAATGCAAAGGATATAATCACAAGGCAAGTCAATGTAGAAATCAAGAGGTATGTTTTAAATGCCACGGGAACCATGCATCAAAAGAATGTGATAAGGAGGTTTTAAATAAGTGTATTAATTGTATGAGGATGAACCAAAGATTGAACCTTGGATTGGATGAAAATCACACAACAGCAAATAGAGAATGTCCAGTTTATCAAAATAAAATGAAAACAAAAAAGAGAAGAATTGGATTAACAGCATAGCAATCAAGGCAGATAAATGGCATATATACAAATATACAAGGATTAATGAATAATTATAATCAAATCGAAATTATATCTAATATAAAACAACCTGAATTCATTATATTGTCAGAAACTCATTTAACAAAAGAAGTAGCAGATGAAATGAATAAAGACCTAAGACCAAATGAATAAAGACCTAATAAATTCAAAAAAAAAAAAAAAAAAAAAAAAATGAAGAAGTACAACTTAAAGAATACAATCAATATAAAACATTATCAAACTCAACAAGAACAGGTGGCGTTATAGTTTATTTCAAAAAGAAATGTAATGTAAAACAAATTGCCGAAAAAGTGATCGATTATAAAATGTGGATATCTGCATTTATTGCAAAATTTGAAAAATATGAATTTATTATTGCTGCTGCTTATAGATCGCCAAGTAGTATGGAGAATGAATTTATTCAAGGTTTTGAGGAAATTTTAGAAGTGGTAAATGACTTTAACTGTGATATAGTAATAGCGGGCGATTTTAATATAGACTGACTAAAAGATAATTTTTTTAAAAATAAAATAGAATGTGTATTGAACGATAATGGCCTTACGCAAATAGTTAAAGATTTCACGAGAGTTACGGCAAGATCAAAGACTTTAATAGACTATGTAGTAACAAATAATGAAAATATATCAGCGAGGATCAATTACACAAACAAAATTGCGGATCATGAAGCAATTGACATAATAATTAACAGTTTCAGAAATTGTAATGAAAAGATAAATAAAGCAATAGAAACATTTAAATACAACAAAATTCAATTTAATAGAGAAATTACAGGCATTCAACAAATAAATAAAAATGACGATTTAAATAACAATGTACGCAATTTTGATGAATTTGATAAATACCAAATAGCAAGGATGGAAAATACTATTGAGGCATGGGCAAACTATAAATCAATAAGAAACACTTACAAAGTTAAAATTGAAAACGAAAAAAATAAATATATAGACAACAAAATTAATGACGCCAAAGACCAAAAAGAAATGTGAAGGGAAATATAAAAGAAATGAAAACTGTACCAGCATGATGGTGTGGTGTATGCTCAAAAGCTCAATCACTTGATTGTGCATGCATGCTGGTGTCGTGTATTGGCCCCTTTACACGGAAACACTTTCGTCAAAGATGCAGAGCATTAGACATACTAGAGGATACATCCTCTAAGCCCGGCAGAAGGCTGGTTACACATGAAAGCTTTGCACAGAGAAGTCAAAGATTTGTTTAATAAAAAACAAACTGGGTTGTAATGGCTTAATTTATGGGGACAAATAGCACATCATTAAGAGCTTTTGTATGATAGACATATTGATATACACTTTAATGCTATCCCCAGCCGCAAGTGGGCGTCGCTGACAAAAAAATTTAATTTTATAAAATCAGCACAAAAATTACTATTTGGAGTAAAAAAAATAAGAAAAATCGGAGCTTTTTTAAACTAGCAGTTTTTATTCACTTACGTTTTAGTTATTAATTATTTTATATCTTGTTAGCTCAGTGGGTATAGTTGTCGGCTGCCAAACTGGCGGCCAGGGTCCGAATTTTTATAACAAAGATTATCACAGAATTATATAAAATTTTAATGTTTTAAATATCTTCATCCGTATAGGATCTATAGTATATTAAAGTTTCAACATTGATGGCTAAATTTCCACAAGAGGGCGCTTTAAGGCAAAAAAGTTACAAACATTTATTAATGAAGCATGTTTCTAAGTTATATTGAAAATGTTCAGCGGATCTATGACGTGCCTTTAAAGAGTTAATATTTTAAACTCGTTTTTTGTTTATGTAAAAACTATCTTGATTTTGTCCTTTTCATTGAATGTCTTATTTCTTTTGTTTCAGATTAAAAAATATGTATTTTTTCTCATGGTATTAAAAAAGAAAGATAGTATCACATAATAAAATAAAAATGGACACTTTTGATGTGACTGATAAAAACAGGTAATGGGTACAGTTTATATGAAAGACAAATTTCACTTTTGAATCTGGTATCAAAGTTTCAGCAAAAGTGATATATTAATAACTTAAATTACGCAAACGAATGCGAAATTTAATTTTTCACAATATTAGATTCAAACTAAATCAAATTATTAATATCATTGTAGCTGGTATTTTGGTCCTATGTCACGTCAGAATGCCACTGAAGTACTAATGAATGAACGTGAAAGTGGAGTATTTTTAGTACGTGATAGTAATTCAATAGTAGGTGATTATGTTTTATGCGTAAGGTAATTAATTATTTTACTTTTCTTGTTGACATAAAACTGAAATTTTCAATTATTTTAAATAGAGAGGACACCAAAGTTAGTAATTATATAATAAATAAAATACAGCAAAACGACCAAATAGTATTTCGTATTGGAGATCAGTCATTTGAGAATTTACCGAAACTTTTAACATTCTACACATTGCATTACTTGGATACAACGCCTCTCCGTAGGCCAGCTTCAAAAAAAATTGAGCTTGTTATAGGAAAATTTGATTTTGATGGAAGTGTAAGTAGTATTAATACTTTTGCTAGGCCAACACAAAAAAACTCTAATGGTGTTTTCTTTTCTGGAAAAAGTACTTGCCTTCTTAAAGTGCAAAATTTTTAAAATTACTCCCTCGTCCCATTATAAGTAAAAAAACGTGATTTTTGAGTTAATGATGAAGATTTGTTAGTATTCTTTTCGATTTAGAAAAGAATATATTTTATTTTTTCTGGAAAGTGGGTGCAAGAGTATATACTACTATGTTACTTGCGGGTCTCGATAATAAGCGAACTCACACCCAACTCTCACTAAGATAAATATATTAAAAATCTATTTATAGAAAACGTGACCAAATAAATAGAGAGAGCGTCTAGCGAGGAAGCTTTGGATTAAAAACTTTAAACGCGTTATCTGCTACATCGTGCTTTTTGATTTATGTCAGTCATTAAGTAAGTGTCAGCGATGTGTGTTTATACAATACAAGGTTGGTTAGGATTTTTTGTTTGATTCGGTATTAATATCGGTATTAAATTCGTATAGGTATCGGTATAACCGATGCAGAAACATTAGTAGCGGTATGTACCGGTATTATTGAAAAAATTAAAAAAAATATATATAAAAATAAATTTTAAATTATTAACAAAACTCAAAATTAATAATTTTTATTAAAATACTTATAGTTTTTGTATTGTACGATGTATTAAAATATGAAAATTAAATTTGTATACTTTTTTGAGAGTTCTTATTCTATGAGTAGAAAATGAATCAAATAGAGCACCTATTTTTAAAATTTGAAAACTGTTGTCAGAAACTACTAATTTTTGGTCGAACATAATAAAAAAAGGTCCTGAAAAGAATCATAAAAGACACAAACAATTTAAGAATAATATTAAATTGCATTTCGTTTTAAATTTATAGGTATCATTATTAAATGTTACTATTACAAATAGAAATCACTAAATAAATGTAAGCGAAGATGAAAAAAAATCTTGTGGGGATCAGCGCTAGAGGGAGTGCTGCACTCTCGATCTATGCGACTAGGTAATTTTCAGCCTCAATCTAATCCACAACCCACAAGAAACTCAAGGTTTTGATCATATATATCATCCAACCACAGAAAATGGGTGATGTTAATCGAATACGAATCGAATAAAGCTTTTGTATTTGGCAGGGTTGCCATTCCAACTGCTATTGTAACCATTACAGGGAACGAATTGGGAATCCGGCATGTATACTAATATTTATTTAGCTGGTTAGAAATGTTTTAGTTTTGATTTGAATTAGTTCAATTCTTCCAATTTTGTTTTTTACTTCTCATCATGTAAATAAAAAAAATACGGGTAAAGCGTTGATATTTTTCCTTAAAAATTTGGGGTAAATCTTCTCACCCTTCTATATTGGTCCTCTGAAGATTTTCGGTGACGCGAAATGAAACATGTAAGGTCCTGTCAGTAGATAAAGACTGCTTTAAATTAGCGGATGATTAAACTTTTTAGTTAATAAAAAACATTGCACTGTTTATTTGCTTAAAAAAATAAATGATCTTGAACTTGAATAATCTTGCTCACATCATAATTTATGATAAAAGATCGAACAATAAAATTTTGGTTGTTGCAATACGGTAACCCTTCAAGGCCAAGGACGTATTGTCACTACACTTTATAATATTACAAATATAATAAAGTTGTTTTAAAAATAAGTTCTTATACTAAATATAGTATATACATTTGCAAACTTCACTTTCTGGATATATTAAAGAGTGATTTTTTACCAACTTTCTTTTTGGCAACACTGTTTTACTGCTAACCATGTTCAGTTTGGTCTGTAATTTAACCATTAATCGACTTATAAAAAAACAACGCTTGCAGATTATTGAATTTTATTATCAAAAAATGATTTGGGAAGGATTTGGGTGTAAAATCTTTCAAAATACAGCTGGTGCAAGAATTTAAGCCACGCGACCTACCACAACGGCTTTCGGATTTTATTTAAAAAAAAAACATAAAATATGGAGAAATATATGAAATCTTTATTTGAGTCGATAGAACGATCTGCATAATTCAATGATTTATAAAAGATTATTTCATGTAAATGTTGACCGCAGCTACGCCTCAATTGGTTCATACGCTGGGTCCAATTTTGGCATACTCCAACATATCGGCCGGTATCTCACGAATAAATTCTTCAATATTGGCTTCCAGTCTTCAACCATTGCGGGCTTGTCCCTATAGACATGAGCCTTAACATAACCCCACAAAAAATAGTCTAAAGGCGTTAAATCGCACGATCTAGGCGGCCAAATGACCGGCCCCAAACGTAAAATAAACTGTTCACCGAAATCGCCTCTCAATTTGGTCATTGTTTCGCGTGCTGTGTGGCACCGTCTTGTTGAAACCACATGTCAGCTGGACGGCTCTTCCATTTTGGGGGAAAAAATTTGTAATCGCACTGTATCGCTCGCCATTCACAGTAACGTTCCTGCTTTCGTCGTCTTTGAAAAAGTACGGTCCAATGATGCCACCGGCCCATAATCCGCACCAAACAGTGCATTGGCAGTTTTTGCAATGCTTCTGGCTGCTCTTCACACTAAATGGGGCAATTTTGCTGAGCTGCTTTAGGTAAACCACAGTGGTAAAGTCTCCTAAGACCAAATGTTATCCTAAAAGAAATAGCATATATTTGCTATTAATGTATTGGTCAATTAAAACACCCAAACATTTCAGCGACTCAACAAAATTAACCTCTGAACCATGAATTCTGATTCTAGGATAGAAAACTGTACGATGGCCAGTACGAAACATAATGGCTTTAGTCTTAGAAGCATTGATGGAAAAATCGTTCACCTCCATGCAATCATATAATCCCTTGATCGTAAAATTTATAACTATCTCCAAAACTTCAGGAAATTCCCCACAATTACTAAAAATAAGTTGAATATAAACTGCATAAATAAAACGTTTCACAAGTTGTAATTCCAAAGAGTCTACACAATCGTTCATATCCATTAAAAACAAAATAGGACCAATTACAGAGCTCTGTTTAACTCCTGAGTTTCCGTGAACAACGTTTGAAACAATGCTTTAAAGACTTACATATTGGTAACTTCCCTGCAAGTAAGAGCATATTAGCTTGCATGCCATGACCGAAAATCCAAAATTTATCCTTCGATTTACCAATAAGAATAGCTTGGTTAAGCCGATCAAAAACTTTGGAAATATCCAAATATACTATTACACAATTTTTATTATTGTTCAAATTCTCCCTAATAGTCTCAGTAATGCCCAAAAGCATAGCTGCAGTATTATAGCCATCCCTATAAGCATACTTACAATATTTTACAAGATTATGCTGTGTAACATAATCAAGTATTTGGAGCTTCAATATTTGTTCCAAAATACTAATCGGTCTGTAGCTATTATCTGAATCTTTTTTCGGTATAGGTACAACACGAGTGAGTCTCCATCCATCAGGATAAAAAGAAATAGTGATAATCATATTGAACAAATGAAGAAGAGGCTGTAAAACATATGGGAAAACCAATTTAATAAATTTTATAGAGAAGCCATCAGTTCCAATGGAGTTGGACCTGACTATCACTAATGCGTTCCACAAATCATCAGCTTGTATGCTGTTAAATGCAAAACTATCGAGTTCACCATTAAATGACCCAAAGTCAAAAGAGTTTAAATGAGTATTACAATTATGAAAGATGAAAGAGTTATTAATATCATTAACATCGTTACCAGATAAGTGCAATTGTTGTTCTTGCCCATTTGTTGTTCTTCCACATCTTTTTACTTCCAGCACCATCAAACATTTTCAAATAGCGCTTCCTTGAATTATTTCTAATCAATGACTTGCGTTTATTTCTCAATTTACAAAATTCCTTGCGATTTTAATCAGTCCTGTGACTTCTAAATACCTCATATGCACTATCCCTAAGAGATCTTGTATCAATTACCTTTCCCGTATCCAAGGATCTTTTATATTTCTAGGCCTGAATCTAACTACTGGTACAAATTCAAATAGATCTGAAAGAAAATAATTAAAAATAGACAATTTATAGTTAACACATTTAGTACTATAAAAAGAAAAAGCAACATGGCCAACATTTTCATAATCTCTGTACTCTATATATTCCCTGTCATTAACAGACACAAATGGCAATGAAATATATATTAAGAGTTAAGAAATGGAACTTGACCCTTACCTGATAAGTAAACATTTGACAAATCATTAACAAGAAACAAATCAATCAATGAAGTTATATTACGACCAACATCCCAATGTGTAGACATATAATTATGCAGATTTCTTAGTAGGGTCAAACACATTATAATTAAAATCACCCATTACAACTATGTTTGTCATGTAAACTGAAATGTTTAAAACGCACGCCTATAAGGATTAATTGAGACTAACTTTATTGTGAAATTCTTACCAATTATACATCAAATGTAACAGTAGTTGTTCTCACTAGTATTGACAACAGTGTTGACAATAAGTATAAAAATATTTAATATTTTTAATATATAACATTACTCCCCCTTAAAAATTCAACAGTTACATGAGGAGGAATGTTTACAATTCATGTTATTAATTCAATATTAAAATACGAAGTTTAATTTTATAAAATGATTTAAATCTTTTAATTTTTTCTAAATATGTCAGGAGAATAACGAGATACTTCCTTCCGAGGCCTGGTACTTCTACGAGGTGTTGATACATCTTGGTTTGTAGTTGGGACAGCTTGACTTAAAGGCTCTTGAAATGGCGTTGGCATACTATTATCTCCATTTTCAACTTGTGGTGTTGTTGTATGTTGTTGCAATGATGTTGACAAATATGTGTAATCATTACCAGCATTACTTAAGTTGTTCTGTTGTACATTAGAGGAAGTTTTTAATGGATTTTGTTGAAGACTTGAAGAATTTCGAAGTTTCATTTGATTAATATGACGTCGACATAAGCCTATCTCAGTATTAATGATAAACATCATTTTACCAGCTTGTCTTTTAATAACTCCAGGAATACATTTTCTTCCCCTTGCATAATTACGAATATATACCTGTTGATCAATGTTGTATTTTGGGTCAAGCGAAGTATTTTGTTGTGGTGTTTTTGAATTATGCAATAGTTGCGACCAAATTGTGCGAACAGGTCTACCACGCATCAGTTCTGCTGGAGATTTTCCTTCTGCATTTGGCATAAAACGATATATAGAAAGGTCTTTATGAACTGCATTTTTGACAGACATGTCATCATCAATATTTTTACGTACGGAGGTTTTAAATGTTCTTACGAAGCGTTCAGCTAAACCGTTAGAGGCTGGATGAAACGGGGCTGTTGTGATATGTTTAATACCCAGTTTTTTACAAAAAAAATTAAATAAATCTGAGGTTAGCTGCGGTCCATAATCGCTAACAATTGTGTCAGGAATGCCTTCAATTGAAAAAATTGCGGATAAGGCATCGATTGTAGCTTCTGTTGTAGTTACTGACATCGATGAAACATACAGAAATTGCGAAAACGAGTCAACACATATGAGCCACATTGAGTTAAAAATTGGCCCAGCAAAATCAATGTGTACACGTTCCCAAGGTCTGGTTGCTTTTGGCCAGCTTTGGTACTCTTTCGAAGGAGATTGATTTTCTATTTTGCAAGTGTCACATTTTGAAGCTAACTCAGCAATGTCGTTGTCTATATTATTCCACCAAATATGTTGTCTGGCAAGTTGTTTCATCTTTACAACCCCCCAATGACCATCATGCAAAAGTTTTAATGTTTGTTGTTTCAAGGCATCTGGTATAATAACACGAGCAAATTCGGTTGTTAACAAATGAGGTCACTTTGTATAGTTAAGGCATTTTTACGATTAAAAAACAGTTTTATGCACGAAAGTTGATTATTTAAGTATTCCGGCCAACCGTTTTCGATAAAGTGACGTACTTGGCAAAGTACTTTATCCTTTTGAGCATATTTATGAATTTGTTCGGCATTTAAAGGAAAATTTTCAAAATTTATGTTAAAACAAGCTTCGTGTTTATCGAAATTTTCGTCTGCTTTAAGTGGTAAACGCGATAATGCGTCAGCGTTGCCATGTTCAGCAGTCTTACGATATTTTATTTCATATTGATATGCCATGAGCGTTATAGCCCAGCGTTGAAGTCTGTGTGCTCTCATTGTTGGTAAATGTTTATTAGGACTGAATATGCTTACCAATAGTTTATGGTCCGTCAGTAGAATAAAGTTACGGCCATACAGGTACTGATGGAAGCGTTTTACTCCAAATACAATTGAAAGACCTTCTTTCTCAATTTGGCTGTACTTAACTTGATGTTGATCCAAAGTTTTAGAAGCGAATGCAATTGGCCTTTCACTGCCATCAGGGTAAAGATGTGATGTAACTGCGCCTACTCCAAAAGGTGAAGCATCAGTAGCGAGAATTAACGGCAAATCATCTTGAAAGTGTGCTAATTGCGTTGCGTTTACGATGTGTGATTTAAGTGCATCAAATGCTTGTTGTTGTGATGATTCCCATTTAAAAGGTACATTTTTTCTACGCAGCATATTGATTGGAGCTGCGAGACTTGAAAAGTTAGGCACGAAATTGTGATAATAATTTACTTTTCCCATGAAGGCTTCAAGTTCCTTAATCTTTTTAGGATGTTTTAAATTTTTTACGGCATGAACACCTGATTCATACGGCAATATACCTTTATCGCTGATTTGGCAGCCTAGATATGTTATTTTATCTTGTAAAAATTGACACTTTTGTTGTTTGCATTTAATACCGTTGGCTCTCAAAATCTGTAGAACTTTTTCCAGACGATTCATATGTTCTGGCTGCGTTGGTGCTGATATAATAATATCGTCAAGATAATTACCACAACCTTCTATACCAGTTAGAAGTTGTTCAATAAATTTTTGAAAAATAGCTGGAGCGCTAGAAATACCATACGGCAATCTTTATTACTGAAATAGTCCAAGTGGAGTGTTGATCACCATTACATTCTTTGATTCATCATCTAATTCGATTTGTAGATACGCGTCTTTAAGATCAATTGTTGAAAAATATTTACCATTACGTATTGTATGAAGTAAATTTTCACGTGTTGGCAATGGGTATTGTTCTATGTCAATTTGCGTGTTGACAGCTAACTTAAAATCGCCACATATACGTATTTCATTGTTTGGTTTTTGAGCTAAAACGATGGGTGAAGCCCATTCACTGAATTTTACGGGTTTTAAAATGTTTTGGTTCACAAGTCTTTCGATTTCTTTTTTAAATTGTGGTATTTGTGCAAATGGAATTTGTCTACTCCTAAAAAATTTAGGTTGAGCTTCGGGTTTTAAACGAATATTAGCTTTAAAGTTTTTAACCGTACCGAGGACAGGTTCAAATATGTCTTTATATTTTGAGCAAAGTTCATTAATTTTAGTTTTACAATCACTTAAAATCGTATTTACTTGTTTAATTTCAAACCCGAATTTTTCAAAAAGGTCATGCCCGAAAAGGTTATCACCAATTTCATTCGTATTGACTACCACTATCACAACGTTTTCTTCACGATCACCGCACTTTACTAACGTATGTAATTCTCCCAGTATTTTTATTTTTCTAACTCCGTACACGTATAGAAGTATATTAGTTTTTACTAATTTTGGCTTATTTAACAGGTCATAAGTTTTAAAATTAATTAACGAAACACCCGAATCCATTTGAAAAGTTACAATTTTATCGAAAATTTGTAATTTTATATAACTTTTTGTTTTGGTATTCGTCTCAACACCGGTTACTTGATAAATGATATCAATCACATCAATATTGTTTTGTTGACAGTTTCTTTTCTTTTCTTTTCTTTTTATCTTTATAATTTGTGTTGTAATTGTTGTTATTGTTTGTTTTTGCAGACATACACACTGGCGCGATATGCCCCTTTTTCCCGCACTTATTACACATTGCGTTCTTAAATTTACAATTTTCTCTTTTGTGAGAAATAAAACAACCCGAACAAGATTTGTATTTTTCTTGTCTTTTGTCTTTATACGAGTTTTTATTGTTAACCGCGTTAACTTGCACTGTATTCTCACCAACACATTCTTTAATTGCTGCTACCGTTTTTGTTGTTGCTTCAAAAGATTCTGCTATGAGCAGAACATCTTCTAACGATGCTTGCTGCTTTTGTAGGGCGGCTGCTCTGACAGCATCATGTGGTGTATGAACAATGATATGATCACGTATCATGTCGTCGACGAAGCTAGCAGAACATGCGTTGGCATTGCAAACGAAATTGCACTGTCTTGTAAGACCGCGAAGGTCTGCAACCCAATCTTTGTACGATTGGTTGTGTTTCATTTTGTTTTTAAAAAATCATACCGTGCAGCCACTAAATGATGACTCACTTTATAATGTTCCGTTAGCTTCTCCGTTATAATATCGAATGTTTGACTTTCCAAATTTGGTGTGACAAACAGGTTTTTAAGTAATTCAAAAACTTCTATTCCTATCCAGGACAGAAGAAATGATTTTTTCTTTTGTGGTGTTTTGACAGCGTAAGCTAAAAAGTGCTGATTCAGCTGCTCCAAATATGAGTCCCAATTTTGACGATCCTTATTAAATGCGGGGAAGGCTGGAACATTGAAGGCTGGCATTGTAGTTAGAGAAAGGCTGGCATTGTAGTTAGAGAAAGACGGTTGCTCTCCATAAACGACTGCATCCATTGTTGCTGCTGCACCAGAAGGTTTTTTGTAAACTCCTGTTGCTGCTTTAAAATTTGTTGAAATTCTGTCATTATTTATTGTTTTGATTATATATATATATATATATTTAGTTATTTTATTTTTTTTTTTTTTTACAACCGCACTTTTTTTTATTATTTTAATAAAATCTTTTTCCCGTCGCCAAATGAAATGTTTAAAACGCACGCCTATAAGGATTAATTGAGACTAACTTTATTGTGAAATTCTTACCAATTATACATCAAATGTAACAGTAGTTGTTCTCACTAGTATTGACAACAGTGTTGACAATAAGTATAAAAATATTTAATATTTTACGTTAATATATAACATAAACAACTCACCTAAAATATCCTAAATTGTGTCTGAGCTACCACCAGTAAGATAAACCACTCAAACTAGGATGGAGGTATTATGACAAAGAACCTCAATCATAACTGATTCACACAAATAATTAGCTACTAAAATACCAACACCACCAGCCCTAGTATGTGGTCGATCGCTTCTGCACAATGAATATCCAGGTATACGAACATAAGCATCTTGCATGTGCGGCCATGTTTCTGAAAGTCCCATAATATGTACATTAGTCTATTATCATACTCTTTAGCTCATTGAATTTCGCAAACTGTGATTGAAGATTAATACTTTGGCAATTAGCATGAGCTACATTAATATACACATCACAATTAGAAAACGCCTGACGTAGAACCATGCCGTCAACGATAATCGGACCCATGGGCATCATAATAATAGAAAACCTGCAGCCATATCCCATAAGAAGTGTACAAATTTAAAAATTTAGATGAAAACATCTTAAGCATTTAACTCAGGGATTGATACCAAAAAAATACATTTACAACAGTTATCCCAGCCAAAACAAAAAATATCTATAAATGTATATAAAAAATCTATACAAAAATCTTAATTACATAAATATCAATATTTTTATGTTCCATAAAACTTTAATACCAAAAAAATAGGGATCAATTACACTGTTCAACAAAATCAAATTTTTTACAAAATTACAAGGTCCGACCTATAAATTTTGATAGAAGAGACAAAAAAAAAGACACGTGTATCGGCGTTTTGAAAGTTTACATCTGGGTTTAATTTTTTCCCCCAAATGCAAATTTTTGTATTGTCAATGAGCATAGAAAATCGAGTAAAGCTTACCTTTAAAGTATATGGTGTATGGTTAACCCTCTAACTCCTGGAGGAGTTAGAGGGTTAACATATTCTACAAAAATGTTATCCGTAACATTTTACATAAATTTTCTGAACACACCATATACTTTAAACGTACGCTGTACTCGATTTTATATGCCGATTGACAATACAAAATTTGCATTTGGGAGAAGCTTTACCTCCCCCTAGAACGTGTCCAGGGCTGTACAATCCTCCTTCAGGGTTACCCAGGGAACGTCATATGCATAAGCTTGTTGCGACCGCAGCAAATTTTAAGTGCTAACACCAATGTCAAATCCCCCTTAATTTTTTTTTTTTTTTTAAAAAAGAGAAGCAACACTCAGGAAATTCTTCCTATTAATTAATGTGTTGTTTTCTTTGGAAAGGGGATAGTGGAGAGATGAAAGGTGGTGAAAGATGAAGGGCTTCAAACATGGCAACACTGTAATTGCGCGAGTAGATAAGTCTTAGAACAGTTGTTGTTCGCCACCTGATGTAGAGTTGGCGAATTTATTGAAGCTTTTTGTTTCATAGCCCTGATTCATTATTTTACTTCGGTGTGGTTAAATGCTATGGGAACACCGAAGGTGGGTGTTGCAGTTAGCAAATAAAAGAGGTTTGCGTTGAACAAAATAATATTAAGTTTATTTCTGAAAAAATATAACGGTTAATTTCACAAATATAAAACACATTTTTGAATAAGATACTTACCGCAGTTTTGTACCTCTTTCTTCTTTGACAATCAAAACGCAATTAAATAATGGCGATAATTTACTTACACCAAATAGTGTGTGGGAAGAAGGAACAAAGAGAATTACAAAAAGCGGTTTACAGTAATTGATAACAAGAAACAAAGATGAGACATTTATGAAACATTACAGGGCGTTCCGTAATACCCCCACCCCCGTGGAGCGATCAGCTTCACCATTATCTAAATCTAGTACTGCTAACATGGACACAGCACGCTGCAGAACTCCAGACGCAGTTTTTACATCAGCTCGACGTGCCACACCATCGCCACCACAGTACACACGAACAACGATACCACGACGCCATTGATTTCTGGGAAGATTTGGGTCACATATAAACACCACATCATTTTCTTTGATAGGGCTTGTTCTTTCACACCATTTAACTCTTTTTGTTAATGTATGTAAATATTCGAGAACCCATCGTTTCCAAAACCTATCACGGAGACTTCGTGCGACTCGCCATTGTTTTCTAAGACTGCACATCTTGCTATCAGGCTCATCAGCTGCTGGGGTTTGAGAAACATTTCCATAGCCAACAAGTAAGTGATTTGGAATGAGGGGTTCTTCTTCATCAGGACTTATTGGCAAATATGTAAGCGGGCGTGAGTTTACAATGTTTTCCGCTTCTATTAAAAGAGATTGTAAGACATGTTCTTTAGGCGATACGTCTTTTAGTGTTTGTCGTAGCACTTTCTTAACGCATTGTACCATTCTTTCCCATATTCCGCCCTCTGATGGATTAATTGGACAATTAAAAACCCACTCAACGCCCTTTTTGGACAGTTCATTTTGTATACGATCTGCTTCGAAAACTTCGGTGAAACGTTTTGCTTCTTCATTAGCACCAATAAAATTTTTACCATTGTCGGATCGTATTCGCACAGGAACACCCCTGGGATTCATAAAATTTCCCATTGCAATAATACAGAAAGCAGTGGACAAGTCCTGGGCAACCTCCAAATGAATGGCGCGAACTGTAAGACACGTAAAGAGCGCAACCCATCTCTTTTCTGATCGGCGGCCAATAGATACGGTTATAGGGCCAAAATAGTCCAGACCGGTGTACTTAAATGGTCTCGTATAAGGCTCAAGGCGGTCAATAGGAAGAGGGCCCATAATTGGTTCACAAGGAGTAGCCTTTTTGTTCTTGCATAGCATACAGTGTGAAGTAACCTTTCGAAGTAGACGTCTTATTTGAGGAATCCAGTATTTCTTACGTATTTCGCATATGGTGGCCTCGTGATTTTGATGTTTCATTTGACAGTGATAGTGATGAACAACAAGGTTTGTAAAAACGTGGTCATTTGGTAATATTATTGGTCTTCTTGAGCTATAAGGTAGAAAGCTGGCCGCATCAATTCGCCCATACACACGTAGTAAACCATCGTCGTCAATATAAGGTGTTAGCTGCACCAAGTTGCTGCCCTTTGGAAGAGTTTCGTTCCTCTTAATACATTAGATTTCTGACGAGAACATTTCTTTCTGAGTCTGTAAGCAGAGTAATTTTTCAGCCACCTCAAGCTCAGCAGCTGTTAAACCATAATTTGGACAGTTGTTTTCTTTTCCCCAACAACGATTTATAAAGCGAAGGACCCACGCTGCTGTTCTCTTTATTCTGAAGAGAGACGAAAAACGATTAAATTTATAAACTGATTACTTACAACGAGCAAGTTGAATTTAGGACGGAGTTCCTCTTCGTCAACATCATTGGATGCTTCATCAACATAATTTGCGAACCATTCATCTTCATTCAGCTTTAAAAATGATGGTCCTGTTAGCCAACGTGATGTTGATGAAAAGTTTACGTTGTTAGATGACCGAGTGGCATCATCAGCAGCATTATCATAAGTTGACACCCATTTCCAATTATTAATTTCAGTGGAGGCGAGTATTTCTGAAATACGGTGAGCAACGTATGGTTTATAGCGCCGATGGCTACTAGCTATCCACTTTAAAACGGTTTTGGAATCACTCCATAAGACGCATTTTTCAGGAGTGAACTCATGACAATCTAAAATACTCTGCATTAAACGCGTGCCAAGTACAGCGGCCTGAAGCTCAAGGCGTGGAATAGTGACTCGTTTTAGAGGCGCACATTTTGTTTTAGATGCAACAAAATTAATATTAATTTTATCGTTACAGTCAAACCACCTCCAATATGCGACAGCGGCAAAGGCGTCCTCGCTAGCGTCTACAAAAATATGAAGATTAAGACAATTTGGAGTTCCCTTTGGAAAGTAACATCTAGGTACACGAAATTCTTCTATTTTATTTATTTGATTACGCCACTGCTCCCATGAATTGTTTACATCGTCTGGAATCGCTTCATCCCACCGACAATCATGTCTCCAGACTTCACGTAATATTAGCTTACCACCAACAGTATAAAAACTCAAAAATCCGAGAGGATCAAATGTTGACATAATGATGCTAAGTAATTCTCTCTTTGAGGGTCTTCTTCCCCCAGACATTACAGATGAATCGACTCGATGAAACCTCAAATTAAATTTAAAATTGTCGGAAGAGGATTCCCAATATAAGCCCAACACTTTTTCTGCACCATCATCAGCTAACATTATTTTTGGAGCAGTGGTACCGCCTAGTGCCACAGACACTTGGTCCGAATTTGAAATGAAGCCTCTTAAGTCAAAGCCACCTTTTTCGTGTATATCACGTACCTGTGTTGAAATTTCTACAGCTTCGTCCTCACTGTCAAAGCTATCTACAAAGTCGTCAATGTAGTGGTGTTTTAAAATGGCCTCTATAGCTCTTGGTTGAAACTAGTTGTGATTTTCGGCATTGACTTTCATTACATAGCGTGCAGAGCATGGGGAGCAGGCTGCTCCAAACGTCATGACCACCATTTCATATTCATCCGGCATCTTATTTGAGTTTCCATCTCGCCACAGAAAACGTTGAGAAACTCTGTCTTCTGGTTGAACCAAAACCTGATGAAACATCTCACGTATATCAGCACAGACAGCCACCCTACCACGACGAAAGTTGTATAGTATAGAGGGCAATGACGCAATATCTTGTGGACCTTTTAATAAATAAGAGTTCAAGGAGACCCCATCAACCTGTTCTGCGGCATCGAACACTAAACGAACTTTTTTTTGTTTATTGGGATTTATTACCCCAAAATGGGGCAGATACCATTTTCTGTCGCTTGGCATATCAACTTCATTTGGGGGTAATTTTCGAACATAACCTTTATCTACATACCCTTTTATAACTTCTTTGTAGGCTAAAGCAAAGTCTTCTTCACGGGTCATCTTTTTCTCAATTCCTATTAGACGTCTTAAAGCCATTGGGTAACTATTTGGAAACTTCACATCATCGTATTTCCAAATAAGGCCTGTTTGAAAACGATTTCCAACTCGTTGAGTTGTTTCTTGCAAAATTCGATTTGCTCTCACGTCATCGTCGCACTCGATAAGAGGGGCTGATCTTACACCAACATTTTCTATATTAAAGTAGTGTTTTACCAGTTCATGGATGCTATTATCATCGTCTACGTTTACCATTAGACATGATGGAGAGTTTGTAGACAACGTACAGCATGGGCCAAACACCACCCAACCAAGTTCTGTGTTGCAAGCAAAAGGGCCTGATGACAAACTCACATTAGGGTTAGTTGGCAATCCTAAAAATGAATGATCCAATCCAATGAGCAGCTGTGGTATTACGTTGGTATATAGTTTGATTGGCACTGATGATTGAAACCAATTTTCCAAATCGTTTTCTGATAAACTTTGCATAGGTAGATTTAAATTGGAGACAGCATAAACGTTGCGTAAAAGATGGCACTTATTTTTTCCTACACCACTTACTTGAATGTTGAAAGCAATTACTGTTTCGTGGGCTGATCGATCTCCATACCATTGAATGTTTAACTCACCCTTTTTTCCTCGTACACCGAGTTGTTTGGCAACGGCCTTGTCCAACATTGTGATTGAGGAAACATCATCAAAAAGGGCATAAATATCCATACGGCATTTTTCACCGTGCAAAGTAACAGGTAAAACACGAAACAGTAATTTGTTGTTGTTTGTAGAAGAACAATTTAGTACACTTTGTTGTGATTCACTTGAATTGCATGGGGTTATAGATGACTTTACAGTAGTATTGTCCTCATGAAGCAATTTGTGATGTTTTCGCTGGCAGCCGTTTTGTGAGCAGGTTTTTTTACAATGACAGTTTCTTGTTGTGTGGCCAACATTGAGACACGAAAAACAAGCATAGATTTGTTTAACTTGTGACCAACGTTCATTAACAGTAGAATCAAGAAAACGTCGGCAATTAATGAGTTTGTGTTGACCGTGGCATAATGGACACAATGGTGGCTTTTGGGTGTTGTGAATTAAGACGCGACGTTTTGGCTCATTGTAATCTACATCCTGAACAGTACATATAAGTTGGCCATCTCACCGCTCCAATCACTGAAATGAAGAATAGTTGGATATGGCCTAATATTAGCGGCAACTCTAGCCCACTCTAACTTCTTACTCATAGGTAACTTTAAAACTAACTCCTCTAATAATGTTGGGTTTGCAATATGTTGTTGTCCGTTTATAGATTGAAGAAAAACAGACAAGTTCTTTACCTTTGTAGCAAATGGCACCAGCTTGTATAAATTATTTTCCGAAATGTGAGAAAGTTCCCTTACCTGTCGTAGTTGACTTTGTATTAACTGTTCCGGCCTACCAAATCTAAAGCGAAGCTGTTCAATAACAGCATTGACATTATCTGGGTGAATTAATAAAGATTTAATTACTTCACGTGCATCACCTTTAAGGCTTTTTATTAGGCGTTGATTATTTTCAAGATTGGTGTATTTAAAGGCAGATGTAGATTGGACGAAGGCTGTGTGAAATATTGGCCAATCTTCGGGATCTCCACTGAATTCCGGCAAATCTTGAACCTTACGGGGAAATATAATGCCAGACGAACTATTTTGCATCATGCACGAGTCTTGATAATTGATTACTGGTTGTGTTAAATTTGATGAACCACAAAATACGCATTATAATTGTCTACTGCGGGTGCAGTTGACGTCGATGACATGGCTGCGCTGCTGGCAGGAATCTGTGCTGGAAACGATGAAGGCATGGCTGCGCTGCTGGTATAAGGTGGCATTGTATAAAATGAAGGCACGGCTGCGGTGCTAGTGGAGGTTGGCTGGCAGAGAGATGACGTAGTTGCGCTGTTTGTATAAATGGGTGCTGTAAATAACGATGTCATAGCTGCGCTGTTGGTAAAAATTGGCACTGTTGGTATAGATGACATGGCGGCGCTCGTTGTGGTGGTGTGTGAAGCCATTGCAGATGAGCTTGTGTTAATGGCCTCTGTTGGTGTAATTGAAGCCATTGTATTGGCGGCAAAATCTGATGCTATAAGCTGGGTAACAGAATTTGTGAGGTTATGACTACTTACGGATGATGACGATGATGAACTTTTAATAACAGATTCGAGCTGTTGGCAATGGCGATTACTGTTATTTAGTTTTACCTGAGTATCCGGAAGCTGGCGTTTTAAATATGCAATTTGTTTTTGCATCTCCGTCACATTGGCGGCTTGTACTGTGGCTGGCGATTGAGGCTTCACATTATCGGTTGTTGATTTACCTTTTTTGTTTGATGTTGTGGCACTATTGATGACTGCAGTTATCACAATGGATGTGGAGGCGGCAGTTGTAACTGCATTTGGGTCAATTTGGCATGGCAGTGGCTGTGTCACAGCGGGCAAAGAATTTCCTTCCTCGTTTGTAATTTCGTTTCCTTGCAAACGATTACTCCGACGTACAGGAGAACGTTCCATGGCAAATATTTGAAAATTTTATTATAACACGACGACAGATATGCAGTTATTTTGTATAAACTCAACAAATACAAAATAAAACTGCGAAATAAAGGAATGTTGCGGTTAGCAAATAAAAGAGGTTTGCGTTGAACAAAATAATATTAAGTTTATTTCTGAAAAAATATAACGGTTAATTTCACAAATATAAAACACATTTTTTAATAAGATACTTACCGCAGTTTTGTACCTCTTTCTTCTTTGACAATCAAAACGCAATTAAATAATGGCGATAATTTACTTACACCAAATAGTGTGTGGGAAGAAGGAACAAAGAGAATTACAAAGAGCGGTTTACAGTAATTGATAACAAGAAACAAAGATGACACATTTATGAAACATTACAGGGCGTTCCGTAATAGTGGGCGCAGCGAAACATATAAGTGATAGAAAACTCATACATATTATTTTTCTAAATTGATGTTGTTGTCACCGGGAATCGAACCCGGGACCATCTGTGTAATAGTCCAACGCGCTAACCATTACACCACAGCGCCAATCAAGGAATTTATGAAGTTGAAACTCTTTTTTTTTTTAATCTGAAGACATGTCACTAGAAGAGGAAATCTAGAATTTTCTAACCAATTTTAAAAATAAAAATATGTCAAAAAATGCAGCAAAAGATGAATTCATGCGCATTTTAAATATGGTAAACCAATCAAATGGTCATTAAATTTCTAAAAATGATCACTTACAACGTGCGCTCTCTCGTTGATACAAGTAGAAGCGTAAAACTCATAAATACAATGTTCCATAACAAAATAGACATAGGTTTCATTCAAGAATGTCACCTTAAAAAATGTGTTAGTTAAAATGAACCTTAATGGTTATAATTTTATTTACGATAATTCGCGTATTGGGGTAGCTATGATAATAAAAGATTCAATTGATTACAAACGAATAAACATTGGTAATTCACATAGAGCTTAAAGTAAATAATACACGGAAAAAAATATTGCTTGGCTCCTTATATATACCATGTAATCATCCAACGTCGGGAGTAATTGATGGACTTAAAATATTGGATATTTCCAGAAATTACGATGGTTTTATATTAGGGAGTGATCTTAACTCCAAAACCCCCATCTTGGGTGATTAAACCGACAACTCTAATGGGAGAGCTTTGCAGTGCTGGCTCCAAGACAATATCCTAGATGTGATTCGATTATCGGACAACACGCCATAATTTCCCAATGGTTCATCCTTAGATCATTTTTTAGTTGGTGGAGACCTGTTAAACAATGACGTTTCCAGTTTTAAAGTCACCAGTCTTCCTTCCTTCTCTGACCACTTCCCAATTAAAGTTGAACTCCAGCTCGATAGCTTTGATTTTATTCTACGTAGCCCCCTCCTATTCAAATCATTCAAAAATTGGGAGCACTTTAGTCGTGATCTGGAAATTTCAACTTTAAGCATTATGCCACCTGAATATAGAAACTTGGAAAACCTTGAAATTAATCAACTCATAAAAGAGTTTAAAACAATAATAAACACAGTTTTTAACTCACATTAAAAAAAATTGAGATAAACAATAAGATATTTATATCTGATAAAATAAAATTTTTTCTCAAAATAAAGCACAGATGGCAAAAAAAAATTTTTTTTCATCGAAATGGCAACAGGCACAGCTCTGAATATAACATACTCTCAAAGCAAGTCCAACTTTTAAAAACTATAATCAAAGAGCTTATTAACCTGGAACAAGCACAGCATTTTAGTCAACGTCTGGAAAAAATCAAACCAGGTTCCACAGCGTTCAAGAAGAAATACAAAGTTATTGGTAAAAATAATTCCTTTTGTAATAAAATCATACATAATGATGTAACAACAACAGATGATGATGAGATATGTGAGTTGTTTCGAGGACATTTTAGCTCAGTTTATGAAGAGAACCTTCCAACAAATTCTATTGATGAACTTGTTTCAAACAGCACTGATAACATTTCGAACGCCATTTACGCCTTTGATAATGCTTTTAGCTCTTTGGAAAATGATAATACTTACCTTTTTGTAAGTGTTGGTACTGTTAAATATATTGTCAGTAGGATTAATAATAAAAAAATCCGCTGGAATTGATAGAATTGCTGATTATATTATTAAAAAATTCCCCAACACAGCATTTAAGTTTCTGACAATTGTGTACAATAATTGAAAAAATAATGGCTATTTTTCCACTGATTGGAAACAGGCAAAAATTTTACCAATTAAGAAGAAAAGAGAAAGTTTGAAAATGGATGAATTTCGCCCGATCTCACTACTCTCCAATCTTTGAAAAATTTTAGAACATATTAAAGAAAAACTGGATGATGACTTTGTATTCAATTCATTATCCTGCTTCCAATTTGGGTTCAGGCAATCTCATTCAACAGTACACGCATTATTGAAGTTCCATAGTGACGTAACAACAAAACTAAGGACCCATAAATGTACTGTTGCAGTATCGCTGGATATCCAAAAGGCATTGGACACAGCCTGCCATAAAGGTAGATCTTGGTGTTGATCTGCTTTTGCTTAAATTATTTTAAAGTTATTTTCCATCATCTAGCCAAAGTTAAGAGAATCTCAGGCATGTTTTCCAATCTTTTTAATAGCAGGTATCTAGATAAAAACACTAAACTTCTTATTTATAAAGTTGCCATCAGATCAATATTGGTCTATGGTTTCCCAATATGGTTTACCATTTCACCTACTAGATAAATGGATTTATTTGAAAGGAAGGTAATCAGAAAATGCATTAATATGAATTTCTCAACTTACACGAAACGTTACTCAAATACTGTAATATACAATACATCATCTGTGACCTAATTCAGCACATGTGCGCTTTCCCTGACAAAGAATTTTATAGAGAATCTTGAATTCCATGACAACAGCCTTTTAAAAGATATTTTTGAATCCGAAAAATACATTAACTGGTCTAGCTCCAACTACTTATCTCCCATTGGCATCAAAGGGATTAACTTGTAATCCAACACCGTCACCCAGGCCACGCCTGCATTTTACACACAGTCCACTCCGGGCTCACATAGACGCTAAATGATTTACAAATCTGTGATATTTATTATAAATTATTATATTACATACTTACCTGTATGTATGTTTTTATTGTAACGCACCGTTTTATGGTGTAGTTTTCTTAATGTTTGGTGTTTTTTTAAGTTTATTTATTTATTTTAACAGATTTTCTCTTTCTGATAATGTTAACGTCGCGAGCGAACGTTATTTTATACATCGTAACGAAGTGTTCAATTATACATCTTCCCTCTCAATTTATTTTATTTTTTATTTTATTTTCTTCATTTTCAATGACCTAGCCTTTTGGCCATAATCGGTCATAAACTTCTACGTGTAGCTTTTCTATTTACACTGTATATTAGAGTAAAACAATCATAGTTCTCATAGCATTATATATATTTTTTATTTTGATACTGTCGTTTTTGTATCTAAACATATGTTCGGTTTGAGAATTTTGTATGTATAATACATGCAAAATTCTCAAAATATCAAATAAAAAATGGTTCTGCATAGGCACAGAAATGTAATTGAATTTTTATGATCATTATATGAATTTATAAAATAAGTTTATAAATTCATATAAAAGTGTTACCAACGCATGTTAAAATTTTGTAACGATACTTCAAGTTTGTGATACAATTTTCTATTAAAAAAAAATTATAAATTGAAATTGATTAATAATTTTGGATGTTTTATATTAAAAAATGTATTTTTGGCCAAAAACATAATTTTTTTATACGGTATACTGGTATTTTAATGTCAGATGTTTGGGTATTTGTATTGTATCGGTTATCAATTTGAAACGGTTTTGAAAGGGATAACGGTATTTAAAAGGTATCGGTGGCAAACCTTATAATACATACACGTGAGACGTGTGCGTTCGAATGTCAACCAACGTGAAATATTTTTTTTTTTTTTAATAACTTATTTTTTTTTTAAGTATTTAATAAATTTAGCTTCATAAAATTCTTTTTTGAATTAATATTTTTTATTTTAATTTTGTTTTTTTTTAACGAACTTTATGTTAAAAAATGATTAAGCACTTGAAAACAGAAAAAAATCAAAATAAATTATTATAACATATAACAAAATAAAAAAAATTATATGAAAAATAAAAAAACAAATTCTAAATTAATTATAAAAAATAAAAAAATTATAAAAAACCTTCGACATCAAAAAAATTACCCTTGCTACCAAGGTGAGAATTTTCTCTCAAACAACTTTGCAGTATAAGCACATGAGATTGATAGAAAAACAGGCAAAACCCAACCCTGTAAATTTTTTGAAGACGTTAAAATTGCGGTACACGGTACCATCTCACAGTATTAACATTATTTTAGAAAAGAAAAGCCAAAAAGGAAATTTGAGGGCAAAGTGCAGAAAAATGCAACATTTTTGTCAGAGAAGAAAACACTATAACATTAAAAAACAATCAAAGCTTAACACTAACCGTTGTTAACTCCATACAAATTTGACACTCATAGCAATTGTTAAGCACAATGCTCAGGTTAAATTGAGATAAGTTTGCAGGCAGATATTAATCTTTAAAAAAGCGTTGAAAAACAGTAAAATACGCCGTGGAAAACTTTTTTCATTAAGAAGAATATTGTATTCATTTTGTTCCCACTGACGTACAGTGACTAAAATTGGAAATAATTCGTCCAATTTTTTACTGTGTAGTCCGATTGCAATTCAATTTAGAACAGTGATAAACATAGGACCCATATAGAGTTAAATATGTTAAGTTTTTAATTGAAACACTTTAAAAGTTTCAATTAATCAAAAGGAAACGTCTTTATTCTACAAATTCATGTTTAACTTATTTTAAATTCATTTAGGCCGATTTTTTTTTTAGATGTAAGGTAAACTTCGTTTAGTTAAGCCGGTAACGAATTTTGTCTGCCATTTCCAATTTTACAAACAAAATTTCTCGGAACCATTTCATCTTGTTTAGAACTTTGGTCTTTATCATAATAAAATAAGATATTAAATAAATAAAAAATAAAATAAAATAAATAAACCACATTCCAGAAGCAGTATTCCATTTAACATCTTTGTTAATCTAAGTTTAAAGATAATCTACATCCTAAAAACTCGGCATTACAATGTTTTTCTCTTCTCTTAGTTTAACTTTAATTTTTGTACTAATACATATTTATTTTAAATAGACTTAAATTATAATAAAGAAAGGAAAAGGAAACACAACTTTATATACACAAAAAAAAAAAAACTGTAGGTAATATTGGCTAAAATTATAGGCTCATACTAACTATTTTAATAGGCAACATAGAGTTTGCTATGTTTTACGGCATTAGAACCAAAAAAATAAGTATTTTCTATGTTTAAATAAATTAATTTATATAATAATTTAATTTTAATTAATTAATTTCTATTTTTGAACAGTACATTTAGTATCAACACTGGGAAGTAGTAGATATGTGTGCAAAGGGGTGGATACCCATCAAAACTTTGGTAATGGGTGCGATAAAGTAATGCATTACCTTGAAATGTGTACTCCTTACCTGTATCATTATTTCCCAACAAGAAGTAATGAGTTACCGATAATTGAACACTCATGGATTACCTTGTAATGCTACCTCATTATATTTTACATTACTTCAAAACATAAATTAATGACTTACCGATCATCAATTACATAATGCATGAATTATAAACGTAAAGTAATTATTAATATATATTTTTGAAAATCTATTTATAGACACATTACTTTGTGATTTTTTGTAAGCATGAGGGTAAGGTGTATATTTTTGATATCACGAACGAAAACACGAAACACAACAATTCATTTACATTTTAAGCAATAAAATATTATATGTATCGATAGCTCAGTTGGTAGAGTTCTCGCCTAACTAATTGTTAAATACCTGAGATACCAGGTTCGAATCCCAGCATGACCACGTTATTTATTTAATAAAAAAAAAGTTATTCATTTAATTAAAAAAAATATCTTATGGTCTTAGTTTGTTAGTTCCCCTTTAAATAAAATGGGAAACATGAACGAAAAATGTGTATTGTAATCTACCAAAGGTGGGTACTACACAAAAATATAAAGTATTTCAATATAAAATATTTCAATTTGTTTTTGATTATTATTGGTAACTTCAAATACTTCTCATTTTGTTAGAAAAATGAGTTGTATGTATTTTCAAGTTTAAGCATGATGATGTTACCACTCTTTCTAAATTGTTCTGATTTTGGGGAACTAGAAACTCCCCGAAATAGATCTGTCAACAAATTCTTGAAGGTGTGGTCAAAGAATAAATTGAAAAACTAAAAAATTCTATAATTTATTTACTAGGACAATATTCTGGTAAATAAATGTAGAATACGACCTCGAACTTGAATAACTTCATTTTCATTGCACAATAAAGGTCGAATAAATCATAATTTTTATTAACAATAAAAATTATATCAATCATTTTTAAAAAAAATATCTGTAAAAAAATTTTTAATACTTTTTTTTTTATGAAAATGTGTTTATAGACACATTACGTTTTCCCACCATGTAACCATATAAGTAACCAGTTACTTTACCCCCTACAAGGTAATGAGTCCACCCATTACTTTTAGGCTCATCGCCTGTAAAATTCATCAGTGAAGTAAGGTGTAATGTAATGCGGCAGCCCTATGTCGATACATTACTTTACCCATGATTTGATAATGTGTGGTTTTGCTGGGTAGCTTTAAGAATTAAAATGCTTACAGTAAATGATATAAGCAAATATTAAAAATACTTAAATTAAAAGATAATTGCTTAAAACTGCTTGTTAAAAACGTACATTGATATCTTTCATAAAAGTTGTTTTTGTTTTTAGTTCAAACAGATAAAGGCGACCAAATCAGATCACATTCAGTTATAAAATTAATGTTAAACAATGAATAAAGTTTAAAACAATACTCAATTGCTTCTAAAAATTAAACAAATTCAAATTTAGATTTGTTAAAAACAACAAAAAACTGCTTAAAATTAAACTCGTCCATATATACTAATAAAAATGGTTCTAATTTTGATAATTCTAAATAGGTATTTAAATCGTTTAAGTCTGATAGCTCCACACAAAAGGCAGCTTGCGAATTCGCTATTGTATATTTAATAAATTGACCATTTATAACCTGGGTATTTGTGAATACAATGGCAGAGTGCAATTTCATTATATAAATGTTGCTATTGTTAAAATATACAATTAAATACTTGTGTTAAAATACTTTGTTCAGTCTGTAATTTAGTTATCATGGTAAAATAATTTTGATTAGCTAAAATTTTCTTTTCACTTTATTGTCAGTTGTATGAAAACTTTTATTTTTAAATAAACTCCGTTAATTCTAATTAAACAAATCTTGTAGTTTATCTGGTTATGGACCCAGGCATGACAGAAAAAATGTTTTCTATAAATTTGTTTGAATTACGGAATTTTGATAACTTTACATTTAGATTGTAGGAAGTTTTACATGAACATGGTTTACTCAATTTCGTAAAGCAAGAAGCCAATGCTACTAAGAAAGAAGAGTTAAAGAAAAATGATAAGAAAGCTAAATCTATAATTATAAGAATTGCAGATTTCCATCTAGAGTATGTGAAAGACAGCAAGAATGCTTTCGAAGTTTTGCTAGCTCTTACCAACGTTTTTGCAAAGAAAAGCATCTCGAATCAGCTATTTTTAAGAAAGAAGCTGATAACAATTAAATGTGAAGACACAGAAAACTTCAATGATTTTTTTCATAAAATTTTCTTAAAATCACATTTCCGGAAAGCTTCAATAACAGCAATAGAAACGTTAAATCCTGGAAATTTAGAAATTGAATTTGTTAATAATCTTTTATTAGAAGCAGAAAGAAAGCGTAAGTGTGTTTTCAACAATGTTTAAGACGAAAGTACTATGAAAGCAAATATTAAATATATTACTGTGGAAAAATTGGACACATGAAAAAGAATTGAATAAGAATGTAAATCTGGTAAGAATGTAAATTTAATAAATTCTAATAAAAGCTTTATTACGGATGAAGATAGCTTTGGCGTTAAATCTACTTTTGGTATGAAATGGTTTGTAGATTTTGGAGCCAGCCATCACATGTGCAACGATGAACAATGTTTTTATGATTTGCGTGTACTGAAAAATCCTGTGACAATTATTGTTGCCAAGAATGGTGGTTGTATTCCAGCAACAAAAATTGGAACAGTTCGTGGCTTTGCTAATTTGAATGGAAAGTCATTAAGAATTACAATTAAAAATATTTTATTTTGTAGAGATTTAAAATGCAATTTATTCTCAATACGGCGTATTGAAGAAACTGTGCATATATATAATGGTGAAGCTTTGGTAGTAAAAGCTGAATAAAAAAGCAAACTTTATCAGTTCTATTTATGTCATTGTCAAAGTGCAAGCGATAATTTTAGTGAAAATCAAGAGAACATTTATTTATACCACCAGCGACTAGGTCATTTAAATTTTTCTGACATGAAGAAGCTTAACATAATAACCGATGGAATAGGTAAGCTTGAAGGTGAAAAATATTTTTGTGAATCGTATGTTTTTGGAATGCAAACTCGTCAGCCTTTTAAAGAAAACACAAGGTAAAAAACATACAATTTTGCAGCTCGTACATACCGATGTGTGTGGTCCAATTTCTACTAATTTTTGGGATGGTAAGCGTTACATGGTTACATTTATAGATGATTATTCCAACTTTACGTCAGTTTATATGATGTCAAAGAAATGTGAGGTTTTAATCATTTTAAAACATTCAAATCTATGGCTGAAAATTTACAGAATACAAAAATTGCTAACTTTAGATGTGATAATGGAGGAGAATACTCGTCAACTAATTTTAAAGACTAATTTTTGTATAAAAATTTATAAAAATTATAATTTTATTAAGCTAACTATTCATAGCATTGTTAAACGTTATTCGATTTCATAAGAATTTTGTAAAGAGTTGTAGATTTTTACTGTCTTTTATACTTGCTTTAAATAAAATTTCACAACACTTAGCCAACTTTTCAGCCTTATTGTATAAAAGTTTCTTTGTTGGAAAAATATACTGAAAATCCATGTAAACCTGAAAATATACCAATAACACTAAAGCTGCGTATACATGCAGTCGAAATCTAAATAAAACTAGATTTCGATCATATGGTTGAGTATTAAATGAAAGTTAAAAGTTTATTTCAACCGTAAGGTAAACGCAGCTTTATGTACATTATGTCAGAAATGTTGGTCTTGTATAATATCACCAATTATTATTATTATTATCAGCAACAAATATTTAAAAACGCTTTAGAGCAAACACCTTGTCGATGATGGCAATTCTAATTTCAATATACGTTTATCGCCAACTAACCAAAAAGGTCAAATGTGTTAGTCGTTTTACAAATAAAGTTGGTTTTATATAAAAAACAATGAATTTGAGAATCATGGTCTGCTAAGTTTAGGTAAGCTAAATTTTAACAAAAAAAATGTTGGTTACAAATTTTAGTCTACTAAATTGCTAAATCTTTGCATTTGTAATTAAATTAGCTTATTTATTTGAATTTTGATCTAAAATTCTTATTAGCCCTTTGACGACAAATGGAACATGTATGTCCTATTTGAATTTTTTGTTAAATAAGCCGCATTTTCTGAAAATGGTTTGTATTTTCAGAAGTTAGTTGTAGCTTTATGATCATATCAACTTTGTAAGGACGAATTCATACACTCAAACCAAAAAGTTAGTAAAACGTTTTGTTTCAGAATTTACAGTTTTTTTACCACATATTTACAAATTACAAAAATTTTTTAAATTTTCTTTGCTCATTTTAGCTAAATGTTTTACTAATTTTTTAACCCAAGTTGTTAAAATCACCAACATTTTTTAATAATTTTCTTTTTAATATATAAGCAATTGTGTTTTTCAAATTGCTAAAAGTAGCTAAATGGTCTGCTTGCCTAAAAATAGTTAATTTTTCTGTAAAATTACAGATTTTTTTGTAACTTTTACAGACTTTTCTAATTAAGTGTAGTTTTTCGTACATCTTTCACTTTGCTAACTAATATTAAAATTAACTAATCGTTCTGCCGGCCTAAAAATAGGTATTTTTACTGTAAAATTACAGACTTTTTATTTGCTTTATCTCGCTTAGTTCCGGAGATTAGCCTATTTCATGATTATACAATAACAAATATGAAGAAATGGTGTTATCTATGGACTGATAATGGGTTAAACTTACAGGTAAATTTTTACAATTAAGGAATGCAAATTACTGTTTTTAGCATATAAAATTAATTAAAATATGAAATTTAGTGTTATGATAAATTGAAATTTAATAAACTACAGCGATAAAAAAAGTCTGTAAAGTAAGCCACATTTTTGTTGGAAGGATCATTGCAGAAAAATTGCTAATATCAGCAAAAAATTCGTTAAATTCAGCAAATTTTTTTCCTGACTTTATTAATTTTTCTGCTGATATTAGCAAAAATGTTGCTGACTTTACAGAATAAAATTAAGTACATAATTACATTTTTTTAAATATGAAGTAATTAAATTTTAAATATACTCCAAACTTGTCTTATTAACATCTAATAAAGGGTGTTTTTTTAGAGGTATATACCTTTGAAATGGAGTAAAACAAAGATGAGCTTTTTAAATTGACATGAAATTTACTTTATTCGAAAGAGGATCTTCTTCTGGCATTATAATTTAAATATGACTTCTGACATATGACCGCCACGGCTGGCTCGGACGTAGTCTAATCTGGAGGTCCATTTTTCGATGACTTTTTCCAACATTTGTGGCCGTATATTGGCAATAACGCGGCGAATGTTGTCCTTCAAGTGTGCAATCGTTTCGGGCTTATCGGCGTAGACTATCGATTTCACATATTCCCACAGAAAATAGTCCAGCGGCTTTAAATCGCACGATCTTGGATGCCAATTCAGGGGTCCGAAACGTGAAACTATACGGTTATCAAACGTTTCCTTCAATTAATCAATAGTGGCTCGAGCTGTGTGACATGTTGCGCAGTCTTGTTGAAACCACAGCTCCTTCACATCATGGTTGTTCAATTGATGAACGAAAATGTCAGTAATCATATCTCTATAGCGGTAACCATTGTCTGCAACGTTCTGAACAGCATCGTTTTTAAAGAAGTACGGACCAATGATTCCACCAGCCCATAAAGCACACCAAACATTAAGTTCTTCTTTATGTAACGGTGTCTCAACATACAGTCTATTTATGTTGAAATGCCAAACCAAACTAAACATCAATCACTTGACAGTTGACAATATGGCCGCCAGTTAAAAAAATGTTGCCAACTTAAAGTTCTATACCTGTATAAAAAACACCCTTTAGTTCTAATAGTTCGCAAAAGAAAAAAACTAAAAAAATACTTGTTTTAAACTACATGATGCTGTGGTGGACCAAAATATGCATATTTTATAAATGTTTTTCCCATAATATGCTCACCATTATGAAACTTGAGCCCTTTTTTGCCCTTCAAACGCCGGTAGCGAACTCTAAGTATCCCCGATACAACTAGTTAATACGCATTGATAAAGTGGTATTACTTACCAAAACTTTGCTGGGAAATATTTGTACAATTTACTATGAAACTTCTTTGCAGATTTCTGAATTGAATTTAAAGTTGTTTTCTAATTAAACTTGAATAATTTTGTGAACTATAGAAGTTCTGTCACTTGGGTTTAGAATTTTGTTTTCTTCGTATGAATTAATATGCTCTTATATATTTTTAACACAAATATTCTGAAAAGGCGAAATATCGATAAGTTCACATGTTACGCTAATTAAAATTTTTAAATAATGGTGTAACAGTTTACATTTGTTATTGCTTCAACATTTAAAGTTGTATGATTAGTTTTTGTATTTTCATACTGGCGACGTAAATTGTATATTCCGTGTTTGTTTTGCTATAATCCCAACTTGTGCTCCAAAACGATTTAGAACAAAATTTTTCTGCATTTAAAATTTTAAGAGCAATAATAGTCATATTTTTGTCAAAAATTACCATAATTGTTAATTTCTCATGTATGAACAGTATTAAGTAGTACACTAAAAAAAATAGTAAAATAGTTTTCAATCTCTCTTTGCTATTATTATACTATATTTTACTATTATTACTAAATTGTTTCCTTATTTTGGTTGCTGATTTAACAAATTTAATTGTACTAACTTCTGAAATCCGATTTGCTAAAATTAGCAAAAAAAATTATAATAATATGTTTTTTTAAAGAAAAAAATGTTTGATAGAAAAAATCTTGAATTTTTTTATGCACTTTAATATTAACTACATTCAGGGAAAAAGTTTCATAATATTGATGAAAATGTTATAAATCGTTTGCCAGTTATCATGAAGGTATCATAAATACGACGAAGAGATACATACAAATTGACGACAAATTTTTCATAGATGTTCATCATTTCATAAACTTTGTGAAAATAATTTTATTCATGTTAAATTTATTTTATTTATTATTGACAAGATTAGACCAAAACATATATTTTTATTTTGGCATATACAAAAAATGTTGATTAATTTACAAAAATCGATTTTTTTAATTTATCATTTAAATTTAGAAACATCGATTGAAATTTTGATCTTCCATTTGAAATTTAAAATATATTTTTTCAATGAAAATGAAAATTATTCAAGTTCGAGGCCATACTCTATATTTCTTTATTAGGATATCGTCCTAACAAATAATCTATAGCGTTTTTGTTTCAAATTTATTCTTTAACCGTTTCAGGAATGTGTTGATAGATCTATTTCGGGAATTTTCTAGGTTCCCATCATCAGAACACATTTTGAAAGAGGTAACAATCCTGAAAAGGTCAAAGAATAAATTTGAAAACAAAAACTCTATAGGAGCAATTCCATATGAAAGCGATCACCTTTTGGACGACCCCTCTCCGATTTTAAAATAAATAGTCTCAATCGATTGCCCAGCAAAAAATAATGTACCTACATATTTTTTTTTTTTTTTATAGTGACTGGTTTAGTGGTGGTGTGCACCACTGTCATGTGACAAAATTGAAGAATTCTTCATAAGGGACCTCATTGAAAGCGATCGCAACGAGTGATAGCTCGTTGGAAAGGTATTGAATCAGGCTTTAATTGAAAAATAAAATTTTCCTAATTTTTCTCAGAAATTTACCTTTTTTCCCATGAAAATTAAATTTTCCCATGAAAATTAAATTTTCCGATTTTCCACAGAAGCTCCTAAATTTTCCGGCTAATTTTATTTTTTTGGATTCCTCATAATTTTTGCTTTAAGAATCAGCAATAAAAAAATGGGCCCCGACTCCTTGTTTGGACAGGAGAAGAGCATTTAAGAGACCACCTTGTTCTCATTGTTTTTATATTTTTTATAATTGAATTATTTTTAATTATTTAACAAGAAAAATTAGGAAAATTTTATTTTTCAATTAAAGCCTGATTCAATACCTTTCCAACGAGCTATCACTCGTTGCGATCGCTTTAGTAGTAAAAACAACTTTCAATGAGGTCCCTTATGAAGAATTCTTCAATTTTGTCACATGACAGTGGTGCACACCACCACTAAACCAGTCACTATAGAGCAATTCCATATGACATGTGACAAAATTGAAGAATTCTTCATAAGGGACCTCATTGAAAGTTGTTTTAAAAAAAAATACTAAAGCGATCGCAACGAGTGATAGCTCGTTGGAAAGGTATTGAATCAGGCTTTAATTGAAAAATAAAATTTTCCTAATTTTTCTTGTTAAATAATTAAAAATAATTCAATTATAAAAAATATAAAAACAATGAGAACAAGGTGGTCTCTTAAATGCTCTTCTCCTGTCCAAACAAGGAGTCGGGCCCCATTTTTTTATTGCTGATTCTTAAAGCAAAAATTATGAGGAATCCAAAAAAATAAAATTAGCCGGAAAATTTAGGAGCTTCTGTGGAAAATAGGAAAATTTAATTTTCATGGGAAAATTTAATTTTCATGGGAAAAAAGGTAAATTTCTGAGAAAAATTAGGAAAATTTTATTTTTCATGAAGAATTCTTCAATTTTGTCACATGACAGTGGTGCACACCACCACTAAACCAGTCACTATAAAAAAAAAAAATATGTAGGTACATTATTTTTTGCTGGGCAATCGATTGAGACTATTTATTTTAAAATCGGAGAGGGGTCGTCCAAAAATTTGCCAATTTTGATCGTTTTCATATGGAATTGCTCATAGATTATTTGTTAGGACAATATCCTAATAAAGAAATATAGAGTATGGCCTCGAATTTGAATAATTTTCATTTTCATTGCACAATTAAAGGTCGAAAAACGCTTTACTCTGTCTACATGTCTGTATATGTTTGTTTGCAATTTGACCACACTAGATTATTAATCTATAAACATTTAGTTTAGAAATACATATTAAATTTAAATATTTTATTTTGTCTTTTATTAAATTAAATTAATAGACATTTATTTTCACAAGCCGGTGACAACGCAAAATTTAAGTTGTTATAATCCTCAATTTTGTTTTATGTATGCAAAACAGATACAAAAATCTTCCATGGTTGATTTTTTTATATGTCTTAGTAGAGTTGTACTTTTTAGTATCATTTTCCTCTTCTCTACTACATCTTGACATGCCGCGACATCTACTTGATTCTGCGTATACCTTTTAATCTGGTTGTCGTCCACACTATTAATGTGCTTATCAGCACAATTTTTTTTAGCAAAATTAATTAGTAAAACATTAGTATAATATTAGTAAAGCATTAGTATAAAACAGTTAAGTGCTGATAAGTATAACAAAAATTTTAGCTGAAAACACGATTTTAGCAAAAAAAATTGCTAAAAAATAGTATACCTGATTTACAAGACGTTTTACTAACTTTTGTACTAACTTGTTTATTTGAGTGCACTCAAAAAAAAAGTTTGTAAAGTCAGCAAAAAATTTTGCTGAGTCAGCAAAATTTTAGTCAGGAGGGTGTTTGCAAAAAAATTGCTAATGTCAGCAAAATCTTTTGCTGAAAATCAGCGAGCTTATTTTTAGCAACAAAATTAGTAGATTCAGCAAAAGTTTTGCTAACACTTAGTAGATTAGAAATAAAAAAGCCTTGCTAAAAATTAATAAATTTTTTGCTGAATTTTAGTAGACTGAAAAAGACGCAAAAAATTTGTAGAAAAATTGTAATTTAGTTAATTTATTTGCTGAAAATCATAAAACATATTTTTGTGATTCTTTTAAAAATAATTTACTATAATAACGAAATATAAAAATTTTTATTTTCCCACATTGACGACATGAATTAATTTAATATCTGAAAATATATAGTTATTTCTAACATAATAAAAATTTTCTTTCAATTACTTACATCAATGGTTGAAAATATATAGTTATTTCTAACATAACAAAAATTTTCTTTCAATTACTTACATCAATGGTTGTCTAAATGATGCTACCTTTTAAAGGGCGCAACTGCCGAAGATAATTATAGAAACGAAACGAAAAAATAAACAAAAACAAACGAAACGAAAAAACAACCCCTTTTTTGCAATAAGAAAAAGGAACCATAAAAATCTACCTAAGATGTGTGTCTTTGTCTTTCGCTTTACTCTGTATACATGTCTGTATATGTTTGTTTGCAATTTGACCACACTAGATTATTAATCTATAAACATTTAGTTTAAATAAATAAATATTTTATTTTGTTTTTTATTTAATTAATAGACAATTATTTTCACAAGCCGGTGACAACGCAAAATTTAAGTTGTTTTAATCCTCAATTTTGTTTTATGTATGAAAAACAGATACAAAAACTTCCATGGTTGATTTTTTTATATGTCTTATTAGAGTTGTACTTTTTAGTATAATTTTCCTCTTCTCTACTACATCTTGACATGCCGCGACATCTACTTTATTCTGCGTATATCTTTCAATCTGGTTGTCGTCCACACTATTAATGTGCTTATCAGTACAATTTTTTTTAGCAAAATTAATTAGTAAAACATTAGTATATTAGTAAAGCATTAGTATAAAACAGTTAAGTGCTGAATAAGTATAACAAAAATTTTAGCTGAAAACACAATTTTATCAAAAAATTTTGCTAAAAAATATTATACCTGATTTACAAGACGTTTTACTAACTTTTCTACTAACTTATTTTTTTGAGTGCAGAACTTAGAGAAATTATTGTTTAAATTTAACATTTTTGAAACAAATTTCAATAATTCAAAACGGTCGGGGGGGGGGGGGGGGGGGGGGGGGAGAACTATTATAAAATTGGTGAGCTTTTTTACATTTAAATCATCTCTGTGTTGTCATATTACCGAAAAGTATAAATACTTTGTATGTTTTTAAATTAACTGAATTAAAGAAAATAATGACAAAAATTGAGATTTGTTGATATTCCCTAGTAGAATAAAACATTACAATCTTAAAAATCGCATCACATTTATAACATTATTTAGCTTTATAAGTTTTCTTACACTGAACCAAAAGTCGTAAATAAAATCAACATAAAATATTTGTTAACTTTTGACAAATTTTTATGTGATAACAACAATTATTATATCGCTTTACGAAGCAATTGTTGTTTTGACAAATTTTTGTTATTTTAATAACAAAATTCCATTTTTTAAATCCAGAAAAATGTATAAAGACTTAACTTTACTTAATTTGATCAAAATATTTTAATTTGATAAAGTTTTATAGCTGTAGATAATTTGGAGTGCTTTTAGTTTTGTGGCGTCATTACTCTCGTTAGCGTGTGAAAGCCATTTGAAAAAGTTAATAAACTTATGTTAAATGGGCATTTACAAAAGAATTGTGAATTATTAAACTCAATGAATTATAGTGTATAGTTAGGTGTGTGTTTATTAATTATTTTAAAATAAATTTACGTAATTTCATACTGTTTTATGTAAATTATAAACTTTTATTACTTTATTTTTAAATAAATTAATGTGTTTTCTAAATGTAATGTTTCATGTGTTTTAAAATTTGGGGTTTGGGTACGGACTACGTTATAATTTTTAATTTACTTATTTTTTATATTTTATCAAATTCTTATTTATTTTATATACTAACTAAGGACGTATATTATTAAAAATTTAAGTTTACAATATATAAAAGATAAGTTTATAAAATATAAAGAAATAGAAAATTAAAAATTAAAAATAAATGGACAAAATACGAATAGATTAAATAAAGCGCATTGTTAAATTGAATAAAACGCATTGTTAAAACAACAAAATAATTATTCAATTTAATTAAATAAATTTGTTAAAATAACTAATTTCTGTTAATGCATTTGACGGTATTTCGTCAAAATAAAAATAAACAAATAGTTAAACGTCAAAAAATACATTTACGGCTTGTTTTTACAAGACGTGTATACTACCACACGAACGTGTGGCACCCGAACGAATACGCAAGGAAATGAGTTTTTATAATTCGTTCGTCTGACTTACGTTTGAGTACGTAAAGCTTTATGTTATGTCAAACAGTTGAGATTGCCATGATATTGTTTTTCGGTTTTTGTTAGCTTTTTTCATATACAAATAAGTCATTTTTCGTTGGTAGATGGCAACCCAACACTGTAAATGAAATTTAAACAAAAACAGCTGATTTTTGCTTGAAAAAAAAAAATTATTTATTTTGTTTAGAAAACAATAAAAGTGGTGATAAAAATATAATTTGTATAAAAAAACAAAAACTTTTACAAATAAAAAAGATCGGGTCAATTGCCATGGGTTTTGATAGTGATTTTTTTATTACAATTTTTTGTTAAAAAGTATTTTTTTTTGTTTTAATATTAAATTGTGTTGCCTTTTTTCTTTGACGAATACTTTTTTGTGAACGTCTGTTTTTGACGTTTCAAATCGCAATGTGGAAACCAAAAAAAAGAGACGAAGACGACAACTCTTACGTTTTCACTAAATTCAAAGTGACATTTGCGATACAGAACCCCAAAATAAATTTCTTCACTCATTTACACGAATTTTTTGAGTGACACGTCTTACAAAAACAGCCCGTTACTAAACAATTTGTTAGTGACGGACAGGTTTTGTTGGTTGTATAGTGGTCACCCATCCATTAATTTAACATGAGATATAGTTGATTTCACCGCTGTTTTTGGTTCAGTGTATACACGAGATGCATACTTTTTTAAAATTGTATTACTTAATGGGCACGATGGCGCTCCTTCGGATATGCTTATAGGCCATCTCAAAAATTTAAGCTCGTTTCAACATTGTTTATCATTATGCAATCGAACAACCTAGTAAAAAATGGCCGAACTATTTTCAAGTTTGTTTTTGTAAATCCATAACTGTGTGAAGGTCTGCATGAATGTTTTACAAAACATTCCCTTGTATGTACTTTTCACGTATTCAAGGTCGGAATACGTTTGCAATCTCAAATATTTCTTTTGAAATAAAAACAAGCTGTTGCTTATTTTTGGTTGGCCTACTTATTACATGTAACTTTTTTTAATGCTTTCACAATTTATTAAGGATCAAGATGATTTACCCTTTAGACGTGGAGAAATACTAACCATTGTTAGAAAAGATGAAGATCAGTGGTGGACGGCGAAGAATGCTTTAGGACAAATTGGCCAAATTCCTGTACCTTACATACAAAAGGTAAGTTTTCGCTGTAACATATGGATACATTTTATGATGATTTGTTTAAAAGGGCTTGGAACCAGTAGACGTGGGCATTTAAGTTCTTTCGAGTGAGTTCAATTGATCTCAATGAACTAGGTCGCTGTTCTAGTTCCATCAGTCTTTGACAATCAACGTTCATTTGACATTTGTTTTAATCATCTTTAAGCGAACTCTTCATATTTGACATTCCGACCTAAAAAAAGTTATATCTCAAATACAAAAGGTCCCATTAATTGTGCAAAAAGAAATTAAATCTTGTTGTCTTAAAATTTTATAAAAAAAATATAATATTGCATTAAATACTCTCATAACTACCCAGTCAGAAACTGTCAGTGGTACAAAAAAATACAGCACTGCTAACCACTATCTAAACGAAGAATTGTAGATAAACTACTGGCAGAGAACACTTCTTTAAGTCGCTTTACTAATGTGTTTTACAATAATTTTAGTTGTCTACAGAAAAAATCATTGGCAAAAATTGGCTGAGACCACTATGCCAACGTAGGGGAAAAGTGTTTTCCCTGTGCTATCCAGTCAGTATTTACCTACGGCTCAAAAGTCTAACCACTGGTAAAGCATTCATTTTTAGAACTGTTGATTCTTTGTTTGAAAAAGTCTGTACTCGGAAGGTTCTGAGTAGCCAACTGTTAGCCAGCAGTTATCATTTACTTACGTTTTAAGTTATCAAGTATTATATGTCTCGTTAGCTCAGTGGTTAGAGCTGTCGGCTGCCAATCTGGCGGCCAGTGTTCAAATCCCGGCGGGACCAACAAATTATACATGAACTTTTTTTATATATTATTTTGGAAAACAAAATTTTAGAGCTCCTATTTCATGGTTTTACCAACATTTTGCCAACGTTTTAAGTGCTTGTAAGGTGAATTGTAATATCAACCCTTGCGATGTGCAGAAAAATAATTTCTCTTCGTAAAAACTTTTTGAAAAATTTATGAAAATTAACTTTTTTTAGTAGTAAAAAGTGCTTATCATTTCAAAAATAATATCATATTTAACTGTTTTTAATAAAGTTAATAAAGTTATTGAAAATATTGAGTTTAAAACATCATTACTTATATACTCACTGTTGCTGGTTGCTCTGGCCTTATGATTGCATCATTAATATATTACTGAATAGCTTATTTTTGCAAACTGGTAAAATTCCATACATTTGTCTATCACCTATAGTTAATATCTATAAGGATTGTTTGTACATTGCCTGAAGTTCCAGACCAATACATTTAAAGCACATATTTTTTTTTTTTGCTTTTATTGAATTACTGAATTTTTGTGGTTAATTTTCGAGTCTCAACGTGTTTTCTGTTTACATTTTAAGCCAGTAGTGATAAAGTCTGCATTCTTTATAATTTTATTTTGCTTTTATGGCTCCGAGAAAAGACCCGTATTTATGTTTTTCATGCTCGAAGAACATAGCTAAAACAAAGCCTAGCATTAGTTGTGGATTCTGCTATGAATTTTACCATATATAATGTACAGATCTTACTGAAAATGAACTCGCCTTCTTCGTTGAACATAAAAATTTGTAAAAAAAACACATGTGGCAACTGTAATGAAATTCTTCCAGTGCGTTTCTTCAAAAACAAGTTCAGTAAAGGCTTCGATGAACTAAAGGCAAAATTGGACATTGAAATTGAAGGATTACAACAAAGTATGTCTAAGATAGAAGCAAAATTTGAAGACATGGTTAATAAAGTAAGTGTCGACCATGAAAAACAAATGGAAGTTGACAGGTCAGAATTACAATTTTTTTTTTTTCTTTTTTTTTTTCAAATTCAATTTTTTTTTTAATTTTTTACAGTGTATATAAAACTTATTTCTAATCCCACGAAGCCATGAGGCTTGTCTGTAGGATATAAAAAAAAAATATTTTATTCATGTATTTTGTTTTAATGTTTAATTTCATTGCGAGGATATTAAGTGTTTTCTTATGAAACTTCTAACGTTGAGTGTGTCCACGGGTATATCGTTTAAAATCTTTGGTAAAATGACTCCAAGGGTGTTTTTGCCGTTGTTGTTTCGGTATCTGTTGACCTTAAATCTGCCTTCAGCATGGCGCCTTGTGTTGTAGGTGTGATCAATTGCTTGTAAAAACCGGGTGTCTTCGCCGAACTCGTTGATAAGTGTTGTACGAAAGATGCTGTTGGCATTCATTATGTTTAGTTCTGTAGCAATGTTTGTTGTGTGGTTGTTATATTGTGTGTTGATCGTTCTATAGTTGTTATTGTTGTTAGTAGCAATGATGTAGTTGACTGCAAGGTTGTTGTTGCTGTTTGTTGGATTGTGGGAAGCATTATTGAAGTTGTTGTTTATAGTAATTATTATAATTGTTGTTAATATTTGTATTGGTTGTAATTATGTTGCTGTTATGATATGAGTTGTTGTTGTATACAGTAATTATGTTGTTTGCGTTGTTATTGTTGGTATGGTTGATGGGGTTGTTGTTTGTAGAATTGCTGTAAACTATATTAGCTTGGTGCGAGTTGTTGTTTTGAATGCCGTTGTAGATCAGATTATAGTTTAGCTGGTTGTTTCTTTGTTTATTTTTCATCAATATTTTAAGAATTTGGTTTTGGGTTGCTGAAGTGATTTGCAGTGCGTTGCAAAGATTTTTCAGTTTTCGTTGCGAGCGGATGTGTTTTCAAATCGTCTAAACAAAGTGCTAATTTTGCTACCTTTAAAGTGTTTAAAAAAATCTTAAAAATAACTATTCAGAAGCTCTGAAAAAAAAAAATTAAGAGAATATTATATTGAAAGTGTCATCTTAATATTAAATAAAAGTTTTATATAAAATATTCTTACACAACAAAACTTAAAAAAAAACAAAAACGAAAGGAAAAGAAATTAAAATAAACAAAAATAACAACAAAATGGGTTTAACCGATGAGAATATTCTCTGTAACCAATGTAACTCAAACATTTCAACAGCAAAATACGTGAAGTCCAATGTCCAAATGTAACTCTAATTACCATCTTTCTCAGTTTTGCTCTCTAACCGAAAAAGTTTATAACACAATGTATGTTGACAAAAACATCGTGTGGAGATGTCATCAGTGCAAGGGACGAAGCAAGTCTGAATCGAACAACAACCATCAGACCAACTCGTTTGATGATGTATCCCAGCAAAAAAAGCAGAGACAATATGATGATGATGATAATGAAAGTAATAGGTCGAGTAAAAAATTTAAAGAGTCGCTATCAATTGGATCGTTAAACTCAGGCCTTTTTTCGGTTCAATCTGAATTAAAAGAAATAAAAACATCGATTGAAATGTTAAATAACACTGTCAGCGTAAATAATTCTCAAAATTCGAATATAATAGATGAATTAAAGAACTCTATAACAGCTATGGCCTCATCAATATCAAATCAATGATTCTGATATCAACAATGCTTATCGCGTCAAAAAGGCTAATAATAAAACAATAATTGAATTTACAACATTGAACAAAAAAAGAGAATTTATGAGTAAGATTCAACGCCACAGAGTCGATGCTAAAGTTGTAAATAAAGATACCAATGATAAAGATAATAAATTTATATATGTTAATGATCAACTTACTGCTTTTAATCGACGTTTGTTGTGGTCTGCAAAAACCAAAGCTAAGGACTGTGGCTGGAAGTTTGTATGGGTTCGAAGTGGCACTATATGCGCAAGAAAAAATGAAAATTCTCCCCTAATAATGATAACCAACACTGCCGATATTGAAATGATAAACAACGAACATTAAAAACACCAAATAAACCACATTTCTTATTGTAAAAATATAAAAATAAATATTAAATATATAAATAAACAATTAAACAAATTGATAATGAACTTTTAAGTTATCCCTTCTCAGTAATATTCATGAACATTCGTTCACTAAGGAAACATTTCCAAACTTTTTTAACAACAATAAATAAAATAATAGAAAAAATCAAATTTATAGTGCTTGTCGAAACCAACATAACTGATGAAGAGAATCGTTTTTATAATATTCGTGGTTTTAACTCTACTTTTTTGAACAAAGGAAAAGACGGTAAAGACAAAGGCGGGGGTATAGTGGTATATGCTAAAGAAAATATTAACTACACACAAACTAAAATAAACAACATCTCTTTTGAGTTAATACAATTGGAAATCGAAATAAACAATAAACCTCTTTCCCTTCTTGCAATCTACCGTCAACCTATACAAAACAAGACAGTGTTTATTACAGAACTTGAAAAAGTGATAAAGCAAATTCGCACAAAACAAAACATAGTTATCGTGGGTGATATAAATATGGATATTCTGAGTCAAAATAACACAATAACAAATTATATAGATATGTTTATGTCAAACGGTTTGGAGAGCGTAATAAACGAACCAACACGTATAGATATAAAGAAAAACACACAAACATGTATCGACCACTGTCTTGTTAAAAATGTACGATCTCAAACATTAGTTAATGCTGCAGTAATCAGAACTAGTATATCTGATCATTTTGCTACTTTATGTTGTATCAAACATGACGCAGCAACAAATGGAAAAAACGATCAGAGATCGCCAACCTGTTTTCATGAAGAGACATACACAAGTACTTTTAAAATAAATAAACTAATAAATGAAACAAATTGGAACAATCTTATCGTCAAAAATAATATAAATAACTCTTATAATAATATAAATGAAAAGTTTAGTGAAATTTACGAAAAATCCAAAGTAACGAAAAAAAATAACAAAAAAAGGTCTACAAACCCGTGGATTAGTGAGGAATTAGTGAAATGCTGTGAACAACGGGATAAACTTTATAAAAAATGGATTAATAACAAAAGAAATCAAACTTATGAACTACAATATAAACAATTTAGAAACAATTTAAATAAAAAAATTGTTAATTCGAAAAATAATTATTATCGACAAAAATTCGCGGAAAATCGAAATAACACTCGGGTAACCTGGCAACTCATAAATGAGATCAAGGGTAAGACTACAAATAACATTGATGATATAATATTAAGAAATTTTAAAAATAACAACCTTGAAAATATCTTGCAAAGCTTTGCTTTAAACTTCAATGAAAACGTATGTAAAATAATTCACACATGTAATGTCTAAACATATATTTACCCTGAAAAAACTCTACAAAATTCATTATACATTGAACAAACAACAGAAAATGAATTTTTTAATATATTAACAAAATTAAACATAAAGAAAGGTGCAGGTATTGATGGGATTAGACCCAAAGATATCAAAAATAATGCTCAAATATTTACACCGATAATAACTAACCTCATTAATCAAAGTATTAGTTCAGCAATTGTTCCAAAATTATTAAAAACATCTATAATAAGACCCATTTATAAAAGCGGCAAAAAAGATGAAGTCAACAACTACAGACTTATAGCCATACTATCTGTCATTGAAAAGGTATTGGAGGAAATTATAGTGAAAAGATTAAACACTTTTCTAAAAAAATTCAAAGTTATAAACCCAAACCAATACGGATTTCAACAAAACAAAAACATCAACCAACTACTCGGTAAATTTGCCAACACCATAAATCATGCTCTAAGCAACGTAGAACATTGTCTGGTATTATTTATAGATTTTAGTAAGGCTTTCGATACTCTATCGCACCCTAAACTTCTCTCAATTCTTGCGAGAAATGGAATACGCGGTACTGTTCTATCATGGTTTACTGATTACCTTAGTCTCCGATCATATCGAGTCAAAATTAATAACAAAAACAGCAATGAAATCGATTCGAATCACGGAGTTCCACAAGGATCAAAACTTGGTCCGATCCTATATCTAATTTATGCTAATGATATGCTCAACGTCCTCAAAGAATGCTACCCATACGCTTATGCTGATGATACAGCAATCGTTGTAACCGATAAAAACGTAGACAATGCCACAAAAGTAATGCAAAAACAGCTTGATGTAATATCTAAATGGTGCCATGATAATGGTCTTGTCATTAATGCTTCTAAGACGAAACTAATGCACATAAGACAACCAAACATGAAACAAGCCAACATTAATTTAAAATATCACGACATAAAATGCATCCACAACAAAACAAACGATCCAAATGATGATTGTAATACTACTATTGAATTAGTAAATACATACAAGTACTTAGGAGTACATGTTGATAACACATTTAAATGGAAAACACACGTAAACGAACTACAAAAGAAACTGCGAAAAGCTGCCTACTCACTGTACCACATTAGTTATGCCGCACCGTATAGAGTACTTCGTCAAGCGTACTTCTCGTTAGTCGAATCTTATATACGACATGGTATATCTGCTTGGGGAAACTCTACACACTGTAAGAGCCTTCAACAAACACAAAACCGTGTACTCAAAATACTATGGAACAATCACTATCCACAAACAAATAGCAACAACTTAACCAACAACAGCATCGATCACAGTAATAACAATGTCAACAGTCAACAATCCGAAAACATCTATCTCAACAACATTAGCAACGTCAACCGCCTACAACCCAACAACACAACAACAGCAACTAACAACAACAACTTATCTATCAACAATACGAAACCACCAATCTAAAAACCTACCACGTGATTTGAAAGTTCTAAACATCAAAAACATTTATCGTCTAACAATTCTTACAGAACTTAACGACTCCCAACTTTTACAACCAATAGATCATCAATATAATACGAGACTACGTTCTGAAGGTCAATTTAAGGTCAATACCACAAAAAATAGCTATGGAGACCGTACCCTGAAAGTAATATTACCAACGATATATAATGAATTGCCAAACAACATAAAAAACATTCCTGAATTTAAAAGAAATAAAATATATAAAAACTATTTATTATCCTCGCAATGAAATTATTATATATATTCTTAAATAGTATTTACCTGCAGACAAGCCAAAAGGCTTCGCGGGTCTTATCATTCAAGATGAAATGTATATAAAGAAATTGAAAATAAAGAAATTTAATTGAAAAAAAAAAAAAAAAACTTCCCCAAGCAGTTATTCCATGCTTTTAAATAAGACTCGGCCAGAGAGAAATATGCTTGTCTCAGTACGTCAAATGTGGAACAGTTACTCAAATGATACAAGCTATAAGCAGTTTTTCGTAGCTTTTTACGGAGATATTTTATTTGAGTAAGACTCGGCCAGAGAGAAATATGCTTGTCTCAGTAAGTCAAATGTGGAACAGTTACTCAAATGATACAAGCTATAAGCAGTTTTTCGTAGCTTTTTACGGAGATATTTTATTTGAGTAAGCCATTTAAAGTTTTGATCCACATAAACTCCAAGGTATTTGTATGTTTTCACCAATTTTATTAATGTATTACATGAATCATTTATATTAAGATTGTTTAGAGATGCGTTGTGAAGACATTGGGTTTCGTGAAATTTTAAAAGAATGTTGGTATTTCGAAAATGTGTTGGCTTTATGTGCATGATTTTGGTTTTGTTTGCATTTATAACAAGACCATTATCATGGCACCATTTGGTTACGACGTCAAGCTGATTTTGCATGATTTCACTGGCGGTATCAATATTTTCATGTGTAACGATGATATCAGTATCGTCAGCATAGGCAAAAGTAGTACTTTGTTTTAATGCACTCATCATTTCATTCGCATACATTATATATAGGATTGGTCCGAGTTTTGACCCTTGAGGTAGACCGTGTTTTGACGGTAACTCTTCACTTAATGTGTTGTTAATTTTTACGCGAAATGTTCTACAATCTAAATAATTTTAGAACCATTCTGGACAGATACCTCGTACTCCACTACTTTGCATTATATTTAATAAGTTACCATGCGATAATGTATCAAACGCTTTGCTGAAATCGATAAATAATACAAGACAATGTACATTTTTACTTAAACAAATGTTTATATGGTTGGAAAAGTTGCCAAGTAGTTGATTGATATTTTTGCCCTTTTGAAAGCCGAATTGGTTTTTGTTTATAACCTTATATTTTTGCAAAAATTTGGTGAGCCTCCTGACAATTACTTCTTCTAATACCTTTTCAACAGCAGGCAATATAGATATTGGTCTATAATTGTTATACTCACTTTTAGTGCCATTTTTATAGATTGGTCTAATCAGGGAAGACTAGAGTTTAATAAGTTGGTTATCACAGGTGTTATAAAAAAAGCATTATATTTAAGATCTTTCGGTCTTATCCCATCATAACCAGCACCTTTTCTTTCGCTTACATTTTTTAAAATATTAAACACTTCTTCTTCATTAGTAGGATAGATATATATAAAGTGCGTAATTTTCGTTTCCGAAAGTTGTAGGTTTTTATGTTACAATTGTGCACAATATTTTCCACATTTTCCTTAAAACTCTTTGCAAAATTATTTGAAATTTCTTTTGAATTATTTGTTTTAAAGTTTTTTATTATAGTTTCATATTGTTATTTCGTTTGCCTGTTATTTCATTGATAAGTTGCCATGTAACTCGCGTGTTTTTTCTGTTTTCAATAAACTTATTTTAATAATAATTATTTTTTGTGTAATATAATTTTTATTAAGCATATTTCTAAATTTTTTATATTCAAGTTCATAGTTTTTATTTTTTCGGTTATTTCGCCATTTAATATAAAGTTTATCCCGAATATCAACATTTAATGGGTTTTGTTTTCTTGTTTTATTGTTTTGTCTAGTTTTTATAGAGTTTTCATAGATTTTACAAAAATTACCATAAATTTTATTGAACAAATCATTAAATTATTCCAATTTATTTCTTTTATTTTATTGCTCACTAGTACTATTTATTTTGGCCCTCCTCATCAATATGGTTTCACTACTCAGGTTAAATTCTTCTTCGTTCTCTTCATTCTCTTTCATACAGGCAACAAAAAATTGAGTAGTGGTCAGATCTTGTTATTCTAACTACAGTATCATGTGTTTTAGAGTTTGTTTTGTTTTTTTCTTTTACAACACATTGCAAACCATTAGACAATAGCATCTCCAAATATTTTGTTGTTTCGTTGTTTTGGGTGAGTGTGTCGATATTCATGTCTTCAATAATAACAATGTCTTGTTTATTTTTTAATCTGTTTATTGTTTCATCCAGCTCCTTTATGAACATGTTTTTGTGTGGTGGTCGGTACACGGGGAAAAGGGAGATTATTTTTTTGTATATATTTAAATCAATCCGAGTGCATTCAAATATAGATGTATTTAAGGAAATATTTGTAAAAAAGATATTTTCTTTAATGAATACATCCTTTACCATTTCTGTTTATGAAAACAGAGTTAAAACCATGTATGCTGAATAGATGGGTTTCATCGTTATTTATATTTGTCTCTACTAAAACAATTATATTAATGGCGTTTAAAATGTTGTTAATATTTACTAAAAAGGCGTAAAATTTAAGCGAAGTGAGCTAATATTCATATATATAATAGATAACTTAGACATTTTTTATCGAGTTGATTAAAATTATCAACAGATATTTCTGGATTTAGATTCATTTTTCAATTTAATAATAAAGAAAAAAAGGATTAATTAATTTCCACCTTCGAATCAACTCTATGACGATTGATTTTTGTCATAAGTTCTCTTTTCTTATTCAACGCTGAGAACTCTATGATTACCTTATCGTTGTTGTTTCCTTTTAACCGAAAAGAGTTGCTTATATCAGTGTCTTTGACTTCAACATTTACTGGTGCTGCTATTAATTTAACAACTTCATTTGGTGTTATGTTTGTTTTGGTAACATTTTTTATTTCAACGTTTTTGTTGATCAGTTGTTCTAGTTTGTTTATTCGTTTATCCATATCGTTAATTTTTTTATCCCTTTCTTTGTTGTTCAGTTCACTGACTTGTGAGGCGAAGGCAGTGAGGGTGGTGGTGATCGTAGCAAGAGCATTTTGTATGTTTGTATTGATTTGTGTATTTGTTGCTGTTATATTTGTTGCTGTTATATTTGTTGCCAGTTGTTGCATTACATTTTTAATGTCGTTAATGTCGGTTTTTATGTTACGTCTGTCTTTAGTACCATGACATCAGATTTAACAGTCCCAAGACTATTATTAACATCATTAAGCGACAGTGGGTCTTTGAAACGCTTGACATTCTCATCATTATCATTATCATCTTCTCTTCTACTTTGTTTTTGTTGAGATCTAGTATCAACAACAGTATGGTATCCTATATTACTGCTGGACCCCTTTGCTGGCTTATATTTATGGCATCTCCACGACGTTCTCCGTACATACTTGCATACGTGCTTTCTGATAAGGTACAGCAAGGAGGGAAATGATATTTTGAGTTACAGCCGACGCAATGCACGAATGTTTCTTGCAATGGTTCGCGGCATTGGACACAATTTACACTCATTTTTTTTTTCTTTTTATGCTTTATTTGTTCTATTTTAGAAATTTAACTATTGTTTGAATAAACTTTTTTATTTTTGGTTTTTTATATATAAAACTTTTACTGAAAATGATTATTTTTAGCACAAAATAATGCAAAAATTGTTAACTGTTTTTTTGATTATTTTTCTATTATTTAATATTCACTGTATATATGATTTTTTACAACTTTTTAAGGAGCACTATTAAATGTCGACCGACCGTAATGAAATTAATAATATAATATCATCGAACATCATAATATAAAATCATTGAACGCCGTTTAAACATTAATGAGAGAAGACTTAATAGAAACAATATCATTGTTAATGGTTTACCTGAGTCCATTAAGCACCTACGGGCACCTGTTATAAAAATCGCAGCATTGTGTGGTGTTAATATAAACGTATCTGATATTATGCATTGTACATACTTTGCAGGTCGCAAATCGGTCCTAGTAAAATTAAATTCTATATTTATAAGAGATTTAATAATGGGAGGTTACATAAAAAATTGCAATATAACACTCAAAGATGTGATAGGCGGTGAAATTAATTCCAGAATATATGTAAATTACCACTTAACATCAGAAGTTTTAAAGTTAGTAACAACTTGTCGTAATTTAATCAAAAGTAAAAAAAAATACTAAATTCACCTACATTAATACGGATATTCCAAAGGCAAAAATTACACATTTGGATGGTACTACTAAAGTTTGCATGCTTCAACTTCAGATGTTCATCAATCTAACAACAAATAATCATTTAATATACAATTTTTTAATGGTATAATAGGCTGGTTGGCGGTTTTGTTTGCCGGACTTGAAGAGTAGCAAGGTCTCTTGTTGCTTTTCTTGCCTGGCGGATGATGCCGTGATTAAGCTTTTTTTCTCAATTTTCAAATTGTTTTTACCTTTCATTTGCTTTTGAATATTTTGCAATCTCAAATTATATTTTTAAATTTTTTTGAATTATAACATATGTTTAAATGAATTTTAATATTGATTTAGGTATACCAGTTAGCGATAGTTATTTCATCCGTTCACAATTAATTGGTAATGATATTAAAGTAGCTTATCTAAATTGCACAAGCTTTTGTATTGGAAGCAACTCTGTTAAATTTGATGAGATAAACAATATTGTTAGTGGTAACTTTTCTGAGACATGGTTAAAACCTACTATAAGTAATGAAGTTGTAAATATCCCAGGATACTAGTGTGATCGTCCAAATAGAAAAGGGAGGCGGTGTTGCCTTATATATTAGGAATTCGATTAAGTTTAGAACTGTGTGATGCAGTGGAATGCATGGTACATTTGAGGCAATTTTTGTTGAGGTACTATTACATGGTGGTAAAATGTTAGTTGGTTGTGTGTACTTGCCCAATGGCAGTATATCTACTCTGGAAGATGAGATAAGTGACCTTATTTTAACTTATGATAATATTTTGATTAAGTAATATGTTTCATGAGTCTCGTTTAGTTGCGTTTCGTGAAATTTACCAGAGACTTTCTTGTTTACATGGCTCCATTCCGACACATTTTGATTTAAATACCACTCGACATCATTGATAGATTTTTTTTCTCGTCTCTGATCCCACACAAGTTGGTAATATTGGACAAGATTCAATGCCCAGGTGTTTCGCACCATTCTTTAATATTTTTGAGTCTTTCTCTTCCGATTGTGAGAACTGAAATTTTTTATGAATACTTTGATTATAATGCGGTAGATAATGAGGAATTGTATAATGTTATAAGGTTCTTTGATTTTAACCAATTATATGAGACGAGTAATGTAGATTATCATCTTAATTTTTTGATTTCCTTTCTGAACACAGTTCACTCTATAGTTCCATTCGTAAAGCGCAGTAAAGTAAACAGTATATCTAAGTGGATAAAGGCTCCTGAAGTTACATATTATTTATCTTTACGTAATTTGGCACATAGAGCTTATTTAGATGAAAGGACCAATGAGAATTTTAAGATTTTTGTAGAGCTCGAAACAAAGAAAAGTCGACAAAAGGGAATCCAATAATAAAATCTTTGACAATCTTACTACAGAAAATATGTAGTCTAAACTTATAAATTATGTTATAACAAATGGTATTAACGATGTACAGTACTCGGATGTTGATGGTTTAAATAGGGTTTTTGTGTATTCTCAAAACAATAATTATGTTTCCAATGATATTTTCCTTGATGCAAGCTTAGAGGGCTTTATGTTTAGGTGTGTTACTATTGATGAGTTAATCCTTGCATTTTTAACAATTAAATCGAATTCGGCAGGCTGTGATGGATTTTCAATGAAATTTTTAAAATTAGTTTTTCCCTTTTTTAGTAATCACATTTTGCATATGGTAAATAGGATTTTGACGATTATAATTGGAAATTGGCTAGGGTTACGCCGATCAGGAAACATGGCACATCAGATGAATTAAATAATCTCCGACCAATGCCATCAGCAAGACTTCTTTGATATGGATCATTTCTTCAAGGGTTCAACTACAAAATACAACATCAAAGCTAAAGACAACATAAATGCTGCTTGCTTATCTAGAGCATCATTCAAAGAATCATCAAAATTTAAACATTTTCTGGATGAGGAAGTACGTTTCATTCAGCATCAATTAATCAATGAAATTTCAACATTTGCAATTACTGCTACAAACATAGAAAATAAAACAGAACGTGATTCAGAGCTGTCAAAATTGAAACAAAACCTGTTAAATTTAAAAATTTTTAAGTTGACTACTCAATTCAAGAAGGCGTTATTTTCAAAGGTAATCGTGTCGTGATACCATTCAACTTGCGGGAAGAAATTTTGAAAGAACTGCATCACACTCACATTGGTAAAAAAGATAAAACAGTTAGCGAGGAATTACTGTTTTTGGAAGGGGATAGACTCCGACATCGAACGCGTAGTAAGATCATGTTCCAGTTGTGCTAAGGTAAAAAAAATCCACCAAAAGTAGTTACACATCATTGGGAGGAGAACAATTACATTATTACAAGATATTTTTACAACACATGGTCTACCTCAAATTACTGTATCTGAAAATGATACAATTTTTTAAAGTTCCACATTTAAAAATTATTGTGCGAACAATGGAATTATAGCAAAATGAATTGCTCCAGGGCACCCAGCAACAAATGCGTTAGCAGAGAGGTACGTCCAAATATTAAAATTAAAGACTATGGAAGAAGATAAATTACAGTTAAACATAAAAGTGCAGGAAATCCTTTTTCGATATAGAGCAACCGCATTAGCAAATGGACAAAATCCATCAATACGCTATCTTGGCCGTGAGCTTACGATCCAATTGGATGCCATATGTCCTTTAAGGCAATCGAAATCAGTATTTGTCATACCCGTGGTTCTACAAATTAGCGTGGGAGATAGGGTGCAGTAGCGATGATACGATAAAAAAAATAATATGGAAATTTGGAGCAGTGAAGGCAAAGCTTGGTAAACTTCATTATCAGGTGAAGCTTGACAACGGATACGAGCTGAAACGTCATATAATTCAGCTGTAAAAATCAGGCGTAGCCACGCTGGGAAAAACTGTTACGTTTGCTGGTCTGCCAGTAAAAGAAAAATCTAAAATTGAAGAAGTACAAATAGAGCGTAGATTTGCCACTACAATCATTGAACCAGATCATTAACCATCTGTACAACCTCAGTCTTTTGGAACACCAGACAGCATAAGACCAACCGGGCTAGAAGACCTCCAGCCCATTTTGGGCATGGACAAATCAATCATATTTCAACACACGTGCTAAACTTGATCAACTTTTATATAATTAATTTGTTTGATACTCTGTAAATAACACTGTACAACACAAAAAAAAAATTACAAGGTCCGAGCTAGAAATTTTGATAGAAGGGACAAAAAAAAAGACACGTGTATCGGCGTTTTGAAAGTTTACATCTGTGTTTCATTTTAGGGGGAGGTAAAGTTCCCCCCAAATGCAAATTTGTATTGTCAATCGGCATAAACAATCGAGTAAAGCTTACGTTTAAAGTATATGGTGTGTTCAGCAATTTATATAAAATATTACGGAGAATATTTTAGTAGAATATGTTAACCCTCTAACTCCTCAAGGTAAGGGTCTTTTTTGTCCTTCTTTAAAAAAGGAGCAAAAAACACTATTAAAACAGGGATTTAAGGGGTTAAAATGTAAAAATGTTACTATAAGTCACTGAATACACCAAAATCAAACATTTTTGTAGAATATGTTAAACCTCTAACTCCTCAAGGTAAGGGTCTTTTTTTGTCCTTCTTTAAAAAAAAAAACAAAAAAACACCTTTAAAACGGGGATGTAAGGGGTTAAAATGTTCCGCAAAAATATTTGCAATGAAATTTTACTATAAGTTCCGGAATACACAAAAAATCCAACATTTTTGTAGAATATGTTAACGCTATAACTCCTCAAGGTAAGGGTACTCTTTGTTCTTCTTATAAAAAAGAGCAAAAAACACCATTGAAACAGGGATTTAAGGGGTTAAAATGTTTCGCAAAAATATTCGCCGTGAAATTTTACTTTAAGTCCCTAAACACACCAAAATTTGAATACACTCAAATCACAAAACAAATTATGTACACAATATATGCAACGCAAATTGACACGTTTTCAGTACAATAAGAAATATAGCACTTGATTTTTGTTTTGATTTTTTTTTGTTTTTGTTGTAATATAACGGATCTAATCAGCCAAAGAACATCTCTTAATCTATCATAATTTATAGGTCGGACCTTGTAATTTTTTTTTGTCTTGTACAGTGTAATGAAGTGGAAGTGCCTAGAGCTAAAAAAAAATGTAATTAACGAGTATTTCCTATCCAAATTTGTTATCGAAGGTAAAATAATAGAGATATCACTGATTCTTAGTTAAATTTTAACTTTTTTTTTCATGCTAAATTTTTGGGGTACTTCGAAATAAAATTCTTAATAAATGGGAAATTAACCCTAAGCTCTCTTTTGTTGTGTCTTATTTCTGACTTTCTGGATGAATTTTCCGTTTTGGTGTATTCAGAAACTTATAGTAAAATTTCACTGCGAATATTTCTGTGGAACATTTTAATCTCTTAAATCCCAGTTTTAATGGTGTTTTTTGCTCTTTTTTAAAAGAAGGACAAAAAAGTCCCTTACCTTGAGGTTAACATATTCTATAAAAATGTTTGATTTCGGTGTATTCAGGGACTTATAGTAAAATTTCACGGCGAATATTTTTGCGGAACATTTTAACCCCTTAAATCCCTGTTTTAATGGTGTTTGCTCTTTTTAAAAGAAGAACAAAGAGTACCCTTACATTGAGGAGTTAGAGGGTTAACATATTTTACAAAAATGTTTGATTTTTGGTGTATTCAGGGACTTATAGTAAAATTTCATTGCGAATATTTTTGCGGAACATTTTAACCACTTACATCCCTGTTTTAAAGGTGATTTTTTGTTTTTTTTTTAAAGAAGGACAAAAAAGACCCTTACCTCGAGGAGTTAGAGGGTTAACATATTCCACAAAAGTGTTTGATTTTGGGGTATTCAGTGACTTATAGTAACATTTTTACATTTTAACCCCTTAAATCCCTGTTTTAATGGTGTTTTTTGCTCTTTTTTTAAAGAAGGACAATAAAGACCCTTACCTTGAGGAATTAGAGGGTTAACATATTCTACAAAAATATTCTCCGTAACATTTTACATAAATTTAAATTTTTACACCATATACTTTAAACGTAAGCTTTACTCGATTTTCTATGCCGATTGACAATACAAAATTTGCATTTGGGGGAAACTTTACCTCCCCCTAAAATGAAATCCAGATGTAAACTTTCAAAACGCCGATACACGTGTCTTTTTTTTTTGCCTCTTCTATCAAAATTTATCGGTCGGACCTTGTAATTTTAAAAAAATTTGATTTTGTTGTACAGTGTAATAAAATACATTGCATATTGAAGTGTTAATAGAATTCGATATTAAAACTTTGGGACTTAAAAAAAAAATACTATATTTGTTTTAGATTTTTATACGATAAGTTTTTTAGATTTTTATTTTTAAATATAATGGTTTTTTAATGATTTTGGTTTAAAAATGCTATAATTTACAAAGTTTTTATTGCATATTTGAAAAATAAAAAAATTTCACATCAATATCAAATAAAAAATTTCACATCAACGTTGACCTCTCGCCAAACAAAAACAGTTAGCCACAATGTTACAATATTTTACTCACAAAATATTCAAATTTTCTAAATTTTGAATACATAAACATAATTTGCATGCAGCTGAAATGTACGTTTGACCAAAAAATGGAAATCCTGGCCCACTTTGCCATGGTTTTTATTCGACCTGTGTTAAGAATAATTATAAATGCAATTATTTAACCTTATTCTTATACTTTTTATATTTTTCCCTATAAGTGTGATGAAAATGTCGATGAAAACTTTTTGGAACGACCTTCATCGGGTAGTAGCAGTAATTGCGGCAGCAGCAATAGCATCATAAGGCAACCAAGAGTTTCATCTGTGGGCACAGAATCTGTACAACCTCCCTCATCAATACACCAGCTAAGCAACACATTAAAAAAATCAGATTTAAATGTAAGATTGAACTTTGATTAAATATTAAAACAATTATTAATTTTGATTTTATTGTTTAGAGAAAATTACCGGCTTATGCTCGTGTTAAGCAGGCACGTGTTCCAAATGCATATGACAAAACCGCTCTAAAGTTGGAAGTTGGAGATATAATAAAAGTCACAAAAACTAATATTAATGGCCAGTGGGAAGGAGAGATTAGAAGTAAAAAAGGGCACTTTCCGTTTACCCACGTCGAATTCATCGATGAAAGTGATTTTAATAATAAAGATTCTGCATCCTTAGCATTTGTAGATGGAAATACGATAACCAACAATGATTGGGGAGAATGAATGCTGTTGATATAAATAACACTTAACAAATAAAGTTTAAGAAAATTGAAAACCTTAAAAACATGTATATTACAAAAAGTCAGGAAACTAATTAAGTTTTTGACAAATCGATAATAAAGCACAAAATAAAGTTTATTTACATATGAGAAGCCAAACGCACTTCCTTATCCTTTGAAACACCTGAAAACAGAAAAGTTTAGATTTTTTATGGGGGATTTAATCTCAAGTGGTAGTTATTTATTTTATTTTATAATATTTATTTATTTATTTTATAATAATTATTTATTTATGAACCAGAGTTGCCAGACACTTTTATCGATATCAGATCAAAAAAATATCCATAAACCCAAATTCCCCAAATTCAACAATGTAAATTCTTAACTTTATTTCGTACACTTTTTTTTCCTAATTCTCATTCTCAACCTTTAATAAATTTGCAATTAAACTCTTACACTCTAATTGCATCTATTAAAACCCCCATTAAATTTAAATGACATTCACTTTCAGAACTTTTTTATTTACTTGTGATTATACGCTTTTTTTTCCTTAAAAACCCAAATTTTTATTTGATACATACAAAAATAATCTAAATTGAAGTATTGATATGTAAAAATCAATCGAATTTTGGTTAAATTTCTTAGGGTTCTTATTCTAGGAGTCGTAAACGAGAATTCATCTTTGAAGTAGCACAAACTAAATTTATTTGAACATTTTGTGAATAAGAGTATAGATTTTTTTTTTAATTTTTGAGTCAAGAAGGATTGTGTTTTAGATTAACCACCTTTGAACAAAAATTTTAACATTTAGTAAAATATTTTTAACTTATTTTGGATTAATTTAATCTTAAAGTTATTCGTTTGAATCTATATGACCTCTTATTTTTTGAAGCTCCTTTTTTGGGGTTTTCTATAAAATGTTTCAAGAGAATTTGAAATTTTTAAATATTAAAGTCCTGGTATAGTTACTTGGAGAAACAGATTTCATAAAGGCTTTAACTTGACTGGTTTAATTGCAAAACTCTGTGTTCAATTAAAATATTTATTAAAAGTTTGTAATATTTTTTGAAAAAAATCAACTTTCCTCAATTTAAATTTCAATAGAAACAAATTTTTTATTTTGAATGTTTTTTTTTTTTTTTTTTGAAACCCAGGAAAACTTACAAAAATATGTGCTTACTAGGGTTTCAACGTGCCTATCAGCACGTAATGGGCAATAATGTATTAATAATAGAAATCGCTTTCTCAGGCCATTTTGAAACAAAAACCTCCAACATAAAGTGTTGTGTTATTGTGTTCCTTTTTTTTTTTTTTTTTTTTGCTAATTTTGTTGTGAAAACGTTTGTGTCCTTTAACTAAATATTAATTTTAAGTTTAATTAAACAAAAATAAGATTATGCGGAAACCTTTTTGAAAACCGCGAAAAAATAAAATTGCGTTGCTTTATATATATACGGCTAGGGTAGCAAAAATTTGATAATTTAAAAAATAAGTCAAAAGATACATATAACCCTACACTCAGGGAACTTCTGCTTAAAAATTTTGTAGTTGTTTGGGTTGTAATACAGTTTCTATATTTTTAATGTAAATGTTAGTTGTAGAACAAATTTACTTTTTTTACTAACCTTGTAGTTTATTAAACAAACAAACCACATCAACTGACTTTTTTACGATTTTAAATCACAGTTTTTGTTATTTAAAAAAATAAATGTTTGTTTATTTTTTACTAATATATGTGGTTTATTTTTACTATAATTGTTAGTCATTTTTTGAATAGTAAAAACAAATGATAAATGTTAGTTGAATTTAATGAAATGTTAGTCTTCCTTTCTTCAAGTGAAAATAATTTGACAACAATTGCTGTCGTCTTTTCCTGCACAATATTGTGTGTGGATTCGACTTCTAATAACCCAATTAAAAAAAAAATATGATGCTTTATATAATTATAACGAAATTTAATATGGGTCTTAATATAGTTTTATCCGGGAAATGGGCCTATATAATTATATAAGTTTGCATTAGTTTAGTTTAAATTTGATAATATCCAATTAAATTACATCCGAATAATGGAGCGATGCAATTTAATAAGATTTTATACAGCGGTATAAATTTATATCAGGGGGGTTACCGCGTAACTCGAATCGAAAATCAAAATTTTTCGAAAAGAACTTCCGAATCGAAAGTAAATGCATACTGTGTAATTCATTCGGAACGACTACAGAGTTGTATTCATAATAAAGAGCGAACAAACTGCAGAAAACGTGGCAACACTATTATCAAATGTCAAAATTACAAAAAATCCCAAAACAAACAAAATTTGAAATCAAAAAAGATTTCAAAGAGACTAACTAAAAAAACAAGAAATTGTTTTTACGTTTTAAAACATAAAAATGGATTGCGTTTATTTGTGGTTTGATGAAGATGACGATAATTCCTCTTCAATTGATAGCAAATTGGACGTTTGCTGTTACAATGGAGTAAGAGAACAGTATCTGCTTGGACCACCTCCGGTTCCAGAAATGCTGCTTAAGTTACGACGGCATTTAGCTTTTACATGAGTCTTCTAATCGGCCCAAACCTATTGGAAAAATATGTTTTAAAATATATTATTAAAAACGCTCATTACACAAACTTACCTTTTTCCAGCCATTGACATCACATTCGGGTGGTCCGAAAGCATTCAAATCCGAACACAACTTTTGCCACAAATTATTTGACTTATTCTTAGCATCTGGGACTTTTAGATGCCCTTTTGCCAAGTCTGAATGCTTGACCATGAAGTCGACCATTACCTCATATTGTTTTTTATTTGTGTATAAATTTCTTTTTGGAGCATGCCTCTATAAATTGAAAACACAAATATTATTACATTTAATATAACATGTTTATTGGGTAATTTAATAAATATTTTTGTATAAATAAACAATATTATTAAGTTTTCTTTATTTGTTAATCATTTTTTATTTTTTAAATGTGTAAATACTTACATTTTTAATATTTTTTCAATTGTCACTAGCAAAATAGCTTTCGAAAAATTTCCGAACGTTTTAATCGCAAAAACAGTTCATCTTCGTAATACAGAGTTGCATTTTCGAAAGGGATTTTTTTTGTTCGAAAAAAATGTCCGTACTTTCGAGAAAAAAAGTACGAAAATCGTATTACGCGTAAATTTTTCTTTTCGAATCGAGTTACGCGGTAACCCCCCAGAACTGATACTAATATATGCAAAATGAGCTATATATAGTTGTATACGGTTTTTTGATTTTAAAACTTCATTAAAATCTGAAATATTTGCAGAAATAATTACCGTCAAACACATGTTTTGCCTCAACGTTATTAATCCGTTTAGAATTTAGCCACTTGCAAAAACTTTATAATTTAATAATTTGTGGCAAATTCCTTTCCATTTCGACATTTTATTTTATTCAAAAAATTCTCTTAAAATTATCTAAAAAATAAGTTGTTTGAGAAAAAAAACTTTGAAAATGAAGATATAATGAAAATGAAGATTTTATGGAATTTAGTAACTTACACTTACAAATACGGAAAAAAGTTAAAAATAATTTTGCTTATTACATTGAAAAAATCTAATAAATACTATATAAAAAAAAAAAACACCTAATATTACAAATGAACAAGTTTTTTTTAGGGTTCCTACATCTTTGTTGTATAAGGTGTAGAAATTTAAGAACCAAAAAGAAATCAATTCAAAAGACAAATATTGTGTACCAAATATGATAAACAATAAAATTGATGAATTTAGACTAGTCTTTGAAAACTCATCAATGGATGTTATTTGTTTTTCTGAGACTTGGCTTAAAAGAGAAACCTGATAGCATAGTAAACCTTAATGGCTGCAGACTTTATAGAGCGGATCGTAAGCATAATACTAAGAAAACTCGTGCTGGCGGTGTGGCAATATATATTAAGGACATAATTAAATCAAACTTTGTACGTCAATTTGGTGATGGTGAGGAAATTGAGTACTTATTTGTAAATATATTAACCGAAGGGAAGAAGTTAATGATTGGTTGTGTATACCGTTATAACAAACGTGTAGATTACTCCACTTTCTTGGAAATGCTTGAGCAATTAACAACTTCTTGTACTGATTTAATAATTGCTGGTGATTTCAACTCAGATTTATTAGAAACTACTGATCTGTCTGATTCAATGCTACAAATTGGTCTTTCATCTGTTAATTGTAACTTACCTACTCATTTCACCAACACTGCGAGTACTCTAATTGATCTCTTCTTTGTTAATGATGTGTCCAAAGTGCTGCTATATGATCAACTGGCGGCATCATGCTTTTCTAGACATGATTTAATTTTTATAACTTATGATTTTCATTTGAAGCATAAAGTCGAAACTTTTTCGTATCGTGATTTTAAAAATATCAATTATCAATTTTTGGCTGAAATTTTTTATAATATTGACTGGGATTCTATTTTTTACATGCCGTCTGTTAATGACCAGCTGTGCTTTTTGGAAACTAATCTTCTACATATATATGACCTTGTTGTCCCCATAAAAACAAGAACAACAAAGAAAACTACTAGACCTTGGTTTACAGTGTCTATTAAACTTTTAATTGAAAAAAGAGATAGAGCTTACTGGCGTTGGAAACGATTTAAGACACCTGAGCTCAAAGAAGAGTTTTGTAAAGGCAAAATTGAAGTAAATCGTTAAATTAGAAAGGCTAAATCGGAATATTATGCTAAACGTTTTAGTAACGCAATTGATGGAAAAAGTAAATGGAAAACCGTACGTGAAATTGGTATTGGGAAGATCAAAAATAATAACATTATCTGCAAATATAGTGCAGATGAACTCAATGATGTTTTTACAAGAATACCTATTCCTGCTCTTGGACAGCACAACTATAATTTTGATAATAACCATAACCGCAGTGACATTTTTGAATTTTGCTGTGTAAATGAATCTGAGGTTTTACAAAATATTATTTCGATTAAGTCTAATGCTATTGGCTATGATAACATCAACCCAAAATTTCTTATAATCCTACTTCCTCAGCTGTTACCATTCATCACTCATTTATTTAACACCATCCTCATGACTAGTGTCTTTTCAACTAACTGGAAACATGCAAAAATAATACCAGTTTCAAACTCTAATTCTGAGTTCAGGCCGATAGCAATTTTACCATTTCTGTCCAAAGTCTTTGAGAAAATAATACATAAACAGATAAGTGACCACTTAGCACAATATAATCTGCTCACCAGCAAGCAATCCGGATTTCGACAGAAACACAGTTGCATCACAGCTTTAATTGACGTTACTGAAGATATACGTTGTTCTATTGATGGTGGGAATTTAACACTTTTGGTTCTTTTAGATCACTCAAAAGCTTTTGATTCTGTTGACCACTCATTACTTTGTTCAAAGCTCTATTAACAATTCTCATTATGTGACACATCAGTATCATTAATTAAATCGTGCCTTGATAATCGTTCTCAATCTGTGTTCTTAATTGATTCTTATTCTGGAGCTTTATCTGTTACCCGGGGAGTACCACAAGGTTCAATTCTGGGCCCACTTTTATTTTCTTTGTACGTTAATGACTTGCCTGATAATGTATCCCATAGTAAAATTCATTTATATGCCGATGACGTGCAGGTTTACATCAACACATCGCTTAAAACTATAAATGAAAATATATGCAAGCTTAATTCTGATCTTGACAGTATTTATTGCTGGGCATCACGAAATGGTATATGCCTGAACCCACAAAAATCTAAATGTTTAATAATCCGTAAAAAATCTTTAAAACAAAATATAAACGTTGACATTCGTATTAACAATGAAATAATTGAAATCGTAACTTCAGCAAAGAATTTGGGCATTACATTTAACAACACGCTCAGTTGGGATAATCACGTTAATATTGTAGTAGGTAAAACGTACTCAATGCTTCGTACTCTGTGGGCAACACACTTTTGCACTCCAGTTAATATTAGAATGCAAATTGCTAAAACTTATTTAATGCCGGTACTTCTTTATGGATGCGAAGTTTATGCTAATTGTGATTCCACTAGTAAGCAAAAGTTAAATACTCTTTTCAATAACATTGCTAGAATGTATTTGGTCTTCGCACTATTGACAGAATTGCAACCTTAAGTAAAAAACTTTACAACTTGACTTTTAATAATCTGGTCAACATCAGGACTCTTACGCTTCTGCACAAAATCGTGTATACAAAAGTAACGTCATATTTATATAATCGGATAACTTTTGCAAGGTCCGACAGGGGGAATAAGGTTATACCTATTGCACACAGAAGTAAGATAACGGAATGGCAATTTTACTATAACGCGATCTATCTATGGAATAGACTTTCGAATAGGGCACAAACAAGCAGCAACGTAAACACTTTTAAAACCGAAATAACAAAACATTTAAACGATAATACAACGTAACTACACACTTTAAACTAAAATTAATAATTAATTTGTACTATTGTTAAATATTGTTAAACTTTGTAGATTTTTTTTTTTTATTTTTTTTTTTATTTTTTTTTTATTTTTTAAATTGTATTACTATAACTTCTTCTAGTTCCATACAATAATTAAAAGATGTATGTCTTGTTGTATGGAAATACAGATAAATAAATAAAATAAAATAAATAAAAAATATAGGCAAAATATGATATAGGCAATTAATTGTACGATTGTATTAATGTAATACTTATGTATATCTAAAATATGATTGACAAATTTTCTAGTGTGATTCTGCATGGGGTAATATACAATTTTGTCCAAATTAAATTGTGTTTTTTTTTTTAAATATGATATGGTTACATACCATATAAATATTATTTTGTATTTTGCAATGTTTAGGTATATATAATATATATTAATTGGATTAGTTTTAGCGTATTCTAAATGCAATATAAAATTATATGTTGAGCGAGATGCGATAAGACGCAACTTAATATTAAAAATATTAAAAGTTTTCGACGAAATTAATTTTATTTATGAGTTTATATAATTATGGCCGGTTAAATACACTGGCAGACAAAAACTTATAATATTTATATAATGTATTATTTTATGCAAAACATTTTATCTCGGGAAATTAAAGATTTATAACCGTCCAAAAAACTAAGTATTTTTTATTCGTGAATTCAAAAGTTTCAGATTTTGCAGACAAATTAAAAGGCAAATATCCTATATAAATTGCCTGAGACTTACAATGATGCTTTTCCAATGGGTTCCCTTTAAACTTAATAAAATTCGGATAGGGGATAAAGGAGCAAAAACATATGATAACGTATTTTTCAGCGTCCCAGTACCATGTTATGGGGTTTAAAAGTGGTTGAAATTTAACACATCTTTGAATGAAAATATTTTTAAAGTTTAGGAAATTTAGACTTATTTAAAAACAGCGTTAAAATACTCGAGAAAACACACATTTTGAAAGCCATTTGACACTATGTCGTGGAACCTGGCTGTCACTTATTTGAATTATTTTAAATATTGGTAAACAAATTATTCACTATTTTTCTCCTTTTTCATATATCCGACTTTTTTTAAGATCGGAGGGAGCCCATCGGCGCTATATTCTATGCCTTGTATTAACAAAATCGTAAATTTTAAACTTCCAAAAAAGAACAACATTATTATAATACAAAGCTGCTTCATTTTAAAATGTCGCATTTCAATGAGCGACGACAGAAATTTTTTTACATTTAGTCTAAAAAAAAAAATTGTGTGCTGAACTCGAGTCGCTTTAATGGATTTTGAGATATCGTAATATATATCTTAAACATATTCTGAAAACTATGTTACCAGATGAGTGCCTAGCAAACCAAATTAAAATAAAAAGATTGCACCGTAAGCAAAGTATCAACTTTTGAAATTACACACTACAGCACACGTAAACTTAAGTTTAGGTCGTAGTGGTATCTCGGTTTTAAAAGATTACGTCAAAATACACAGAAAAAATTATTGTCAAAAAATTGCAATTTAACTTTAATTAGATTTCAAACTCACTTTCAATTAAATGTTTAATAATATGTATTAACTCTTTAATTGAAAATTTATTTGGTAGAAACAAAATTTCCAGTTTTTATAACGTGTAATATGGAAAAAATGCAAACATTTTCAAAATCGACAATAATTAAAATCTCGATTGAACTAATTTTGGCGATTTTTTTAAATTTTAGCAATTTTGTTTTAACCCATTCCTGCCTATTGGGTATTTAAATACCCAAAAAGGAGCCATCTTAAAATAATTATAGCTAAAGCCAGGTAAGAGTTGCATCAAATTGATTTTTACAGGTAGGTGGAGAAAGGAATAAACTACTTTAGGAAAATATTGGGGGTTGGTAGTTATCTGATCAATTGTCTGCAAATTTACGTATTCTGAAAAACTAAAAGAAAGAATTGAAATTGCCTCTGAAAAATTGGAGAAGCGACACATCGGAAAACTTTATTGTTGGCTAATAGTGTTAGGTATTCTTTAAAGTGCAAAAAATTTGTAGCTGGGTAGGACCACTCACTTGGGCTACAGGTATGATTTCATGACATAACCATTAAAATACGTTTTTTACAGTTTTATGAAGTACCCTTGCTTGAAATATCGATTATTTTCAAGTAAAAACTAAGAGTTTTACATTTTTTTTTTTTTTTTGTTTATTTATGTATTTATTAGTATTCAAAATACTCAATAAAAATTCTCATTAACAATTATAATTAAAATTAAAATATTTATATATAAACATTGTTTTTAACAAAAATTACACATTTTCTTTTAAATATACTATTATTTAATATCATCATTTGAAAGTTTGTTAAACAAGTTAAGTCCCTTATAAAAAAGTGATCTTTGCATTGCCGTTGTGGTTACTCTATTCAGTCTAAAGTTTTCTATATTTCTTAATAGATATGGTTGTACTTCCCCAACGTATCTTATTTGTTCACATAGGTATTCAGGTGCTTTTCCATGTTTCATTTTATGTATAAAGTTTAATGTATTTAGTTGTAGTCTTTGTCTTATGTTTAACCATTTTAGTGTATCAAGCATTGTACGTATTGATGTATATCTATTGCATTTCAAAATAGTTCGCATTGTCATGTTTTGTAACTTTTGAAGCCTTTCCAATTGTGCTTCATTACAGCATGTATACAGGATTGTTGATCCAAATTCGAAATGTGGTTTTATTATTGTATTATATATATTAATTGCTGTTATTATATTTAATTTACTTCTTATTCTTTTAAAAAATCCATTTTTTTTACCAATTTTTTTACATATGTATTCTATGTGATCTTTAAATTTCATTTCTTTATCTATTATAAAACCGAGATACTTTATATTTTTTACTTTTTCTATAGTTTGATTATTAATTTGTATAATTGTTTCGCTGGTCATATTTATTTCTAAGATTTTTGTTTTATTTTCATTAAGTTTGAGTTTATTCATTTTTAGCCATGTATTAAGATTATTTATATCATTTATCATATTGTTTTTACATTCGATATTGTTGTCACATTCTGTATATATTAGTGTATCTTCCGCATATAAAACTATTTCACATTTTTCCAGTATTTTTGGCATATCATTGATGTATATTATAAATAGTAAGGCTCCTAGAATAGAACCCTGTGGTACTCCAAAATCATTATAGATAATATTTGATTTTATATTATTAACTTTAGTAATTTGTTTTCGGTTTTTTAAATAGGACTTAAACCATTGTAATTCTTTCCTTTGGATGCCATACATATTCAGTTTTTTAATTAAAATTTCTCTATCAATAGTTTCAAACGCTCGTTTAAAATCTATGAAAAGAGCCATAACTTTTTTATTTTTTTCAATGTTTTTCCATCTATTTACAACATAGTTTACTGCAGTTTCGCATGAAAAGTTTTTTCTGAAACCCGATTGATATTTTGAGAATAAATTATTATTTTCCATATATTTTTCTAATTGTTCTTTTACTATCTTTTCTAATATTTTCTCACATGTTTTCAGTGTGTTTATGGGACGATATTCTTCACATTTTTTTGTTTTTTCAATTTTTTCAAAAGGAGTGATCATGAATTCCTTCCAGTTTTCTGGGAACTCTCCAGTTTCTAATGATTTATTTATTATTTTTAGTATAATTTTTCCTGTTAAATGCCAGTTATCCAGGATAATTTTCGTAGATATTTTACAATAGTCCGGTTTGTTTTTTAAAAGTTTTATAGTATTCTTAAGTTCTATCATTGTTATTGCACTGAATTCGAATTTTGAGTTAATCATTTGAATCTGATTTGTATATTGCACATCGTCTATTGAGTCTCTTATTGTTTTAACACTATTTACAAAGTATTTATTAAAATTATTAGCTATTTGATTATTTTCCTTATACTCTACATTGTTAAATATCACAGATTTTATCACATTTTTATTTTGATTTTTATTTATTACTAAATCTTTGATCTCTTTCCACATTTGTTTTTGGTCCTTGGCATTATTTATTTTGTAGTTTATGTATTTATATTTTTCATTTTCAATTTTTACTTTATAGAAATTTCTAATTAATTTATAATTTACATGAAAGAGCATAACAAAATAACTTAATTAAAAAACCACAGAGGAATTATTTTATATCAGTGGTTAATTCATAAGTCCCAATCGAAAAGAAAATTATATCAAATAACTTCCATAACCTTAATTAAAGAATGTGTGAAATTTCATCGATATTGGACAATGAAATCGGGGGTCAGGCATTAATGGTTTAACTGCAGAGATTTTTTCAAATTTTGGCGTTTTTTTTAATTTGGCAATTTGTTTAAATTTCTGCAATTTTCGATTTTTTAAAATTTTAGTGATCTTTTTACAATTTTGGTGATTTTTTTAAAATAGTGTAATTTTGGCGATTTGTTTTAAATTTAAGCAATATTTTCCCCAATTTTTGGCGATTTTTTTTTTAAATTTTAATTAATGTTTTAATTAATACTAATTACTAAAAATTAGTTTGAAATAAAAAACAATATTCAATTAAATTTGTAATAGATATGAATAAAACTTTAATTGAAAATAAAATCAATTAAATAGTTACAAATTATTTTAATTGTTACTACAATTTCTGCAATAGGACCGAATTCAATTAAACTTTTATATAACTGAATCAACAAATATTTCTAACCCCCTTGCCCCCTAGCTACGTGCCTGGTCATGATACCCTAACCACGTGCTTGATTACTAAGAAGACAAGAATGGAGCAAAATTAATGATTAATAGGCTTTTTGTTAAAGTTCTGCCTATTATATAGGCTCTACCTTTTCTAAAACTTCGGGTTCTGGTGAGATCTTTTGCCAGATCGAAATACTAGTATCAACCTAGCTAATATGTTTGATTTGCTTTAGTTTTGTGAATATACGGAGGTTGGAAGCTCGTTATAAATTAAAAATAACATAAAAATAATCTCGATGTATATAAAAACTAACAAAACTGTAAAAAAAACTTGTGTTTAAGGTTTTTTGATTATAATACAAATAAATTCTTATTATTGTTTTCTAAAATTACTTTTTATCAGGATTGGCAAACATAACATATTAATAACGAAAATTGTCTGACATCCCCATGAGACAGTGCAACAGAAGGCGATCAACTTTTATTTTAACTAATCAACTATTATTTTAACTACAAACTTATTAATTTTTTTGTTTTTTATTTTTTTTTATTTTTGTTGTACATATATTAATTTTCTTCTTATTTTCTTATTTATACATAAAAAAAATTATGTATACAAATAATTAAAAAAAAATATATATGGTATTTACTGGTATTAAACCAGGCGAGACTCTAAACCAATATGCCTCGGCGGTATTTGTTTTCAGCAGTAGTTATTTCTAAATATACAAAAAACACAGAAAATATTACTCGCCATCATTTTGTAATAATTATTTTATATTATATAGAGACACATACAAGGGCGGATCAATAAGTCCGTGACTTTTCGAATTTCCCTCGTAGTTATATGAAATACAATACTGCTCCCATAAAGTACCACCTGTTAATAGACTACTGGCAAATTTTGAGCAAGTTCCGTCATTTACTTTGCGTTTAACAGCTGTTCAAAACATGCAACCTCGTGGATTTTTTTAAAAATGGAAAAAAGTGAATTTCGAGTGCTCATTAAACATTATTTTTTTGCGAAAAAAACTGTCAATCAAACCAAGGAGAAGCTTGATAAATACTATGGGGACTCTGCACCATCGATTTCAATGGTAAAAAAGTGGTTTACTGACTTTCATTGTGGTCGCACAAGTACTAATGACGCTGAACGTTCTGGACGGCCAATTGAGGTCAATACACCCGAAAATGTCGAAAAAATCCACGATATGGTGTTGGCCGATCGAATAGTAAAAGTGCGTGAGATTGTTGTTCGATTTTAAATCATCAGTTGGGTTTAAGAAAGCTGTCTGCAAGATGGGTGCCGTGTTTGCTCTTAATTGACCATAAACTTAATCGTGTGACAACTTCAAAGGATTGTTTGGAGTTGTTTAACCGCAATTCGAATGAGTTTTTGCGGCTTTTTGTAACTGTGGATGAACATGGATCCATTACAGCACTCCGGAGACCAAGCAGCAGTCTAAACAATGGGTTTCTCCGGGTGGACCATCTCCGAAGAAGATCAAGGTAAGTTTGTCGGCCAATAAGGTGATGGCAACAGTTTTTTGGGATGCACGCGGGATAATCCACATCGATTACCTTCAAAAGCGAAAAACAATATACGGCGAATATTAAGCCAACTTATTGGACCGATTTAACGGATTTAAAAAAAAAAACGACATATGGCCAAGAAAAAAGTTCTTTTTCATCAAGATAATGGACGGGTGCACACGTGTGCAGTCTCAATGTCAAAATTTCATGAATTGGGCTACGAATTGGTACCTCATCCGCCATATTCTCCGGATTTAGCCCCCAGTGACTATTTCCTAATTCCAAACCTAAAGAAATGGCTCGGTGGAAAGAGATTTAGCTCCAACGATGAAATTATTGATCAAATCTCTATAAATTACGAACTATTCTAAATCTATTAAAAAATTACAAAAAATTGGAAAATTTTCAATTTTTTATTTTTTTCTTAACAATTTATCCATAAATCTATAGTTTTTTGCGACTTTTCAGAATTTTGCGGAAAATTGTTTAATAATAACTTAACAAATTAAAATGTGCCATTTTTTAGAAATTTGTCAAAAATTGACAATTACGTCGGTAGGTTAACAAAATTACAATGAATTTTTGAAGCCTACACTTCATTTAGCGAAGTGTGTTTGAGGATAAATAAGTAACAACAATCTACTTTTGAAAACAAAAAAAAAAATACATTAGGAAATTTCTTAGGCATGTAAAAAAAAAAAACAAGTATTAATACAAGCGAATTTTTTGGGGACATTGGTATCTTGCAAAAATTAAATTAAAAAAAAAAAAAAAATATTGAGCTTTTGAGTATTAGCACAATATAAACCATCATGCAAAATATTATAAACGTAAAACTGAAAACATTTATTTTTATGTTAAATTTATTGCTACATTTTTATTTTTTTTTAAAAAACTTTCAATTGAAAAAAATTCATATTTTCCAAAAACAATAATTTGAAAAAAATACCAGTTTGCTTCATTTTTTGTGTCTCGAAAACACTCTAAATACCCAAAAGATTTTCTTTTATAATTTTTTGACAAACTTAATTATTCACACTTTTCGTTCTACTTATGTGACGTTTTTTACGATTTTTATTAAGTTTGCATATCTTGTAACGCTCCAAAAATACATTTTAATAATCATTATTACTTTCATTATTATATAGACAAAACCGATTCTTTTTTATACCAAACAACAGGCGATTGTTACAACAGTTTTTTTTTTTAACATCATAAGGGTACTTTAAAAATATATATATTTTTCACGACACGTTCTGTTTTAGGTAATCGCAATAACCATTTCAGCTTTGAAGACCCACTGTTATAAGCATGCACAATTTCAGATTCATTTTAGTAAACTTTAATTATAATAAAATTTTTTTCGTCTAAACATCCCAAATACAATAATCAATCAGTCATATTTTATTTTACTTATAAAAACAACATTCTTATTATTATTTTTACGAATAATATAGATATATATATATACATATAGTTTGCACCTTCCCTGGATAATTCGAACACCGAGATGGAGGGTATCCAAAAATAAGGCACAGCCGAATTTTATCTTTTTTATACCAAATTCGGCACATCGAACTTTAATGCTTCCACTTGTTTTTTATAATTTGTATATTTATTTTTAATTTCAGGTATTTTATCCTTGCATAAGATTTAGATTGATAAAGCCATAAATTTTGGACAACAACCAGCGTTCTTTTACGAAAATACAGCAAGAAGCGTCATATTCTTTAATTTACTTTGTGGAAGTAGTTACCAATTTGTAAGTCATTTACTCAATTAATGAACATTGTACATGAATAAAAATATGTTTTTGTTATGTTATTTATATATTTAAATAATTAGTTTTTAATTCTTAATAAAAAATTATTAAAACATGAATTGTTTTACTTTCAACAATTAAGATCAAGTGAAATGAAACACTAGAAAAACAGGAATTGGTGTACTTTTCTATTAAAAACTAAAAATGAATACATTTTAAAATAAATATAAAAATATTTAAAATAAGTAAAAACATATTTTTTGTGGTTAAAGTTTACTTTTTCGGGCACACCTCAAAAAAAAAAAAAAAAAAATTGGACCCTATCTGGAATAAAAAAAGAATTTTTTTTTTTATGTGGCGTTAAGGGCGCTAAGGCCCCTGGAGCCCCCCAGGGGGGAAAAACCTAAACTACCCCCCACCAAAAAAAATATATAATTCTATCTGGAATAAAAAAAGAAAATTTTTTTGTTATGTGACGCTAAAACCTAAATTACCCAAACCCCCCCCCCCCCCACCATAAAAAAAAAAAAAATAAAAAAAAAATCTATTCGATCAGAAATTAAAAAAAAAATAAAAAATTATTAGGCCGGGGCCCCTGGGACCCGCTAGGAGCAAAAAACAGGGAAAGGTATAAACATATAAGTGTGGGTACTCAAATGAAAGAAAATCTCCTCACGGTTTCAAAAATGTATTTTTTTTCAAGATCCGACAAACGTGGCCCAAACCAGAGCCATTTTAGTAAAATTTATACCCTTTAGGCATGGCCCAAAAATAGTAAACATTTTCCGTATATAAAAACGGTGCTCAAATGAAGGAAAATGCCAAAAATACAGTAAAAAAATACAAAATTATGAGGCAGTTTTGGGGCCGGGGCCCCTGGGAACCGCTAGGAGCAAAAAGCAGGGCATGTATTTTGAAGTTTCTTTTGTGTCGCACGCAGAAAAAACTTTATTTCGCGAAGCCACCTGCCGCGTTCTACGGAGAAAAAAAACTCTAAGCCCGGCCGTAGGCCGGTCACGCAGAAAAGCTTTGCTCAGCAGAAATATATAATTTGCCATTTTGGCCATTATATATTTTTTTTTCTCTGATTTAATTGCACTTTTTATTGTTTTTTTTTTTGGGGGGCCCAAAATTTCACTTTTTTACCTCCTGATATTATAAAAAAGTAGTCCTAGCGAAAATACTACTTGCGAGATCTTCATAAAAAGTGGATATTTGGAATCGTGAGAAATTTTCCTTTCATTTAAGTACCAATAATTGCCATTTTGGGCGTCTTTCGGTTTTTGGGCCCTAGCGCCCTAACGGGGCCCCGGCCCCAAAAACGCCTAATAATTTTTTATTTTTTTTTTTTTTATTTCTGATTTAACGCTATTTTTTTTTTTTTTTTTGAGCTCCGCCCGACAAAGTAAAATTTTGCCTTTTTTGTAAATCAACAGAGTTTTAATTTATTTTAAGTATGTTTCTACTAATTTTATTTTTATCTTTTCTTAGTTCATAATAAAAAATTTGGTAAAACCAAATCTCATGTATGTACTTGTTTTTTTTCGTATTTGCATTGTGAATGTGGAAAACAATTATCAGCTCTGATAATTAAGCAGAATGTGATGGTACGATTTTACAATAAGAGCTTAATATTAAACCATTTTTTTTAAACGCCTCCTTGATTATTTTTGCGTGTATATTTGATATACACAGATGTGAAACAAGTGATATATGGCAACAATTTGTCTTATAAAAAGTGATGTCAAGAGTGAAATATAAACTAAAATATCCATATAGTTTGCCACAAATTACACACAGATTTGAATTGGAAGTACAGAAGTCTAATTTGAGATAGGTATATCAAGCAAACTATATTGAGATTTTAGTTTCTATCATATGTCACTTGTTTCACATCTGTGTGTAATCTGTTATATACACTGTATTGTGTATATATATGTTCCATTCTAACGCCAAACAAAAAAGAATGGCCAGCCATTGCATTTTAGGAAAAATTTTAAAGTGCTGCCAGACTTTAAAACCCCGTGTAGTGTCTGTTATAGAACTTAAAAAAACGTAAACAATATTACCGCATTTACGAACCAAAATTTCCAACATTGCTTTAGAACACAGATTATATGATATACAGATAGCAAACAGCTGATTAAGGCAATATAGCGAATAGAAATTGAGCAAAATGAAATGCAAAAATTCAAGAAAAATCCAAAAGAAAATGCGCAAAATTTTAAAAAGATGCAAAACATGTTTAATACAAAGTACATGGAGATTCTCTACAACTACCTCTCTCTTCACATCGGCGCAATATAAACAAATCAATAATGTTCGAGATTAGTTTTTTGACATATGTCATTGGTAACACATGTGTGTATAATCTGTGCTTTAGAAGCTTTTGTCTCAATACATTTAAGCTTAATTATTACTGCTACAATGAAGCTTTTTAACAAAGTCAGTTTTTTTAACAAAACAGCAACAAAACAACAACAAAAAAAACAATTAAACTAATTGTCAGTTAAAGGGAACTTGCTAGTTTGAAAGTTTATCTTGACTGCATTTGTATTAGATTGTGGCACGGTTAGTTAAAAACTAAAAAGAATATACAATAAATTTGTTATTTACTATTTGAAATAAAAAAGTAATATAAAATCGTAAAACAAAAGATAAAAAACATTTGCAATTATTTAAAGAAAACAATCAAAGAGAAAAAACGAGTTCCATTAGATTTTTTTTTTTGTTTAATCACATTCGACATTATGTATTGAATGAGTTCGTGTTTATGTGTGTGCTTTGTAACCTTCAAGTTTTTTATGTTTCGTATTTACGTTGTTGCAAAGTGAACAAACCAATCGTTTTATATTTATAACATAAAAGTTAGTGCTGCCAGATGTATCGCTATTAGACCATACAAAAATGAGTTTAATATAAAATAAATTTTTAATTGTGGGTACTCATGGTGTATAATAAAAATTCAAATTTGCGATTTTTAAGTCTAGAGTAGTTTTGACGATACAAACTGTGCAAAATTTGCATACTATGCAAAACACTACCGTGGGTGTCCTAATTTTTTTGTTTTATTTCTTATTTTTTATACTTGTCGATTTGTTTATAAAAAAGGCTAAAGCTTACTTTAACTCTTCGGTTCTGTTTGGGTCAAAATGATCCAATTTCAAATAACAAAGTTTAAATTAGATACGAGGACGGTTACAAACTTAGTCGCCCAACGTATGGCGGCAGTAGTTTGAAAAAAATTACTTTGGTGAAATGTGGAAACCTTATAATACATATGTTTTAAGTTTCAAAGCACCACATTGTTTAGTATTTTTTTCGAGAAATCAAAAATAAACGATTTCAGTGAATTTGAATCAAGTTTCATAAAATATTTGTTATAAAAAGAAGTAAGTAAAAAGTTAGTTGTTAGAGAATAAAAATAAAATAAAATTGATTTTGTTCATTTATTTGAAACTCTCTGACTCTTTTCTTAATTGTCTAACTAACTTTTCAAAGTTGCTTTTTTTTAAAACAAATATATTATGAAACTTGATATTTTGTACAGTGCCACCACGAATTTGTAAACATGGAAAAAATTGGTCACCGTTATGTAATTCAGTACGTTCATTTGAAAGGTCTCAGTCCAACCAATATTATAGCAGAGCTAGATTCTATCTGGGAGAGTCTGCTCCTTCGTTTACGACTTTAACATATTGGGTGGAAGTAGAGTTGTGTAGTTCGTGACCGAACTAGTTCAATTGAACTAGCCTTTTCTTTGAACTAGTGAGCTGGATCACAATCATCAGCTCTTTTAGGTCTTTCGCTCTTTTCGTTCTTTTTGTCTTTTGAGTAATATTTTTTTTCTTTATGTTGCTTTTGAGTTTTTTTATGTTGCCAGCTCAATTTTTTTTTAACGTTTCAAGGAGACGTTATTCATTTCTTCTTTCTTTCGAAAAATTGTTACCTAGTTCTTTGAAAAATACAATCATTTCTGAAAATTAATAAACAATTCAATTATGAGTTTATAAAATGTCTGGAAAACGTAAATTTGTATAATTACGTACCATTTCATGATTTAACAATTATTTTAAATATATTTTAAAGTGTTGAACTATTCTCCGATAGTAAATTGAATAGAAAGTTACACATTTTGTTCACACATTTTGTTTCGCATCAGCTGATTCAATTCATCTCAAATAGTTCGTGTCGCACAGCTCAATTTAGGATAAAATGCTGTTGAACTAGAAGAGCGAACTAGTTAATTGATGGAGCTGAACTGCAAAGAGCGATCTTTAGAAAGACCTAAAATGCCCAAGCCTAGGTGGAAGAGTTTAAATGAGGCCGTACAATTGAAGTGTCCACGCCAGAAACGGTTAAGAAAATCCACAAAATGGTAGAAAAGCTAGAGCCTTCATTATAGGCAGAACTTTAACAAAAAACCTATTAATAATCAATTTTGCTCCATTTTTGTCTTCTTAGTAATCAAGCACGTGGTTAGGTCTTTTCCTAAAATGCATCATGACGTTACTAAACTTTGAAGACCAAAAATGTTCTACACAAAAAAAAAAACTAATATAACTGTAAAAAATATTACTTGAGCCAGAGTACACACTAAAAATTTTTTATATAAATAGAACATTTTTGGTCTTCAAAGTTTAGTAACGTCATGATGCATGTTAGGAAAAGACCTAACCACGTGCTTGATTACTAAGAAGACAAAAATGGAGCAAAATTGATTATTAATAGGTTTTTTGTTAAAGTTCTGCCTATAATGAAGGCTCTAGCTTTTCTAAAACTTCGGGTTCTGATGAGATCTTTAGCCAGATCGAAATACTAGTATCAACCTAGCTAATATGTTTGATTTGCTTTATTTTTGTAAATATACGGAGGTTGAAAGCTCGTTATAAATTGAAAATAACATAAAAATAATCTCGATGTATATAAAAACAAAAAAACTAATATAACTGTATAAAAGTATATTTATTTGCAATTTGACCACACTACATTAATAATCACTATAAAGATTTAGTGTACAAACACATATTTAATGTTTATTAAATTTAAATATTTCATTTTGTCTTTAATTTAATTAGTAGACAATTACTTTGACAAGCCGGTGACACAAAATTAAAGTTCTTTTAATCCACATATCGCACCGGTTCCTCCAAAGGGGGTCAACTCAAAATTTACAAATTTTCAGTAGAGGCAATAAACTGTTTTTTTAATACTACTCTTATATAGCAAAAAATGATACAACTGTATTTTTTTTTGGCAAAAGAGTAGAGAAAATGATGTATGATTTTTACAGTGGGTAGATATGACCACTGTATATCGGTTTCTTGCAAAAAGTGAAAAATTTTGAGTTGACTTCCTTTAGAGGAACATTGTTAGCGTCATTTTGAATGAAAAACAGAAAAAAAAATCTTCCATGGTTGATTTTGTATTATGTTTTACAAGAGTTCTATTTTTTAGTATCATTTTCCTCGTCTCTACTTCATTTTTCAAGCCGCCGCCGACACTATCGGCTAAGCCGTACAACTAACAACCTTAGTAAACCGAGGATTTTCAAATGGCCAATTTACCGATGTTATCTTTACGGACTTTAGCAAAGCGTTTGACAAAGTCAATCATAAACTTTTGCTCGAAAAATTGCACTTAATGGGTTTTAATGGTCTCATTTGAAGTTGGTTAAAGTCATATCTTCAATTCAAGGAATATCTTGGTAAACTCTGGAGTACCACAAGGTAGTCATCTTGGACCTATTTTATTTCTATTATACATTAATGATCTGCCAGGAGTCATCAAATACTGCAATGTATTAATGTACGCTGACAATGTAAAACTTTTTCTAAGTTCTAAAAATTCTTTTGATCAAGTTCTTCTGCAAAGTGACCTTGATAGTTTTTTTTTCTGGTGCAATCTAAATTTAATGGATTTAAATTTAAATAAATGTAAACACATGCATTTTTCCAGGAGATGTGATGCTTCTAATTACTATGTGTTAGGTGGCTACCAATTGGAATTAGTTGATGTATTTTTAGATCTTGGAATTCTATTAGATGTTAAACTTAATTTTATACATACAACACATTGAAATGTCTGTTAATAAAGCTCGAGGTGTGTTTTATAAAACGATGGGCTAAAGAATTTTCTGAGCAGTTTGTTACTAAACAGCTGTTTACAACACTAGTACGACCTATTTTTGAATTAGCCTCGATTATATGGGATCCTAAATACAATAATCATATAAATTGCATTGAATCCGTGCAAAAACAATTTCTTTTGTTTTGCTTAAGGGACATATACCGAAACAATTCATTTAACTTACCATCTTACGAAACAAGGTTACATAGAATTAGCTTGCCAACATTAAAAAGTAGAAGGACCATGTTAAATGTGACATTTATGACTAATTTGATAATTGGAGATATTTGTTCAGAGATTCTTTTACAAAATTTATCATTCAATGATCCTCAACGCACTCTACGCTTCTTTAATCCGTTATTCATAAAATTTTCCCGCACAAACTATGAAAATGCTGATTCATTTAGGTGGATGTGTACTAATTTTAACGAACTATATAATTTAATAGATTTTTCAACAAACATTAATCAAATAAAACGCAATAATATTATGTTTTTGAATAATTAGTTAATATATATATATATCATTTTTATGTTTTTGTTATTATTATGTTATTTATGTTATTGCAAGTTGTATTATGTTTGTAGTCTGTAAGGATTTATTCCACAGACTTAAATAAATAAATAAATAAATAAATAAATAAATAAATAAATAAAAAAAAATTAATTAAACAATCTGTTTTATCAAAACCCGTGAAACAAGTCAAATTTGAAAACGTTTGTGTCCTTTAAGTTGGATGTGCATCGTTACACAGAAAAAATTACTAACTTAAAATATCTAATTAAAGATTTGATTTGAATTTAATTTGTTTCTAAACAAATATTTAATTGAATCAATTAATATTTTAATTGACTTTTAAATATATAAATACATATTTTATTTTAGACGCAATTATCATATTATTATTTCATACACTGTATGCATAAATAGAAAATTTTCAGTATAAAATACCAAATACATTTGAAGTTAACAAACAAAACAAGCACACACAAAAACAGACTCAGCATTGCCAAAAACAGCCATACCAACGTTGAGATCACACACTTTTTTTGTGAGTATCATTTATTTTATTTTTTTGTAGAAGTTATTTATAACTTTTTTTTCCTTCTTAATTTTAATAAATAGTTTAATTGATAGTATCATTGCCGTGATAGGTGCAAAATCAATTAAATTATTAATTGATTCAATAAATTTTTTAATTGAAACCCGTTTTTAGCTTTTTCTGTGTGTAGTCTAATTACGTTAAAATTTTAGCTAAATGTGAGCAAGATTATTCAAGTTCAAGATCATTTGTTTTTTGTTAAACAAAAAAAAACGTGCAATGTTTATTTATTAATTAAAAAAGTTTTCCATCCGCTAATTTAAAGCAGACTTTATCTACTGACAGGATCTGTACATGTTTCATTTCGCGTCACCGAAAATCTTCAGAGAACCAATGTAGAAGGGGTAGAAGATTTTTACCCAAATTTTGAAGGAAAAAGATCAACGTTTTATCCGTATTGTTTTCTTTACCCGATGATAAGTAAAAAACAAAATTGGAAGAATTGAACTAATTCAAATTAAAAATAATAAATAATAAACATTGTTCGTGTTCGTGGATAGAATTTCTAGCCATAATACACTGTGTTGTTATTGTTTCTTAAATAAACAACAACACTTTCTGACAATAGTATTAGGGCCATAAGTCAGTTTTGCCGTACTCTGAAAATTTTCAAATGTTTTACTTTTAAATTTTAAGAAATTAAAACCAAACGTTTTTTTCGATCTTTTATCATAAATTATGATGTGAGCAAGATTATTCAAGTTCAAGATAATTTTTTTTTTTTTTTTTTTAAAGAGAGGCAACACTCAGGAAATACTTCCTATATTTAGTGTGTTGCTTTCTTTGGAAAGGGATAGTATCGAGCAGAGTTCCAAGCCGACTCGAAATTTTCGGCGGCGGCGGCTGAGGAAAAAATGACCGGCGGCGGCTTCAAGCCGGCTTAAGCCGGCTCAAGCTGTTAGTTTTAATAACAATAAGTCCATATTAAATAAAGAGGAGTTTATTAAAAATAAAAAATCAATTTCTATTTAGACTTCAATGCTTTTATAACATAAACAAAAATATAATACGAAAAATTAAGAATTTTTTTAGTCTAGTGCTAAATATGGTTGAACGACATTCATGTTATCATGAACAAAAAGTTGCTTTTTAACTGTTGTTGGATTTAGCCGACTTCTCTTTTCGCTTACACACGACCCAGCTACATAAAAAGCCTGTTCTGATGAGGCAGATGTAGCTGGAATACCAAAGCAAAAATTTGCAAGTATTGCAATATTGGGGAAAACCTAAACAAAAGAATATATAAAACGTTAGCACGTAAATAATATTAATGCAATGAAAACGTACATCTTTATGTTGCTGCCACCAGTCAATACTTTCAATTTCAAAGACTTCTACTGCAAAATATTTTTTAATTTCTTGCTCTAGAGGATCTTTTATTTCGGTTGTCGAGTTATTTGATAAAAATGCTAGCATTTGTTGCCGCGTATCCGAAATTTTCTGTAAAAAATTAAAATATTAACAAGAATTTTTATTTTTTTTTTGTATCATAAAAATCTATGTACCTGTTTTTTCCGGCTCGACTCTAATGTGGCAATGCTTGTAGATGAACTCTCATCTTCTACGCTTTTTATCTTTTTAATTTCGTCTAATAATAGTTTTTCTTTTGAGATATGATCATCTGCATCTTTATCCAAAACATATTCATAAGGTACATTACCAAATTTTGGTATTTTTTTTACATACGTGTCCAAAGCAGTCCAGTTTTTTTGGCACGGGTCTAAAGATGCTGCGATCAAATGGATTTTTATTATTTTGAAACGATTTCCAAAGTTTTCTTTTGAGAAGTTGCAAAGTGTAATCGTCAGTTCAAAGCAGGATTCTTCCTCTGTTTTTTTTAGAGCTTTGATTATGCTTTCGTAAAAATATATACAAGCCGATATAGTAGGATATTTTTGACCTTGAAGATATTTTGTTGCGTTTTCAAAAATTTCTAAATAATTTCTAAATTCCTTTATCATTTGTTTCTCCATTTCGGGAATAATTAAAGGATCTTGCTTTACCTTAAGCAGAGCAATATTTATAATGTCCATATTTTTTGAAAAACTATTTAACATCTGCAAGAAGGAGCTCCTTCGTGTAGGCACAGAATTTTTTAGCGATCTATGATGGTTGGCTTGCCTCGTTTCTTCAAAATCTTCAGAAAAATTATCATCACCACTTGGAAATTGTTCATTTAAATCCATACTTTCTACTATATGTTGGCTTTCAAGGAGTATTTTGGCTAAATCGTCTTGTTCTTTTAACTTTTGCAGTCTCCAAATTTCTTCTGTGCTATACATGAGACTGCGATAAATTTTTTTCAATTTTCTCACGATTTCATTTAAATGTTGGAAAGATTGATGATTAAGCACATCGTGGCTTAAAAACCGATGTAAAGCGTGGGCAATGCATCCATAACGAGTGATGTTATTTATTTTCAGCGCTGACACAATATTAGTCCCGCCATCAGTAACTGAACAAATTTCTTTATTTTTCAAATCAAAATCCGATATGGCTTCTTTAATCTTTTCTGACACAGCTAGTCCAGTGTGAGGTCGAGGAAAAATTTCAGTTTTAAGGGCTATAATAAGCTCAAAATTTTGACAATAGTGAACTTTAAAATTAATGTATGACAAATGCTTGTATTTGTCTGACCACATGTCTAAAACTAAACAAATGTGATTGGAGGAATTCTGTAAAATATTTTTTACGTGTTCTAAATACAAATCGTATACGTCGTTTAATGCTGATGATGATAATGTGTAAGCTCTTGGAATTGTAGTATTTGGGTTCAAATATTTTGCGTACTTTTGGAAACCATCATGCTCGACTACATTGAACGGTTGAAGGTCGATACAGCACATTTCAGCCAGTCTTCGTGCATTCTGAAACTTATCATTTTTTGTTGATTTTGGATCTAAAGCGTTTTTTGTAATTGCAGAATTTTTTTTAAAATTCAGCGATTTTACATCTAAATTATGCACTGATCGTAAATGGTTTATATAATTTGTTGTTGATGTTGTCTTTAAAAAACTTGATATGGAAGAAATATTTAGTGTTATTTAATTGAAGATTGAAAAATTACTTACCCTTTTAACACCATTTGTTGTTCTTCAAAACACATTTTGCAAAATTTATATTTGTCGAGAATTTTCTTGTCTTTTAAATACAAATCTCCAAAATACCGCTAGCATTGAGATACACCTCCTTCATTAACAATTACATTTGCCATCTTTTTTAATTCAGCTTTGCGTTTAAACAGCGAATTATAATATTTAATATCCTCGGAAGGTTGAGAAATATTAATATCTTCATCAGAATCTGATGATGAACTATTAAAATTTTCATTTCTTTGGGGTTTTTGGGAAAAATAAGTTTTTATATTTTGTTGTGCCATTTTAAAAAAAAATTTGTCAATATCCACATTTATAATTTTCACAAGAAAAAGTAACGGAGACGAATAACGGAACAAAAGAATATACAAATAACTATGCAGTTGCATTTTCTTAGTGCTGCCATATTCGATTATACTTAGTTTCACTTACAGTGTTGCCAGATTTTTTTTTTTATAAAAAATCGGCTAAGCTGATAAAGTCGGCTGAGCCGAAATTGTCGGCGTACGAATATAAGCCGAAACCAGCCGATCGCTTCGGCGGCGGCGCAACCCCTAAAAAAAATCGGCGGCGGCTCCAAGCCGGCTTGGAGCCGGTCGACTTGGAACTCTGGTATAGAGATGAATGGTGGGGAAAGATGAAGGGCTTCATGGCAACACTGTAATTGCGCGAGATGATAAGTCTTAGAACAGTTGTTATTCAAGTTCAAGATCATTTGTTATTTGTTAAACAAAAAAACGTGCAATGTTTATTTTTTAATTAAAAAAGTTTTCCATCCGCTAATTTAAAGCAGACTTTATCTACTGACAGGTTCTTACATGTTTCATTTCGCGTCACCGAAAATCTTCAGAGAACCAATGTAGAAGGGCTAGAAGATTTTTTACCAAATTTTGAAGGAAAAATATCAACGCTTTACCCGATTTTTTTTATATACCCGACGAGAAGTAAAAAACAAAATTGGAAGAATTAAACTAATTCAAATCAAAAATAATTAATAAATAAACATTGCACGGTTTTTTGTTTACCAAAAAACAAATGATCTTGAATAATCTTGCTCACATCATAATTTATGATAAAAGATCGAAAAATAAACTTTTGGTTTTAATTTTTTAAAATTTAAAAGTAATCATTTAGCTAAATATAGCAAGTTTTAGTTTAATTAAACAAAAAGAGGATTATGCAAAACCTTTTTGAAAACCGCGAAAAATAAAATTGCGTTACTTTATATTTGTATGGATAATTACAAAAAGGTCAAAAGTTATAACCCTAGTGCACACAGAAAATGTCGGCTTCTAATAACCCGATTAAAAAAAATTAATATGATGCTTTATATAATCACACGAAATTTAATATGAGTGTTAATACAGTTTAATCCGAGAAGTAGGCCCATATAATTATATAAGTTCGCATTAGTTTAGTTTTAATTTGATAATATCAGATTAAATTACATCCGAATAATGGCGCGATACAATTTATTCCGATTTTATATAGCGCTATAAATTTATATCTGAACTGATACTAATATATACAAAATAAGCTATAGTTGTTTTTTGTTTTTTGATTTTCAAACTTTATTAAAATCCGAAATAATTTCAGAAATAATTACCGTCAAATACAGGTTTTACCTCAACGTTATTAATCCTTTTAAACTTAAACCACTTGCAAAAAGTTTACGACTTTATAATTTGTAACAAATTCCTTTCCATTAAGACACACAGAAAAAATGATTGTTACAAAAAATTTCAATTAAGCTTTTGTTCGATTTCAAACTCACTTTCAATTAAATGTTTAATAATATGTTTAATTGAATTTGGTATAATAGATATGAATAAAATTATAATTGAAAATAATATCAATTAAATAGTTACAAATTATTTTAATTGTTCAATTAAACTTTTAACTGAATCAACAAATATTTTAATTGAAACTCTATGTAGACATTTAATTTTTAGTTTGCATTGTCTCAAGATTTTTTTTATTTTATTTGAAGGCAAAGACATCGTAATCTATTATAAAATTACTTTATTTATAGCTTTTTTGTCTAAAATCAACTCTAACAATGATAGCCGCCCATTTACAGGCTATGTTTTTTAATGAAATTTGAAGATTCGAGCCATATAATACTGAACTAACAAGCATTTCCTATTTGATCTAAATCAAAAACATATATTTTATATATAATTTATCAATAGATTAAATTTTTGAATAACATTATTACTTCCTAACGAATTGTATTAAGTTTTTAAATTTGTCAAATCATATCGGGGGGCTCAGGCACCCTTGCCGAATTTCTTCATAACGCACCTTATTCGCCAGATTTAGCTCCCTTGGATTATTTTCTAGTTCCAAACTTGATAAAATGAGGAGGTGTAGTCTGCGGTTGATGGCTATTTTAAGTGGCTAGACAGTTCTTACTACAAACAGGGTAATGAAGCTACACACAAAAAATTCCTGGAGGAAGACGGTGAAAGCAGACTTAGTAAAATTTTTTTCAATAAAATTTAGTGGATTTTATCAAGCTTAAGTATAATAGTATAAATATATCACATTTTGTAAATTTTGTCTATGCATTTACACGATTTTCCAAAAATAATTTCCACGTAACTAGTCATTTCATACATTGTGAAAAATCAATTATTTTTATCTATGTATGTTAACTCTTATAAAAAAGCCAAACTTAAAGGTTGACAATCCTTTAGTATTTGTTTGTACTGTTTAATCAAATAGTACTTGGTAAAATTTAACAGTATTAATTTGGACGAACAGAACAGTTAAAAGCGGATTTAAAAAAGCCTCCTGATATAAAACGCTACGAAAAAGTAAGTATGTTAATATTAGTTAATAATAATTATGAGAAGATAAATTCTAACTCAGATTTTATTTCTTTTTTTTAGGTTTATACAAGCTGGTTTGTGGTAAAGAAGATGGTCTTAATGTAATGGAAAATTTGTACGGAGAAGGGGTTAAAGCGTTACGTTTAAGTTATAAATTTTTAATAAATTCAAAAAACAAAAAAAAAGTCTGTCGTAAACCAAATACTAATAAAAATGTTATTACTGATTCCAAAAACCAAAATATTAAAATATTATCATACAATATAAATGGAATTGAAAACAAACTTCATATTTCTTAATTTTTTAATTATATTCGGCAAGCCGATATTTTCTTTTTAATAGAAACCCATCTAGTAGATGAAAAAAAAGAATATATAAAAAAATATTTCCAAGATTTTACAATATACGTGGTGCCAGCAGCAAGGATTAGTTTTGTTTGTTTGTGCACTTGTCAAGCAAGCTATGCTATGTATAAATAACACAAAAATACTTTTGTCCCATTGCATCTTAGAGGAAGTAATTGGTTGGAAGAGTTCAACATTGTAAAAATTTTTTTTGAAAAGAGTCATATTATAAACCCTGTGATTATTGGCGATCTATATATAAGAATCTGAAATATACCACAAGATATTGATGATTTGTATAAGGAAGTGTTTAAGTCAGGAAAAGAAGAAAGAAAATCAAAATATCTGATCGGAAATAACAAAGGCCGTCAGTTTATGACATTTTGTTTGGATGAAAATCTTTTAGTACTTAATGGTCAAACGGATGGAGATGAGGAAGGCTCTCTTACATATATAAGCGCTCTTGGTGAATCAGTAAATGATATTTGCGCGGTACATCTTGAAAACTTACAATATGTTAAATATTTTCAAGTGGATGATAGCGTATGGTCTGATCACCAACCAATAAAATTTACATTAAACATAAACAATTTAAGTAGCTCCACCAAAATCATAAATTTATTGCCAAAACTATACTGGCATAATAAAGACAAGCTAAGATATCAAACAAACCTTAATGCAAACTTACATAATCAAAATATGAATGAAAATACTATTACAGTAGATATCGGATATAAGCACATCTCATATAAGAACAAATCGCATATAAAAAAGCTTAGCAAAAACACCGAGCCTTTTTGCATCTTCTCAGTGTAAAAATTGGATAATGGACGATCAAAAGAAAAGAAATACAGTTTTTTTCTTTTTTTTTTTTTTAAACTTGCTTTTTTTACTGTTCATTTAAACATTTTAATTTTAGAGAATATATTCGTATAAGAAACAGATTTCTTATATGCGTACACAGAAAAAATTATGGTCCAAAAATATCTAATTAATCGATTGTTTGAATATCAATGGCAATTTAAACATTTTTTTTAATTGATTCAATTAAAAAATTTATTGAATTTTCTAATATATCCATACAGTGTTGACAACATGTAAACAAAAATTTTAATAATTTGGCAAACTATTTTTTTTGTTTTATTTAGATTAAATAATCAAACAAAGGTTTAATTATATCAATATACTATTTAATTTGTAAATAAAAAGAAAAAAAAATCGCAAATGATTAACTTTGAATAAGTTGAATAGTTTGCCGATTTCAAATACACGCAAAATCTTAGTTATTTCACTAGAGTTTGCAACACTCTTTTTGTTGAGATATTCGTGTACGCACGAAAACTTAATTTATTTTCCTGTTTTATCTTTGGTAATAAAAGTGCACATGTGGATTTAAATAAACCTTATCGAAAAAGGACAATTAAACTATTATTTTTGTAAATAATTAAATTTTCAATAAGTATAAGTGTCATTAAACTATCATTTTAAAGTTGTGCGTGATTTTTTTAAGAAAAGAATTTAATTACAAGAAAAAGTTCAAGACAAGACAAGCAAAACAAAAATTTTGTCTTTACTTTTATTTGCTTTCTTATAATACATTTTTATATTAAAAAGCTTTAATTTTATTATAAATAAAATGTCAATTTAATTTACAAACCTACATTTCTTTTTTTATTTAATGGGGGCATATAACAAAAATAAAAAATACGAGTTTTCAATTAAAACTACCACTGTTTTCTAACTCTTTTAATTGATATTATTATTATTTTAATTGAAAGAGTTTTAATAAACTGTCTGCAAATTTTTTTAGTTAATACTATCATTTCAGTCGTAGGTGCAAAATCAATTAAAACATTAATTGTTTCAATAAAATTTTTAATTGAAACCCGTTTTTAGTTTTTTCTGTGTAAGTACACTTATAACAAACAACTTACTTATATCCGATAATTCCATATAAAAAAAATCGCATATAAGAAAGAAATCTCTAACTTTTTTTGAGTTTCTTATATCCGTTGTCAAATCGTCGGCTTATTATTGGTTTGAGCCATAAGCCAAAAAATTGTTATCAAGAAAAACGATAAAGAAGATACACTTATTTTAATTTTTGTATGCAAAATCAGCTGGTAGGTCAAATTTGTTACTGGATATTTCTGATATGATACGAAATAACGAGAAACGGTTTTCGGAATCAGAAAGGTGATATTTACATTATATACAATTCATTCCTAGCTCATTTTTTTCAAAAATGGTCGGTGGGTCAAACCAATAGTAAGTCGACGAAATATAATCAAAACGTCGCACACAGGGACAAATCAAAAATTTAGCGCGACAAAATTATTTACTTCATATGGATTCAATAAATTTTAATAAAACTAGGTACCTTAAGGTTTTTAGGGTCGGTGATTACGAATCTGATGTCAGTTTTTAAAAATTCAAAATGGCGGATCCAATATGGCGGACAATTTTTAAAAAATTGATCGAATTCGCTTAAAACTTATTACACGGAATTTTTTGGAGTCGCTGTTTACGAATCTGATATTAGTTTTCAAAAATTCAAAATGGCGGATCCAATATGGCGGACAATTTTTAAAAAATTGATCGAATTCGCTTAAAACTTGCTACACTTGATTTTTGATGAAAAAATGCTCTATTTATTGAAATTGGAAAAGGTTGGACCTCCATTTGACTTTTTTACACTTATTAGTAGTTGTTTTTTTTAACTTATAAGGAAAAGTCGTTTATAGCTCTATCTAAAGTAAAATTTCAATATATTTCATAATAAAAACTTTATACTATTCTACACTACATATAATTGTTATTTTAATAATAACTGTAAATTAAATCAGATACCTGATGCTTAAAAATATATTTAAAAAACTTTAAACTGTAAATTTACAAAAAATTGTCGAGTGTAGCAACAATAAACGCTATAGATGTTGCTGACAGGTATAAGTGCGTGAAACAGATAATAATACTTTGCACGCACGTACAGACTAATGTGATGCGTTAAAAAAATAAATATTTATAGGGTAATTGCGTACTGGTATATAGAACACATTAAGTGCAATAGTGGTTACATTTAACAAAATAAAAAATTCCATTTTTGTCGTCGTAATTGCTTTATTTGTCCCTGTGTGCGTCGTCCGCAATACCAAAAACCAGAAAATTTGAGCCCAAAAACAAATGGTACAATCATAATGCAACGATGCTAGAATACTGGCTATGGAATATTTGAATAAATACAGAGCTACGAAAAGTATTGGTGATAAAGAAAATTATTTACAAAAGCAGCATAAGTATATATGCAATCAAAGTAAACAAACATATTTTCAGCAGTTGGCAGAAAAAATAAATCAAATTAATGATAGCAAACAGTGGCGGAAATTTGCCAGAGAAGTTCGTGGTCAAAATTATAAAATCGGATCAAGAATATCAGCATTGGATTTCAAAGAATATTTAACAACCTTGTTAAATCCGCCTCAATGATCCAGGTGTTTCATTATGCTCCAATGCTTATCAGAGACAACAAACTTGATTTTGACATTACATTAGATGAATTAAAACAGCAAACTAAACAAAGCCCCTGGTGAGGATGGAATCCCATATGAGTTTATAATAAAAGCTTCAGACGAATTCCAGAAACAGATAAGTCTTATAATGCAATGTATCATGATGCAAGCATTGATGAAGTGTTTTGCAAAACCGAGGTTTCATCCTTCATGAATTGTATCGCAAAAGTTATGATGGGAATCTCAAACAATCGTTTATATAATTGGGTTGAGAAAAACAATATATTAACAGAATTTCAGGCGGGATTTTGAAGAAAATATTCCTCAATCGATAACATATAAAACCTTGCAGGTATTGTAAACATAAAGTTAGCCAAAAATAAAAAGTATACGCATTTTTCGTCGACTTTAAGGCAGCGTTTGACAAGGTCGCCAGAAAAGCTTTAATATTCAAACTCTATTCAATGGGCATCTCTTACAAATTTGTGAAAATGATTGAATCAATTTATACTGACACTAAATCTGCTGTGTGGAATGGCGAATAGCTATCAGATTACTTCCAAACAACGTCTAGTGTTAAACAAGGATGCTTATTATCCCCTGTTTTATTTTCTCTCTATATTAATGATCTGAATGAGTATCTTGGTGGTGGTTTGCAAATTGATCATCCTAAAATCCGTCTCCTCATGTACGCAGATGACATTGTAATCTTATCAGATGATATAAATACTTTGAAAAAATGATAATTAACTTGAAAATTACTGTCAATTATGGAACCTTGAGATGAACTTAAGTAAATTAGAAATATTAGTTTTTAGAAAAGGCGGTAAATTGAGTAGAAATGAATAATGGCAGTTTCAGGGAAACTATATAAAGATAACTAATGAATACAACTACCTTGGAGTAATCCTTACACCTAAAATGAAATTCACTAAGCACGTATAAAAAAGAAACACGCAAGCTAAAAATGCTATTAACTCCACATGGAAACACTTTATTGCCAATAAACTAATTCAGCTGAGACAAAAATTTAACCTTTTTTTAGCTGTATGCAGGTCGATCCAAACATACGCCGCTCAAGTTTGGGGTTTTGGTTATTTCGATGCGGTTGATTTATTACAACGATACTTTATGAAGAAAACTTTAAAATTGCCTGAAACGGAGCTGTGAGAAATCATTTGTACTCCCTAGAACTACACCTACAATATATATCTCGGGTTATGTTCAATACCATCCTAATAGGCTACCGTTTCAAATCACTCATATGCTAAAGAGGAAGGATTTGTTTTGGGTTAAAGAACTGAAAACTATTGCCAACAACATTAATACTCCTTGGTCTGTTACACAGCCTGACGAACATCATTGGTTTGCACAAAATAAGCTATTGCTAAGCAATATTAAAGAAAATCATCATAAGCAATATTTACAAAGTCAAGCAGTGTCTTCAAGATTATATAAATATCTCGATTATACCAAATTTCAATGCTATATCCTTGATAGTTTAAATTCAGAAAATAAAACGTGGATTTTGAAGGCCAGATGTGGACTAATCAAATTAAATTACAATACTTTTGGTGCAGTTGATGATGACAAAGTATGCAAATTCTGTAACTTGTCCTGTTCTTCTTATGTATTTGTCCTGTTCTTAAGGAATTCAGACAAGCGAGTTTTGGGAAGCCCTTTTTACAGCATATGGAAATGATACAAATATAAAATGGTTCAAATACAACAGATTGGAGAAAACTAGTTTTATACTTAAAAAAAATCTTTAGAATACAGAAACTTTTTGGTACAAGAATTTAATTAAATGCCTTGTAATAATAATGATTTTTAATTATTTGGTTAATCGACAGACATTTTTTATAAAATATTGTCGAAATTTATTACCTTTTCTCTTTCTTGTTTACATTAAATATATATGAATATATTTAATTAATTTTATAAATTTAATTTATTGTAAATAAAGAAAAACTACTACTACCACTATTGGTGTTTTATCTTGAAGCTAAGTGAAATAACGAACAATAACTTATTGGTGTGGCAGAGGTATGAATAAAAAAAAAATTAATGTATTTGATATAATATTTTAAATAAATAATATTTTTAATACACATTAAGTGCCAAAAAAATGTATTTTTATTAAAAAAAAACTATAACAAATTAATAAAATATCTAGGGGTTTTTATGAAAAAAGTGGATTATATTAATATTATTTCTGCTTAAATGTCATAAAATTAAAGTACGCGTTTTTCCTAAGCTTTTTTTTGAATGAAATATGTTTCTCAAAATCAGTTTCTTAAGTTGATTGACAAACTTTACTGATTGGTAATACTATACCCTTTTTGATAAACGTGTGTGTATTGTATCGAGGAGATTATGTTAAGAAATAAAGGAGATTATGTTGAGAAATAAAGTATTTTTTTCTAATTTGTTGTGTTTTCTTTGATAAGTCGGCTAATTTTGGGACCGCACTCGTACTTTTAAATATTCGTATAGAGTAAATGTCAGTTTGATATTATAAATTACGTCAACTATATTCTAATTATGCAAAAAAAATATATTATAATTATAAAAAAAATATATACAATTTTTTTCCAGACAACAATTTATTTTTTGTGTTTAGGGCATTTTGACCCAATATTATATTTTCATATTTTTACAACTAACAAGGAAAACACACAGTGTTGAATACGCAGATTTTAATGTAACTTTCACTCAGCATATTCTTACAGTAACTAGGTTACAGTAGTAGGTCATTCGAGTAGTAAGCAGTAATAGTTGTTTTAACTGCTATTGTAATAATTTTTCTATGAGAAAATGAAAAACGAAACGAATGAAAAACATTTCAGAAAATAACTAACCAAAAATACTGTACTTCATTAAAATTTGGTTTGAGTAGTTATTTTAGTATTTTAATAAACAACAACCAAAACAGTAATTTTGCAGTAAACAGTTAATTTTTGTTAGTTATTTAAAAATAGAAGACTTTGTCAAGTTTTTAAAAATTCTTGTTTAATTTATATTTGATATCATAGATATGTTCATACACACAAAACAAATCTAGGTGGACGTTTATCAAAAAAAAAAAAAATGGTTTATTATGACCAAGTACAGCATTTCAACTAATAACTATTTCTAGGAAAATGATTTGGATAAAAATATTATGGCGTTTAACTACCAAAACTTGGTAATTTTTCCACTTTTATTTTGGACAATTAAACAGAAAATTGGAATAAAAATATTCCCTTTATTTCATAAGAATTCCTAGGTGGTTTAATACATTTTTCCATTTTTTTTAGATTAAAAAGCTGTTCTTTTTGTTAATGTATTATTATTTTTCTTTATTAGATATAAAACAAATACATAACATTATTGTTAAATATTACCTTTACTAATAAATGCTACCCCTCCTTCTCATTTTCACTAAGAATAAAAAATGCCTGTCAATTTCACCACTTCAATAACTTAGAACTAGAAAAAAAATAAAATTGGTGTTATAGTTTATTTAGTTGGTTAAGAAATAATACAAACTTATCCTTTTTTCACCAAATTTTGTTTCGGATTCTTTTTAATATGTACTATTTACAAGATTTATTTATGTTTCAGTAAAGTTTTATTTACTTAATACATATTTTAGGGTATTTTGAAATACCCTATCATCTGTCATGTTCGTCCATATTTATTTTGTTACATTTTACCAAGTAATGCTTGATTGAAATATGTGCAAAAAATGTTGAGGTAAAGATTTAGCATAATTAGAACAGTTGTATAAATAGATAAAAATGTTATGTAATATTTTACAATGTATGAAATGACTTGCTATGTGGGAAGTAGTAGAAAATTGTGCACATGCAAATACAAAATTATCACAAAGGGATGCATAATTTATACATAACTTGTTATAACAGTAATTTTTACAACTTATGTAGTCGGTTTATGTTCATTGTTTTTATCCCTGAAGAAAAAAAGCTAATATCGAAAAAAATAAAATAGTATTTAGCAACTTTTTTTTGTCGATATTAGCAATTTTTCTGCAATTATCCTCACACCAAAAATGTTGCTGCATTTACTGACCTTTTTAGTGTGGTTTATCCATTCATTTAGGGTAAGTTGTTTCTGACCGCTTCGTTAGTCGTTTTTACTACTTATGTTTTATCATCGCCTTTTCAACTAATTTTGTCATTTTTAGCCATTTCTACCTTCTTAATTTGCTGAGAGCGTATTTTTATTTGGTATTCGTTCGAATAATTTAAAAAAAATAATCGCATTTACGTTTGATCGACACTTTTTTAATCGTGTTTTCGATCTAAATCAAAATCCGAATTATTGAAAACTCTAATCTAAACGTTTCTTTTTTAGGTGGGAAAGTGCAAATGTACGCAAGTGGTGTTAAATAATTGTTTGAACGTGTATGTTCACATAAGCATTCATACGCCGATATATGGAACAACATTTAATGAAAGGATTATCTTGAAAGAAAAAACTTAACTAAAAACTGTCCGATCTGATTGTTTCAACGATATATTGGCCAAATTAAAAGGCAATAACTAGTTCCAGGAGTACACGGGAATATAATGTCAGATATCGGCAGTGTCGACGTGGGACCTGCAGATTCAAGTAGGTAGTTGCTGTCCTTAACAATTTTATTTTTACCGATATGGCTTAATGTAGAAAGGCCTTAACTTGATTTTTATTACTCGATTATATTACATGATAGCGAAACAACCATAGATTACATATCTTGCTCTTCTTCTTTCAACAACAAGCTCATTTTTTCACATACATTTAATATTTTCCGTATAGGTATAGAACGTGGGGAGCTCTTCTGAGTACATATAAGTACTTTTTGTACTTAAGGAATAAATATTTGACACTAGCACTAAACCATACTTTTCTTTAGTTTCTCTAGAACAAACTTTTCTAATTCAGATTCGCAGAATTCAAGGAGCCACTTAAATATTGCCGTTTTTATTTTCTTGAAATTCTAAAAAGCCTTGCTTTTATTCGCGATTTTCGTTTAAAAAAAAATATATGCAACATTCGTTGTTTTTTTTTAATATATATCGGGATCATTGTCATTAATAAGTTTTTTTCAGCGTCAAAAAGAAATGCATTTTTATCAAATTTATTTTTAAAATGCAGTTTTCTAAAATTTGAACACTCTCGATAAAAAAGAATGCATATTTGCAAAATATGTAATTTTTACCTCAAAGTTACACTTTCAGTTTTTTTGGTCTCGGAGTTTAAATATTTTGAATGATTTTTTGAAAAAAAGCTAATGCATTTTTACATAGAAAAAAACGACAGTTTGCTATTTTTTTATTTTTCAGATTTATTAGTATTACATTTTTAAATGTAGTGTAAAGGCGACGCTCTAAACGTTTCTGTTCTAAAAACTATATATTTAATTTTTAAGATGTTTACATTTACTAAAATATTTAATTTTTAGCCCTTGCTCGCCCACGTTTGCTATCGAATATCAGTTTTTTAATAGAAAAAAACAAGGGTTAAAAATTAAATTTTTAAAACATAATATAATAGATTCTTTTAAAGGGTCCGCCAAATAACTTTTTATTTTTTGAAAATGTTATAAAAAAAAACTACAGAATATTTTCTCAAATTTCTTTTTTTATTTGAAAGTACAATCCTTCCGGTTAATAATAGAAAATAATTTCATTCAAATGGCTGCCTTGGCTGGCCATACAGTAGCCTACACGATCGGTCCAATTTTTTTTTGATAATGCGATCTTCAAAAACAGGGCGCAAAACATCGAGTGTAGCTTCGGCTGTGTGGCACGTAGCGCCGTCCTGTTGAAACCAAATGTTGCCAATATCCTCCTCTTCAATTTTTGTGAACAAAAATTCGTTCAACATGGCCCGATAACGATCGCCATTGACCTCATTGATCGCCGTACGCAATTTTCGCACACATTCTGCAACATTACCATGATTTTCAAAGTAATGTCGCAATATTTCCCAGCGTTGTTCAAGCGTATACACAACCATATTTGTTCAGCGGAAGGATAAAACTAATTATCTGTCAAATCAGACATGAGCTAAGTGTTACCATTCACGAAATAAGCACTAGTTGAAAAAATAAAAAAGGTTAGATGGCGGACCCTTTATCTTTCAAGTACATAAAAAATGTTAAATGTAGAGTTTTTGAAAGAGAGATATTTAAACGTATATTTTTAAATTTAATCTTTTTTATTGTGAAAAATAAAATAAAAAATACCAAATTGTGATGCAAACCTGATGAAAGCTTTTTTCAATAATTCATTAATAGGTAAAACCCGGGACCAAAAAATCCGAAAGTGTTGTTTTATAGTAAAACTCCCATACTTTGCAAATATGCATATTTTTATGCATATTTGCATATTTTTATGCATTTAAAAAAGTAAAACGCCAATCTTTAGTGGCTCCATAGAGTTTCTGAATAAAAAATTTAATTGAAATCGGAAGAACCAAAGGCCCTTTTTGCAGGTCTCCGGTGTGATGGCCGATATATATCTATACATTAATGTCTACTTAAAAAAATCGAGGAAATGATTTTTTAAGATTTTTCGTTTTTTGTTTGTTTTTTATGCGAGTTTTCCCTAAGAACATTTTCCGCATATATGTCAAATAAAATCTATTCCTAAGTTAACTACAGAGGCAATATGGGTACTTAGACACTGTGCACAAAAAAGCCCGAGTTTCGTAAATTTCTGATATGTTTCCATACAAAAAACTAGTAGTTTTTGACTTAACGTTTTTACCATTAAACGTGAGATTGGGCCACTAAAAATCTACTGAACGGCCTTTCTACATTAAATTATCGATATCCAGTTTAATTTTTTAATTTTTTGTCTTTTTGAGGTGGCAACGTGCAAATGTGCGAAATTTTATAATCTTTGTACGAACGTGAGTGTACATAAATTATTAGCCGAAAGATAGGACGTTACTTATAATACGGAATATATTCGGCAAGGAGGATCTATCAGAAGTAGAATAAAGTGTGTATCCTGTGTGGCGATATTTACATTTAAATCAGTACATTACTCGTTAAGGGAGTACAAAAATATAATGTCAGATATCGGCAGTTGCGACGAAGGACTTGTAGGCTCAAGTAAGTAAAAAATAATTTTTGTCTTAAGCTTTAATAAACATTTTATCAATTTATTTAAAAATTTTTGTCCAAAATTTTAATGTGTGCGCGACTCTTGTGGGCGTTACTGATACAAGCTATATTTTTATATACAATTGATAAAAATTCATTATAATTATGAATTTGTTATATATTTAGCTAAAATTTTCATTAAATTAACGCAAGAAACTAAACTTAAAATTTAATTTAATTTAAAGTTATTGGAAATGTCAGTAAGAGTACTTTATTTGCTGAATAAGAGTAAAATATGTATAATAGTGCAGGTCAGAAAAGTATAAATTTTCTTTTTTTTGGGATATCATCACTTTTTAAATGTTTTTGCATCAATAAAAAAACATTAAAAAAGAGAGGATTAAAAAGAGGAATCATTCTAGTTGAAAAATAAATTGTTCATAGGTATTAGTTAACTCTGTCTCTCTTTAAACAACACAAAGAGTGGAAAAAAAAAAAAAATTTAAAAACTTCCAGTAATGCAATCACTGAAAATATATTAAATTTATAGAAATACACAACAAGCTCATTTTAAAATAAAGTTAATATCTTTCACTTTAATATTCATTTTAATTTTTTCAATACAGAATAGTTTAATATTCTTATAAAGTTGCACTTTATTTTCTACTCAGACTGCAAGAACCAACTTATAGCATGATCTCTATACCATATTTCAAATGATTTGAGCTATTTTTTCTAATATAACAAAATTTTTTTAAAACTTTTAACTGTTTTTAAGAGCGTGATACCTGATCGCTTATTGTGTAAAATTTAAGAGATAAACTAATTGATTTGAGAGAAAAATTGTGTAATAATATTTTGTTGGTGTTTCATAGCTATAATTACATATAACGGTAAACAAAGAAGAATAGCAAATAAAGAAAAGTTAGATTTTTTCGGTTTATTATGCAATTTTAATTATGTTGCAATAAAATGCAGCGTGGTTCATATCTAAGTGATTTTGGAAAGGTAACATTTCAGCCTATTTAAAAAGTGGCTTAAGTTTTCGGGAAATTGAAAGAAAAATAAACATGTGGTTGTCACAAATTTTGCAAATAATCCGAGTGCTTATGCTTTTAAGGGATTCAAAGAGAACTACTCGACAAAAGCTGATGTCTGTGTCAAGGTTATTACCCAGTCACAAAACTGCTTAACTTAAATTCGCTAAAAGAAATTTACAAACGAACAGGAGAAAGATAAGTCAATAAAACAAATTTCGTTTAATGGTGAGTTTTTTCTGATGAGAAAAAGTTCAATCTTGATAGTCCAGATTTACCAGCTATTGTAAAGAACGACGATATTTCTCAAAAGTACGCTAGAGTCATTTTTTTGCCTTTTGTACTTTTATTTGTACTTTTTCCCAGTTAGAAGCGCAATGTTAAAATTTCTTTACAAACTGAACACATTTGTGGCGACTAACAGAAGTATTTTTTCGTGTTTTTTATATGAGAAGCAAAAAATCGCCAGTCGTGATGACTTTTCTTCTTTATATTAATCAATCGTCAGTCGTCAGCATTGTGATGAAACTCTTAATTAAAACAAATCGTAAATATTTTTGAAATTTGTATATTTATTTTTTCTATTACCTTTTGGAGAAAGTAAAGAAACAAGCTTTTAATTCAAAATTTAGACTAATTTTGAATTTACATGTGTAGAGTTTTTTAATTTTTTAAAAACTAAAAATGGCAAAAATAGAAGTGTTAACCACATTAAAAATAATGATAAATATTTGTAAAATTTTTGAATTATTTAAAAAAGAAATAAAATATATTTACTTAATAATAATATAAACGAACCAAACCGAAATGTACAACAAACAAGTGATATTTAGTATTAAACATATTAATATAAACTTGTTCAAATTAACTTTGTTTTTAAACACAATTAAAAACCTGACTAATTTTAAGTTAATATTTACGATCTCATTTTTATATTCTTTACCGAAGTATATGTTATTTTATGTTATGTTATTCAATGAATTTAAGGACGTTTTCAATAAAAATACAAATGTACTTTTTTTTGGGGTGTGGGTAACTCCCTTTCCCAATTAGTTTATGAGTCGGTGAGTATTACAAAAAAGAACACAGGGGCTTCTTGCTTTATTAAAGGGTATTATAATACTGACTTGTTTTTACAAAAAACAGATAAAATATGGAGTCTAACTCCGTTAATATATATAAAAAAAAAAAATAAATGATATTTAAATATATAATATTTAAATAAAAATATATAAAGAAAAAAGGGGTTTGTTCATGGAGAACTGAGAAAAGAGAAATAAGATAAATTGAGTACAAAATAATTGAGATAAATAGATAAACAAAATAGGGGAAATATTGATGCATAAAATTCCTGTTGAACACGGTTCAACATACTCCCGCGCGAGGATGTTTTGTGGTTCCAAACTCCACGTATAACCCACCCAAAGATGGATCTTTGCGCCTTGGGTAGGGTTTCTGCTGGCTGGATCACCTCTGGTCTTATTATGGATGCCAGCGTCCGATGACTAATAACTCCATCAATGGTACGGCAAGTCGCGAAGGGATGTGCCTTTGACTTGATGGTTGAAAAATGCTCCACTAACAGTGGATCCGTAATAGGCGGTGGTACACGAATGGCTTCTTCGCGCAACGGTAGGCGCCAATGGGCGATCGGTCCATAATGGGCGCGTGGTGCATAGGTTGCGGAGACGTCGAACACCCCGTACTCGATTCCTCGATGCGGCAGTGCCGGACGGCGTGATTTTTTTTTTGTAGACACAAATTGCATCGGGGCATGATGTTGGCTAGAGAGGAAGAAAAGAATGTATATATATTGTGTTATTAGAAATTTTGTTTAGCGACTGTTTCTCAACAAAAGTACAGTTGAGATTACCAACTACCTTTTTAAGATGAGATTTCATGCTTTTTACGGCAGCCTCCCAGAGGCCGCCCATGTGGGGTGCATATGGTGGAATAAATGACCAGCTAAATCCATGAGAACCATACTTTTCTACGAGGGCCTTTTCCGCCAATTTTAGGAATTCGTTATGACCTTTAAGTAGGGCTAAGCTGGCACCAAGAAAGTTTCGACCATTGTCTGAAAACATAGTTTTTGGCAGACCTCTACGTCCGGTGAATCTTGAAAAGCTGGCCAGAAAAGCATCGGTCGATAGGTCTGAACAGACTTCTAAGTGTACTGCTCTTGTAGAGAAACATACAAGTACTGCTACATATCCTTTGTAGATGCCTTTAAGGTGAATGGACCAGCGAAGTCAACACCGGTATAGGTAAACGGGAACGAAAAGTTGACTCGTTCAGGGGGAAGTGCAGCCATTATTTGATGCTGCAATTTATGTTTGTATATGGTGCAGGCTTTGCAATTACGAATGCATTTTCGGACCAAATTTTTAAGTCGTGGTATATAAAACCCTTGTCGTATTGCTCTTAGCATAATATGATGCTCAGCATGAAGTAAAATCTTATGAGTATATTCGACAAAGAGGACGGCAAAATGAGATTTTTCAGGAATTAGTATAGGATGACGTTCGTCATAACTTAACCCTGAATTAGCAAGTCTACCACCTACTCGTAGTAGCCCATCTTTGTCCAGAAATGGATCCAAAGTGAGTATTCTGCACTTTCGGTTTAAAGGTCGTTTATCTTGAAGACATTCATACTCTTTGCAAAAATGAGTCCGTTGGGCTATCAATATTAGCCGGTTTTTTACGAATCGGATCTCCTCAGTGGTGATAAAAGATTCCTTTTCAAAGGGGCGTTGCAAAACGCGGTTAATAAAACGAAATTGATAACAAATAACTCTCAAAGCCCTTGACAGCGATGAAAACCTTTCCAAAAAATCTTCTGCTTCTGTTTCATCTCGAGTGCTCGAGTGATTTTTCGTTTTGTTGTTGACCTGGTTTGCCATTAGGTGAAAAGTAGAAATCTTTTTCATTTTCAAATCAGTGGGATCAAAAGTGCGTGGTTCCGGCCAACATTCAACAGGCTGTTGCAGCCATGTTGGCCCATGCCACCATAAATTACTCTCGATGAGTTCTTGAGGGGAACAACCGCGCGAACCAAGATCCGCAGGGTTGTCCTTAGCTTTTACATGCTTCCAGTGATTGTTACTAGCGATACTTATAATTTCAGTTACACGATTAGCGACGAACATTTTTAATGTTGAGGCTCCTTTTGCAGCCATCCGAGGACTATTGAGGAATCGGTCCACAAATACAGTTCATAGGGGAACTTATAGGTTGTCAGTAAGCTTTTGACTAACCTTGCGAGTAATAACGCTCCACACAGTTCAAGTTTTGGAATGGTGGTTTTCTTTATAGGTGCAACTTTCGTTTTTGCCACTAACAAATGGCTGCTGCTTTGTCCGTCTTCGTTCACGGATCTCATGTAAACTGAGCCGCAATACGCCTTCTCCGATGAATCACAGAACCCATGTATCTGAATATGACGGTTTTGAGAAAAATTTACCCATCTAGGAATTTTAAGGGTAGAAATTATATATAAGTTCTTAAGAAAAGAGTTCCATTTTATTAAAATAATTTGTGGGACACCTTCATCCCATTCAAGTTTTCTTTCCCACAACTCCTGCATTATTAGTTTTGCAACCACTACTATTGGACCCAGCCAACCTAGGGGGTCAAATAATTTCGCTATAACTGATAAAATTTGTCTTTTTGTAGAGGAGGGCGAAATTTGGTTCGGTTCTACAACATAATAAAAATAATCTGATTTAGGATTCCAGCGAATCCCCAAAGTGTTGATAGTGCTGGAATCTTCGAACTTTAAGAAATCTTCGTCAAGAAGATCCTCCCGGGCCAAGTGTTCCAGTAGATAACTGTCATTGGCTGTCATTTTCTTCATGGGAACGCCTGAGTTATTTGATTTTGTTTCAGTTTTGCCTCTTCAAGAGTATGTCCTCCAGACAAAATATCATCTACATAAATTTCATTCCTCAAAATTGCTGATGCTTTTGGAAATAAGTTCTTGCAGTCCTCACTTAACTGCTGTAGAGTTCGTATAGCTAGAAAAGGCGCACAGTTCACCCCAAAAGTGACTGTTTTCATTTGATACGATTTAACGAAACTATCGGTCTCATTACGGAATAAAATTTGCTGGTATGGCCGATCAGCCTCGTGAACCATTATTTGGCGAAACATTTTCTCAATGTCGCCAGTGAAGACGTATTTATAATATCGCCAACCTAGCACGATTTGCATTAAATCGGACTGAAGTGTTTTGCCTTGATGGAGCACGTCATTCAAGGAGAATCCGCTATTGGTTTTCTTCAATGCGTTAAAAACCACTCTCACTTTAGTAGATTTACTTTCGGGTCGAACAACCGCATGGTGGGGTAAAAAAAATGAAAAATGTTTTTCACCTATTGCTTCATTATGAGTAGCTGGTTCCATCTGATCCAAGTCAATATATTCTTGGAGAACCTGATGATATTGTTCCTTCAAGTCTGGACTTTTATCTAGCGTTTTTTCCATCCTATGGTACTGCGCTAGGACCATGTTCCTTGAAGGACCTAAAAAATATCACTGGGGAATTCGTCTTTTAAGGGGAAGTCGTACAATATAGCGACCATATGATTGTCTAGTAGTGGATGTTTTATAAAAATTTTCACAATATCTATCGGCTTCGGTGGCCGGAATATCTTTTTCGATTTCTTCAAGTTCCCAGAACTTTTTTATCTGTTCGTGAAGAGGAAAATCATCTGATGTCGAAACTGAAGTCGAAAATGAGTTTATTTGGCTTGCGGGTTCAGGTCCTAATATGTACCAACCAAAATGAGACTCCCTGGCTTCAAATGTGCACATAACATTCAACCGTACGCCCGTAAGATTAATAACTGGTAAATAATTACTTCTAATAATCATATCAATTCCGGCCGGTTTATAAAAATACGGATCAGCAAGGGTTAAATCTTTGATCTCTTCAAAACTTGTTAATTTAAAAGGTCGTGAAGGCAAAAAATTGGATAATTCGGTACCACCACTGCATTGATTTTTACTTTGAAGTCTGAAATTCTAGATTTTACAGTAACATTGCACATTCCTTTTGATTTGCCTACTACTGCCCCACCTAATCCAGAAATTTTTGAATTTTTGTAAAGGTATAGAAAACTTTTGTTGCATACTAGTAGTAATGAAACTTTTTTCAGATCCGGTGTCAATTAAGGCTCGAATCGTGAATAATTCGCCTGCACTTTCAATTTGTGCAATTACAGTGGGCAAAACCGTAGTTTCGTCAGCTTGAACAAAGTTAGCCTGAATCTCCTCCAAAGTATTTTCATCCGATGGACCATTATCACTAACTTGAGTGGTAAATGTTTTAACTGGCGGTTGTGTGTTTGAAGATGAAGGTTTTTCCTTATCTTGAATATTCGTTTGTGATTGAGGTTTCGTGTTCTTGAAGTTCCCCGTATTATCACGCTTTTCAAGGTGCAGCATTGTATGATGCTTTTTATTGCATACACTACAAGTGTATGTACTTGGGCATTTTGACTTGAAATGTGTATGAGACAGACAATTGACAATTTATTTGCGAAAACGTATTTAAGACGATCGTTTGGAGATAACAATTTAAAATAACTGCAAATTTTCAGTGGATGATTTTGTTTACACTTTTTGCAGCTATAATTTTGTTTATTTGTTTCAGCCTGCACGTAAAATGATTGGGATTTTGATGGTTGATTATCCCTGCCTAAGGGCTTTCTTACTTCGCTCATTGTTTCCAAAAATTCTATTCTAGATGAGAGAAACTCGCTAAGTTGACCCCATGATGGCAACTCCCTATGGTTTTCTATTGTATATTCCCAGGCGCGTAGAGTTTCCTCAGGAAGTTTTGTAGTTACTAGATGCAGTAAGAATGGATCATTATCCGCTACTTCAACCTTGAAGGTTTTTAAAATCGATAAACAGTCGGCCACTGTATTCTTAATATATCTAATAGATTTTAGAGTTTCCGTTTGGGCCGCCTGTATTGGGTAAACCTTTTTCATTTGGTCGTTTACCAACAGTCTTTTGTTTTCGAACCTGTTTTTCAATGCCTCCCAGGCCAAGTTAAAATTGTCATCGACAGAATCAAAATCTTTTATTACATTAAAAGCGTCCCCTTTTACTTTGGTTTTCAAATAATTAAGTTTTTCTGCTGGCGCCAGGAATTTTTCCTTTCCTACTATCGCCTGAAACATGTCTGGCCATTTTGCATACCCCCCTTCAAAGGATTGGATGTCACAAGCTGGGAGCTTGAAAGACGACCTGTGCACCACCTGCTCGGTTGGTTTCGTTTCAATTGCTTTCAAATGATCTAAAATCGTTGCCTTATATTTCTGGTATAACTCACTAGCCTCTTCATAGTTTGAAACCAATTCATTTTTTAAGTCTTCGTCCTTTACTTTTTCTTCCCCTACTACATATTCTTCATATGACCCCACTAGTTTGAGCCATCTTCTATCTAGTTCATCGCGTTTTACACTTAGAAACGCGAAAGTATAGCTTTCCGAACTCGTTTTTTCAAAGTTCGCGCAGAACCCCGTTAGTTGTTGCAGGTCGAACTTACATCTTCTCTTTGATGCTATCATTGTTATTGCCTACCCGAGCCGAAAAACAACCCTATTGACCAGAATCAAATTTGAGGAATTAATTATTTTTTATATACAAAATGTGTATACAATGTGTGTATAATGTGTGTACAAATGTGTAAACTTACTCCTGATCCGTAAAGAACAACCAGAAGATTCGAATTTTTTCCTTAAAAATCGTTATTAACGAACTTATTTCCAAAATAAGTTAAACTGCTCCACTCTAATGTTTCAAAAACTTCTTCACGAAGTGATATTTAAATCAATAAAATTTTATCACAAAAATATTTAAAGAATTGTGTAAATTCGTAAAACCGCTCCACTCTATTTTAGCAAGAAATGATTTTCCGGGCCACTCTAATTTTTGAAAAATTTTGCAATAAATTTTTACTTAGCCAATTAATATCCAAAAAATTTTTTTTTTTAAACAATTTTTCGTTCACCCTAATTTCCAGGAAAAAAAAATTTTGGTCTTCTATTTCTTTGTTGCACCACTGCTTATAAATTTCATCAAAAAATTTTCAAAATTTTAAAAATCGCACCACTCTAAAAAATTTTCTCCAGAAAAAATTTTTTAACTTATGTTGCTGTTGTTTTCCCAAAAAACAAATTTTATTTTTTTGTAGTTTTTTAATTTCATCAAAAAAAATTTTAATTTTAAAAATCGGTTCGCTCTAATATTTTTACCAAAAAACAATTTTAAATTTTTGGTCCTCTAAATAGCCACCACTTTTAAATTAAATCAATTTATTAAACTAAAAATTTAGTTTACTCACCGGCACTACACAATTTTTCCCGTGATTTCTTTTGTTGACTTTGATGCACCCTTTTATTCCTCAAACGTTTACAATGACGTCACACTAACGGTTGGCTTCTTATTTTTCCTCTTTTTTTTTGTTAATGTTTGCTAATGCAAATCAATTTACCCTTTTTATTTAAGGTGTTTTTTTTCTGTTGTTTCTTTTGTTGTTTGTTCTTCACGTTTTTTTTTTTTTACTAAACAACTTAAACTTTCCACTTGAAGGGGATCTTCTTTTTTTTTTTATTTAATTATTTATAAATTTTATTAACACTCGATGTAATAAATTTTACCGCACTTGTTGCTGTTTCTTTTGAACTATTCGCTTCGTGTGTCTAGGTACCCCTTGATCTTCAGTTCGTATTCCTTGCTGTTGCCATATACATTCAGCTTTTGTATATGATCTTCGAACTGCTAGTGTTGGGTATTGACATAAATGAAATGTCAAATTATTTATTATTCTTCTTTTTTTTTTTGTTTCGTTTTTATGGAAAAATTAAATAATATCAATAAGAAATCTTTGATATTTAAAAATTGATCGGGCGTTTGTTGAAGATATCATGCTGGTTATTTATTTTGAGTATTTTGTGGGCGATAATATTGTTGCAACTTTACATTAAGTTGTGGTAAAAAGAAAAATTGTTTTGGTGTGTGCCCGGTCTAATTTGTTGCTCACAATTTATGTGGAACCAAAAAAAAAATGTCGCACAAAATAACTAAAAACACAATACATACCTTCAAGTCCTTTCCCTTACCACATTTGATGACTTCCTCTTGAAGTTTTGATTTGGAGGTTATGTTGTATTGCCGGTATTATTTTTGTGTTGTCCTGTATGGACCTTGCTGGAGTTTTGTTGAGTGATGTTGTTAATCTTCAGGGATGCTGGTAAAAACACACTGTCCTCTGCTGAGATGCACTTGCAGTGATTTCGTTCCACCTTGTCTATTGATGCTGTTGTTGGAGTTGCTGCTTGTAAGACAACTGCCACTATGATGAAAATTAGCTGACCACAAGGTCACTAATTCATTCCAATCCTAGCCTTTCTAGGATTTTATCGAAGGACCATATGTTGGGGTGTGGGTAACTCCCTTTCCCAATTAGTTTATGAGTCGGTGAGTATTACAAAAAAGAACACAGGGGTTTCTTCCTTATGACATAAAAAGCTTCTTGCTTTATTAAAGGCTATTATAATACTGACTTGTTTTTACAAAAAACAGATAAAATATGGAGTCCAACTCCGTTAATATATATAGAAAAAATAAATAAATGATATTTAAATATATAATATTTAAATAAAAATATATAAAGAAAAAAAGGGGTTTGTTCATGGAGAACTGAGAAAAGAGAAATAAGATAAATTGAGTACAAAATAATTGAGATAAATAGATAAACAAAATAGGGGAAATATTGATGCATAAAATTACTGTTGAACACGGTTCAACACTTTTTTTTTATTAATTGTACTGCTTTTTTTTCTTTGATGTACTTTTTTTGCCAATTCAATATCTGGCTACCGTATACCAAATAAAACAACACAGGAATTTCAGCTCAACGTTATAAAAGGGTTTTATTGAATATAGATTGCGGTTTTGGGACTAAGTTAACATTTTTAATTAAGCACAATTAATTTACTTGTAGATTTTATAATAAATGTTTTAGGGCTTAGATATATATTCACAAGTTAGTTTTGTTTTAAATTTGAAGGGTTTATAAATGTAAATAAATGTTTTATGTTGTGGAGTCTTTTGTGTGATCTTGCTTGTTAGCTGATATTGTGAGTACAAATTAGTGCACTTATTTACGTCATCTTGGCATCCCAGTGAAGTTGGCTACAGTTGATGTGATACCAGCTGATGATGGGGTTATTGTTAAGTTCCAGGGTTACCACTGGCGTGAACAGTATTAGAAGAGAAATTTATTAAAAATAGCAACAAAGAAGAATTCATTTTCCAGCAACACAATGCTTCAGTACATGTAAGTCGTCAGACGATGGAATGGCTATCATAAAAAAATATTAGAGGATTGGAATGGCCAGCATGTTCTTCCCATTGACAATATTTGGGGAGTTTACGCAGAAAATCGTCAATATGAAAGCGTTTTTCATCTAAAAGAAGCAGTTATTGATGCTTGGAGATCTATAACGCAAGAACTTCGAATAAATCTGGTAGACAGTATGTCTGATCGAATTTTCGAGTTGATTCAAAAAAATGGAGGCCTTACGCATTATTAAAACTGCGGCTTAAAAAAATATTTTTCCTAAATTTTGATAAGTTAAGTTAAGTGTATTTATAGCTATGAAACGCTTAATAATTTTGACATTCCGTTTTAAATAATAAAACTAAAAATAAATGAATTGTTTTTTTTTGTTAAATATTATTATGAACAGTATTTTCCATTGGTTTTACTTTTATACCGGTTAAAATCTTCTACTTTTTTTAACTTACGAAATTTAGTGTAATTAATGTGTAATTATAGTTTTGCTACGCAGTGTATACCCTCATCACAATATGTGGTATGTTATAAAATCCGCTTAACAGCTTGGTTATTTTAAGCTTTGGGATTCAAATATGTACCATAAATATAAGAACAGGTCTTATCCTTCCAATTCAACAGAAAGAAATCACAATTTTTGCATTTGGAAATTTTTGTATATGAAAAACTGCACGGAGATGCGCCAAAGTTTAAATTAATTTTGCTGAAAATCTGTACCATACGTCGTAAAATCAAATGAAATCAGCGCGTCCAAAATATATAAAATTGATGTTTAGAACCGTATTAATTTTGTTTGATGCCATGTTGTGTAATCAATCAAAAATTTAATTGTCCCAAAAACTACTTCGGAATAATTTCACTATACTTACAAGGGGAGTCTCCCGATGGGTTCTTTCCGATCTTAATGAAATTTGGATATGTGATAAGGAAAAAAATAAGGGACACGCTTTTTTTTTTAGCGGCCCACTATAATGTTTAGGAGTTAAAAAGTGGGGTCCAAAATTACACTTTTTTCGTTTTGGCTTATTTCGATTTGTTTCAACGAAATTTTGGAAAAATGAGTTACGAAATGAAAGAGCCTTTAAAGGCGCATTAAGTGGTCCGCATGTCCGAAAACTGCTAATTATTTTTGTTGTTCAAAAAAATGTGTTTTAAGTGTTTAATATCACCGGCGTTTTGTTAAAGAATTATAGTTGGATTAAGCTAAGAAAATATGTATATTATTGTCAATCAAATTTAATCGTGGGGTTGTCGGAGCCTTTTCCGACATTCGTAATCGTTCGGCTTTTATGCGACTTTTTCCGATGAGCTTTTTAACCTTTATTTTAAATAAATGTCAACCCTAACTTTCCAAAAAGCTTGACATTGACCAAAAAAAACTTGATTTTGAAAAAAACTTCTATTCCTATCTTTGGTATATAAATTATTTAGAACACTAAATGCTCTTTCACAAAAGGCATTGCTTATTGGAATAGAAAACACAAATGATTTTTAAATTTTGAGGATTGCTTTCTGCACTCTTTTAGAAAATGTGACGTGCGCCCCGGTAGGCTAGTTGGTAGCGTGCTGGCTTATCAGTGCGGGGGTCGTGGGTTCGATTCCCACCAGAGGCACTGATCTGTTTTCGCTACAACGCGCCAAAGGCCATAGCAGCTAGTGCTCGGTTAGGGTAATAGTATATAATTTGTAATTATATGATTATTAATTAATATTTTTCATTCATTTGGTATATCTTTTGGTAAAATATCGTAAACTTCTCGAAGAACTCAGTAATCGGCATACAGTTTATCATTGTCAATGTCATTTGAAATACCTAATAAATGCGGAAGCTCTAACAGCTTATTCCATGTCAGAAGGGACTTTTTTATATTTAAACAGGAAATTTTATTGTATATTGATGTTTCTCCAAAATCATACCGTTCAGCTAAATAACTGGTAGCTCTCTTAAGAAATTCATTTGCTTCGAACTTGAAAGTACTTATTTCATTAGGAGAAAGGAATTTCACAATTGTAACGACTTTGCTTCCATAAAAATTATCATTCATACGTTTTTGAATACTGTTCATAAGATTGGCCATTACGTTATGTAGTTCTACAATTGTGCACAATCACTTTCTAAAGCTAATGTAGCGGCTTGGAACTCGTGCATCGCATTATGAACAAAATATAAATATGCCTCGGAGAAACCTTCAATTGTGCATACATCATCTTCATTTAGAAGTTCTATGTCGGAAATTGCATGGGCTACGAACTTTTCGGCATTTTTTTTTACCTTTTTGTAGAAAATATCTTTTTACTGCAGGCCAACAATATAACAAACGGTCAATTGCTGGCAGAAGTGAAAGTCATCTTGTAGGTACTTGTTGAAGGAGATTTTTGTACTCAATGTTTGCAAATTCAAAACATTGTTTTAATTTTTTTGTAGTCCCAGCCGAAGAGCTAAATTCATTAAATATTTTGATCACAATGTTTTCAACGTCGACAAATAAAGCATTAAGAGCATTTCTAATACAATTATTAATTACATGGCAATTGCAATTTGCTTTTATAATTTGGCTATTTTCATTTATAAGTTTTTGAAATACAGAATTAAATAAACCGTAATTAATATTTGCGTTATCAGCACTATACGATGTAATTTGTTAAATTTTTAATTTATTATCATGTGTAATTCTAATAATATTCCCAAATATATCCTTAGACGCTTCATCAAGATCTTCGTAAAAGCCTAAAATTTGTTTACGTATCCCACTTTCGGGATCAAAATATTGTACAGCATACGGATAGGTTTTACGTTACCGAATATTTGAAGTAATACCAACATTCTTTTAAGGCTTTAGCAACTTTTTCTTCAGAATATGGACCCAAAACGTTTCTTGTTATAGCTGCTGGTTTTGTACGCCCACATGTTATTTTGTTGGCAATTTTACTAGGACTCATTTTTATTTGGCAATCTAAACTATTATAGCTGAGGCCGTGTAATTACGTTACTCGTTATAGTTCAGCCCGTGCAATTTGTGTTTTAATTCGAAATTTGTGTTTTAATTCGAAATGCTCCCGGACATCTTTTGCGACAATACCATTTTGGCATGTTTTTTAGTTTTCATATGTCTATTTAATGCCCAACTGCCTTTGTATTTTATTGAAATTTGGGTCTGACATAATTTACACAATGCAATGTACTGATCTTTCTTTTGTATCCAATTGGAATATTCTGGTGCCACATTCCATCTATAAAAGTAAACAGTAAATCTAGCTTTTTTTGATGGTCCAGCATCTTCGTTATCTTCCAGCATTTCCGTTATATTCTCATTAATCCAACGTATCACAATAAAATATTCTGAAAATAATATACTCGTTAAAACAAATTAACAAACAAAAATATAAACTTACTTTTTATTTCCAAAAAACTAAATGTACGTATTGTACAGCTGTTCAATGTTGTTAATTTACTAGTGTTGAGTAATGGTGTAAATATCAGTGTTGGCACTTTAATTATAATTGCACTGAAAGAAAACTATATTTTTTATACTAATACTTTTAAGTATTATTACATAGATAGAATAAATTTGAGATTAAAAAAATTAACTTATAAAAAAACTTGACAAATCACTTTTTCACTTGACACGCATTAAAAAACGACAATCAGGCCCGTCTGGCAACCCTAACCCACTACATAGGAAATATTTGTATACTAACTCACTACATAGGAAATATTGGTATACAAATTTTTGTTTTCTCGAGTACATCAAAACTGCGTTAAGAAAAATTTTAATTTCATTATCTTCAGACATGTTTCCTTACAAAAATGTATTATCTTTGGCCTCAGCTTTTCTCCCTTAAAGGTGAGATTGCACAGTTAAAAAAAATATGGGTCCCTTATTTCATTAATATAGGATAAAACCCATCGGGAGACTCCCCTTGTTATACTGTGCATTAAAAATTTTGTGTTCAGTTATTTTTGAACTTTCAAAAAAAATTTTATAAAAAAATTATGTTGAAATATTACTTTTTTTAACATAGTTTTTTTTTCTTTAGAGTATAATGCTCCAAATAGCATGGAAGGAACAGGTCGCAGTGAATATGATTCATCGGTTAAAGGTTTGTCTTAATACTAAATATTTATTGAAATTAATATTCATATTTATATTAAATTTAAAACATAGCTCCACCAGGCCAAACCGAACAGGAATTGGCAACAAAAATGTTGCAAATACAGTCGAAACGATTTTATTTGGATGTCAAACAAAACCGCCGTGGACGTTTCATCAAAGTAGCTGAGGTAAGTGCTTAAATTAATCATTTTCCCTCGTACAGTAGCTTGCATTGAGGGTATTCACGGTGGTCATCTGTACACGATGCAATTTTCCACAGTCGCTTAATTGCATATCCTCAGCCTTGAGCACTATTGACGAAAAAAAATGTGCAAATTTGCATTGTGAGTTTCATTAATATAATTAGTGTTGCCATAATTTTTTTCAGCAAAAATCATATATACCCAGTCAGAAAAATACAAGCGGATCACCGCTGGCAAGGCATTATAGCAGTGGAACAAGTGCTTTCCCAATCCCAGAGTGATAACATTATTAGACAAAAAGTCCGTCTGTTTAAAAAGTGTCGGATAAGGACTGGGGAAACAAAATTTCCAACGTTGGCAAAGTGTTGGTAATACCACTAAATAGGTGGTCTAAAAATAGATTTTTCAAAATAAACAGTTCATTCATAAATGTTTTGGTCCAGCCGTGATTCGAACCCTAGCCGCCAGATTGGCAGCCGATAGCTCTAACCACTGAGCTAAAGAGACATATAATACTTGATAGCTTAAAACATGAGTGAGTGATAATTGCTGGATAACAGTTGGCTGCTCAAATATGTCAGCACTGGCATAAGGTTTACTGGAAACAGGTCTTAGAGCTGTTGTAGAAACAAAAGAATAAATTATGTATTAAAAAATATTAAAAAGTACAATTAAATCACAAAAAACTCGGAACCTTCGAACTATAAACTTTTTTATACAAAGCATCATAATTTTTATCAAATAAATGCTGTACCAGTGGTTAGACTTTTGACCCGTTGCACAGGTGTGAGTTAAAAAAAAAACTGGTAATAAGTATATAACTTCTATACTACTGGCCCAATCCACATACAAATTGAAGGAGTTATAGCGAAGGAACTTGGTTCATACGCTTTACCAGCGTTTCCAAAAAGCGGTTTACCAGTATTTGTTTTACAATAATTTCAGTGGTCTACAAAAAAAAATATTGTCAAAGAAGTGGCTGAAACCACTATGCCAACGCTGGGAAAAAGTGTTTTCCCAGTGATATCCAGTCAGAAATTACTAACGCACAGTGGTGTGTTTTCAAAAAAAAAGTGGTAATAAGTATAGAACTTTTATAGAACATCTATACTGACTCAATCCACATAAAAACTGTTGGAGTTATAGTGGGGGACCAAGAATATTGTCATTTGAGACACCCTGTGCTTACATATAACACCAAACTTGACCACCTCGCCTATAGCAAATCTATAAGTGCTTGCTACTTTGGCAAATGTGAACCGCTTTGAATTAAAATTTGACTGAGATAATCTTCTATACAAGATAAACAAAAATCATTTATAAGTTATCTCTTATAAATAAAAAGATATTTGATGTTAAAAATTAAAATGTTAATTTGTTGCCTTTACTTTTTTTTTGTTTTTGGCTACCAAACCAAACCAAATCAAAAAAAATTAAATTTGTAACACATTCAGAAACAGTCAAGGCAACAAATTAACATATTAATTATTAACATCAAATATATTTTATTTATAAGAGATATCTTAGCATACGCATGTTTTTGTTTATATTGTATAGGAGTACATTTTTTTTTTAGTAAATTTTTTTTTCAAATCGGCACATTTGCTAAAGTAGCAAGCACTTAAAGATTTTCTATACGCGAGGTGATCAACTTTGGGGTCATAGTAATCACCCTATATAATCACATGGTATATCAAATAACAATATTCTAAAAGCATAGGTCGTCGCCTGTAACTCGTCCAATTTTTATGTGGATTGAGCCAGTATTATAGAAGCCAGTAGTATATATTACCACTTTTTTAAAAACACACCACTGTGTGTTAGTAATTTCTGACTGGATATCACTGGGAAGACACTTTTGCTCAACGTTGGCATAGTGCTCTCAGCCAATTTTTGGCAATGTTTTTTTTGTAGACCACTGAAATGATTTTAAAACAAATACTGGTAAAGCGTTTCTTGGAAACGCAGGTGTTCTGCGAGTAATTAAATTACAAATTCTCGGCTAGCCAGTGGTATGCCAGTGCTTGATTTTTTACGCCGCTGGCAGTTTCTGACTGGGCATGTACATTAGAGGCGTTCTTGGTTGTATGGAGATTTTTCGAATTAAAATTGAGGAGGGTTGGGTAGGGTTTATTTTCTTTCTATATAAAACAAATATATATATGAAATTTGGTGCCAATCGGATAAAAAACAGTCGTACCGGAAATCGATTAAAAATTGAAACAGTGTTGTGTATAAAGAAAAACTTTTGTTTTTCAGTTTTTGCAAACAAATCTTAACCATTCCTTTAATCCATAGAAATATATTCTGAAATAAATTATTCCGTTGATGTCATTGGTGTCAAAACGACCCATAGTTGAAAATATTTTAAAAATATGTACGGGCGTTTTGACACCAACAGCATCTAGGGGTTAATTTAGTTCAGAATATATTTTTATGTATTAAAATAATGGTTTAAACCAGGTTTGTAAAAAAAAATTAAATATTTTTTGTTCAAATATATATAAAGTCCCGCAGTATATCCTTTGATCTCAATGCGACACGGCACGGGTTAACGTTGGACAACATTTTTAGAACAGAAGCTTCACACATTGTATCATACTATTTCAAATCACGTCTTTTAAAATTCAGTAGTAGTGTGAAAAGCTTTGACGTTTTTTGTAAATTGAAATAAATAAGTCTGGGGCCATTTTGGGCCGCAGGTCCACAAGGGTTAGTGATGTCCAAAATATTTTTTTTATCAACCTTGAGTAATGATGATAAAATAAAACAGCAAAAGGTAAAAATGTATCCAATTTTCGGTTTTAAATATTTTATGACAACAAATTAGCATTGTTATTACCAAAAGACACAATTTCCTCAAATCCGCAAACAAATTTTATTTTCATTCTCTCAGATATATTTAACAATTCAGTTTTTTCGATTTTGTTGAAGAAAATTTTTTAAATTTGCAATTGGAGGTTTGAAAAATATCCCAAAAATATAATTCGTTTTTGACATCATCTTTGGACAGGTTAACGACATCAGAAAAAAAACATATTTAAAAAAAAATCATTAACAATTATGTTAACATTAATAACATCAATAAACCCATTTTCATTTATTGTAATAATTGCCTATTTTTTCCCTATTTTTGGCAAACTTTCGTGAAAATTCAGTTGTTTTGTTTGGGACCCCGTGAACGGTTGGATATGGAGGATAAGTTTGTTCTAGAGTAATATTGAAAAACAAAAGTAATGAGTTCTACTCATACATTTTAATTAACTAGGGTTGACTCCTGAGCAGTTACGAGCGTTTTACTTTCCATTTTGCCCCAATTTCGTTCTCACAACCTTAAATGCGAGTGCGGCACGGCAATTTTCAACCGATCGAGCTCATTTTTTGTAAAATGTTTTACGCTAAAATCACAAAAACTGGGCTACGATTTTGAAACAGATGAGTTTTCAATTATGCCATACATTGAGGATCATCTTAATGGGGACAACCTTAATGATTGCAGATAGAGGGCAGGTATGTTCTAATAAAATGTTGGAGTTGAAAATATATTGGGAGTTAATCATACTCCTCTAGGACCCCATTAGGACAGTTCGAGTGGTGGGAGCAAATGCCTTATACGGCATTCAGACGCGTGTTTTGGCAAAACGAGTAGAAAAGAATAAGAAACCGTTGGAATAGAATAAATAGCTTAAATACGTGTTTTGGCTAAACACGTGTTTTGCTGTCTAGTGTGAATGTGGCTCGGCAAGGGTGTAGGTAAATTTAAGAAAATGTTAAGGTTCAAAAAATATTTGGGACAGTAAGAGCGGTGGGAGCAAATTCTATAAAAATTAAATTTTTTATGGGAGATACGGGGTAGGCATGAGGTTGAAAACAGATTCAGGGTAAGTCATACATTTAACTTGTCTAGGGGCTCTGTGGGGACAGTTAGACCAGTATGATCAAATTTTATAAAAATTTAATTTCTTATGGGTTCCCTCTTAGGTAGTGGAGAAACTGGATAGGTATGTTTGGAAAACATTTTGGTGGCGGTAATGGGGGCCGGTCTTACATTTCCCCCTTTACGGACGACTCTTTGGAAGTTATGTGGCTGTTTGTGAATTTTTTCCCCTTTTGCCCCCATCTTTGGCCCCGATGAGGAGCCACTAACCCCTACTTCACAGCCCCAATTCGTTGACTCATGCATTTTTTTTCAACCGCACAAAATAAGCGGTTGTAGCGAATCGAAATCGAAAAATCGTCCACTATCCTACCCCTAATTATATGGTAATGCTTTTCTACACTGGGTATATAAAGCATCATATAATTTTTTTTAATCAGTTTTTCTCCTGTTCTTCAACTGACTACTGTCACTCTTAAAACTTCGTTTTCGACATTACCATGGTTGGTTGGTTGGTTTAAGTGGAAGCTCACGCTACCCGTGAGCATCAAGTAGAGTCAAAAAGCGACTCCGTTTTGAAGAGACCACACTACCCGTTAGGAACTAGTATCCCGTTCGGTTAAGATAACGTATGAGATCACCGAATCCCACACGTGATATTACCGAGAGGTCGTCCAGTATATGGTCACCCAAGATCCGGAGTCGAATATTCTGCAGCGCCGGACAATCGCGGTCCTACAGGTATCCAAATTATGCCACCTGTCCCCTGCCCTGCGAAAATAGTGCCGGAAAATTTCCCCCTTAACAGTCCCCAGCGGTGCAGCGACTGACACCGATGTGGAGACGTTTAAGGCAGATCCTGCCCTTGCCAATTCGTCTGCCCTTTCATTACCGTAGAGGTCTCTGTGGCCGGGGACCCAAACTAGAGTAACTTGGGATAGACAGCTTAGCCTGGACAGTTCCTCCCTGCACTGACCAACGACAGCAGAGGATGTGACGTACGAGCTCAGGGACATTAAAGCCGCTTGGCTATCGGCGAAGATGCCCACTGTCCCTCGAGCCCAACTTTCAGACAGGAGTCTGCAGGCTTCCCTGATAGCCAGAATTTCCGCCTGGAAAACAGTAGCATGATCAGGTAGCCTGAAAGAACACCGCAAGTTACACTCACCCGAGAAGACCCCGGAGCCTACACCACAACTCATCTTTGAGCAGTCGGTGTATACCCTGATGTCAAAACCACATGTTAAATCCCCCATATCCCACTCCCGCCTGGAGGGAAAGCTAACCCGAAAAGGTCGGCAGAAATCCAATCTAGGAGTAACATAGTCGGACTCAAATCCCACACGTGGGTGAAGTCCATCAAGTAGCCTAGCATGTCCATAGGTCCTGGACTTCCAGGAACCTGTTGCAGCAAGCCGCTCTGCGCTGCTAGAAGAAACCGCCATTATATGCAAATCAACAGGAATAATGTGAAGCATTGCATTGAGAGCCTCCGAGGGACAAGTTCTTATCGCGCCCGTGACCCCAATGCAAGCAGAGCGCTGCACCCTATACAGACGGTCCGTAACCACCCTCTTAGCGGTCGCAGTCCACCACACGATAGAGCCATATGTCAGTATTGGACGCACAATAGCCATGTACATCCACAGCACCATTTTCGGACTCAAACCCCACCTTGAACCAAACCAAAAAAAATAGCGTCCTCTTAATATATCGTTACCGATAACCGCTTCGTTTCGGTTTCCAACCGTGGCTAAGTGCTAGGGAAAATAAAAGATCGAGTTAACGCGTTGTAAATAGAAAGCGCTTACATTGCTGGAAAAAGAACTGATGTTATTGCAGCCAGTGAGAATCGAACTTACAGCACTAAACATATCAGTCCAGCTCGCTAACCGCTGTGAAAGAAATTTCTAAAATATATGGAATTTGTTGTAATATCTCAGTGTAGAAACGGTAATGACATGTCATTTCTTTTTCACAAAATAAAAAAAAAAGTTCAACGAAAAAAATATTTTTTTTATTAAATTTAGTTTTTTTAAATTTATTTTTAGACTCATTATTATTGTCCATACTGGTAATCATAGAGGTAAAAACATATTTTTCTTTTTTGTTAGGTGTTTAGTAATGATATGTTATTATTTTGCGCGACATCCCCATATAAAAGTAATAAGATTTGTTAAGACATATTTGCCATTACCAAATATGTACTCACTTATATGATAACGTTTTTCTACACTGGGATTTTGTACTTCTGTTATGCGTAATATTCCACTAAATCATAGAATTAGAAGAAAACTTTGTAGAAATTTTAAAATATCGATAGATTAACTGGATACCATGTTAAAAATCTACTTATATTCACACATGCATATGAGAGATTATATATATTCATATGAGCATATATGAATTCTATGTGTTGGTATATGGACATGTATGGCCTCGAGTGACTTCATATATGAGCATGAATGTGTTCATACATGTTCATAAATGGATGCATATATGTTGATTTTTAGCCGGAAACACTGCAAGCTACTTGTCTTTGCACAATTTTTTAATATTTTTTATTCTGGTTTGTAGATAGGTGCCGACGGCAGACGGAGTCAAGTTTACTTAGCATTGTCAACGGCTGCTGAATTTCGAGATCATTTATCAACGTTCAGTGATTATTACGCTTCATTGGGTAAATAAATGATTGTTTTATTTTGGTTGGATTGATTTTAATAAAATGTTAATTTAATGGTTTCAGGTCCTCCTAATCCTGACAATGTACCTGAAGATGGCAAACTTAAGTCCGAAATGATGACTAAGGATAATAGACGATATTATTTGGACTTAAAAGAAAATGCTCGTGGACGTTTTCTAAGGGTAAGTGCTGGTACTTTATAATAGCCGATATCTGATATATTAATTCAGAAGAGATTATTATCTTCTTCTATTTTTTAATAAACTAAATAAATAAAAATCCGCGGATTTAAAAACTTGGCTACTTTTACAAACAATTTATCTTAATTATTAGGTTTCTCAAACAATTACTAGAGGTGGTCCTCGTTCTCAAATTGCCATACCAGCACAGGGTATGATTGAATTTCGCGATGCTCTGACCGATCTATTAGAAGAATTCGGAACCAATGATGGCGGGTAACAAATTTGTTAAAAGAGTGCGTTTCTATTAATTCTTGATTTTGTTATTTTTGTAGCTTTAAGGGAGATTTACCCGAGGAACGTCATATGAAGGTGGATAACAAAAACTTCTACTTTGATATTGGACAAAATAATCGTGGTGTTTATATGCGTATTAGTGAAGTAAGTTTGTGTATAGACCTGGAAACTTGGCGATATCGAGCACTATCCGCCAAAAAGACGTCAGCGCCACGATTTTCGGCTTTTGATTGATGAAAATCTTTATTTTTCGCTCATTTGCATCTTTCCTCAAAATTTCATACCGTTAGGAATTTCAGAAAAACAAAAAAGACGTTAGCCCCAATTCCTATATAGCAAACTACATTTGCATACACATTTCGGGATACGCTTGATCATGTATTATGCAGCGTTGGATTTGCATTGGCTTTTATTGGTGTCCCATATGTATATATTTTTTTACCCCTAAAAGTTTGTTTTGGTTTTTAATACCATATTTCAATTCTATTGCAATCGGATAAATCAAAGAAAAATTAAAATAAAAAATTAAAAAAAGCTTCTCCTGTTAAATTGTGATTTTGGCGCTCACGTTTTCTTTTGGCGGATATGGCTTGATTATGTTTTGTAAAAATAAGCTTTTTAATATCTTTTTCGCTCACTGATCGCTCCTTTAACCATAAACTCTTTAACAATGCCTACACGCAAAAATAAACTAGTGTACCATTACTCTGCGCTACAAAATTGACTCCTAAAATCGAAAATAGGACCTTTGTTCCTAAATATTTCGGCCACGCTGATTTTAATGGCATACTCAGTTTTTTCAAACAAGATTTTTGTTTACATTTACTAAAAGACTGCCACAAATCAAAAAACGCGATTTTTGATTTAATAATGCAGATTTATTATGTGTAAAAATGTTATAGTAATATCATGTATACCTTTTGAGTTAGAGGAGAATATGTTTTATTTTTTTTTTCGAAAGTGGGTGCAAAGAATATATACTTAATAGATAAATTGTGCTACGCACGGTCACTCGACATTAAAAGACCTGTTTATAAAAAACGTGACCAAATAAATAGAAAAAGGATCAAGCAGGCAGATATGGTATAAAAACTTTAAACGCGTTTTCTACAAAATCGTATTTTTTGAGTTATGTCAGTCTTTTAGTAAAAGATCGATATGCTGAGCATATATTAAGCGACTTTTACACTGTACCTCGTGATGGGTTAATAGCGAATTTTAACATCTCACGTCAGAAAATTCCACCTCATCAATGTGAGCGGTTCCGAACATGACTGATTTTCATAAATCCCTGGATTCGGGATTTTTAAAACTACGATCCCGGGATTTATCGGGATTTCGGGACTAATTTTTTTATATTTTTAGTTTCATATAAAACATCCAAATAAAATAATTCATTAGAAAATTACATCTTACAGTATGAAAAACAAACAAAAACTATTAACGCATTATTTACCAAGTGTTCCGTTTTCCAACCAGTAGTTAGTTTTAAACGGTTATATTTGTTAATTGATAATTATAATTAAGCGGTTTAAAAACCCTAAACTAATTAAAAATCTTCACTACAAGCGTGAATTGAAACTTGTGGAAAGTTCTTGTAGAGTTGCCAAATAATTATTTGAAAAATCAATTTTTTACATTTCATGATGGGACCTTTTTAAAAAATTATTCAAAAATATAGAAAGCCTAATTTTACATATTTTTGACTGTTATATTGATGAGACAATATGAAAATGTTTTCTCCGCTAAAAATTAGTTCATCAATCCTGCATAGTTTTTAATAATCTGACCGATTGGACCATGAGTCAGAAAGTCTAAAATATTTCAAAATTTATTCCGTTTTGCCTTAAAACAAAAATAATGGCTGGTTTTTACTAAAATACTACATTACTAAAATACTTATAAAAATTATAATGTCTTGGTTACCATATCCCAAGTTTAAAAAAATGGGCAAAATACACGATATTTTTCCAAAAATAATTGAAATCGTTTAATTTACAAAATTAAAATTTCATATATATTTGAATATAGGTTTGTTCACAAATTTATACAAAATTAAAAATTTTTATCTATCTTCAACCGTCGTTTATTTATATTTTGTCAAAGTTTCAACTTTGTTTGCAAATATTTCCAATAGAGTGCGCTTTAATGAAAAAATACACAAATTACTTAATGGAGCATTTTTCTATATATCTGAGAAGTTTGTCCAGCGGATCTATGTCTTTAATAAGTTTACGATATAATAAATTTAATAATGAACTTAAAAAATAAAAAATAATCTTAGAACATAACAGTCTATTAAATCAAAAGTATTTTAATTAAGTTCCCAGCAAAAATAAATGGAACAACTTCTAAATTAATCACGGGTTTCATTACATCAACAAGAAGTGGTCTGTATTAAAAATATGCCAATTAGGAGTTCTTTTTCATATGGTGATTGCATGGAAGAGTGCTGGCCTAACAATCAGAAGGTTCCGGGTTCGAATCCAAGAACCTTTTTTTAATTTTTATGGTAAAATAATTGTTTTTTTAGAAAATATTTGTTTTTTTTTACTATTTTTTTTAGTTTCATTTAATTTATTATGAAACTTTATGAAAATATGTAAAAATTTCAAACAGAAAAATTATTCTTAAAATATTACCTTTGTTATAGAATGATTATATATTATATATTATTTATTGATTTATATATTAAATAAACTTAGAAAAATGAATGCCGTGTATTTTATATAGAAATTTTTGAATAATTTTGCGGCAAAAAAAATTTTTTTCTTTAAATAAATTTTTTAATTAAATATTTAATTAATTTTTCATTAAATGTTATATATATTATATAATATATTTGATAAATTTTTAATTAAATAACATTTTGAAAACATTTAGAGAAAATCCTTATGAAGTTGCTTGAAAAAATAGCACTTATCAAAGCTTTAGAGCAATCTATACTGATACTAAATAAAAATAACTTTATTTAAAAACATATTTATGCATGCATTCTATTTTTGTTTATAATATATCATCAAACAAGAATAAGTCTGCTAAAACTCAACTATCATGTATATCCAGCGGTAGCTCAGGGGTAGAGCGTCAGCTTGGCATGACCAAGTTCGTTTGTTTAAACTCCACGCCAGCCACAAGATTTTTTTTAATTAAAGAATAAATAAAAACGAATGAAGAAGGAACTTCCATCGATTGTTATTAAAAGGAAACACCCAAATTGGAACAACATCCGATTCAACAATTGTATTACTATTGTATATTACTCTTTTTTCCTCGCTATTTTTGCTGGGTTATTTCGGAAGTTTAAAAAATTAAAAGAAACAACTCCCTTCCTATGACAAGCCAATGTTAAATTCACCGATGAAAAACCCAAATTGGAACAACATCCGATTCTACAATTGTATTACTATTGTATATTACTCTTTTTTCCTCACTATTTTTGCTGGGTTATTTCGGAAGTTTAAAAAATTAAAAGGAACAACTCCCTTCCTATGACAAGCCAATGTTAAATTCACCGATGAAATTGGAACAACATCCGATTCAACAATTGTATTACTATTGTATATTACTCTTTTTTCCTCACTATTTTTGCTGGGTTATTTCGGAAGTTTAACAAATGATTAAAAAAGTTTCTTTAAGAGGGAATTAATTGCTTATTAAATATTTAGTTAAAAAATTGTATTTCAACCAATTAAATTTATTCAACTTAGATTTATTTACTTTTGTAAAATATTAACTACTAGCTGACCCGCCAAACGTTGTTTTGCCGTCAAATTTTATTTCTATTGTAATGAGGTCTTAAATAGTAATATATGATACCACTTAATTAACTTAAATTCAACAGGATAATTTAGGCGTACTGGTGACAAAATCAAACAAATACAAAAAAGTAAACTTATCGGAGCTTCATATCAAATGTGAAAACTAATTCACAATTGAAAAAGGTTATTTAAATTGGAGGGTGAAACGAACATATGCTGTTTATATCAGATAGATAGCTTAAGCTGTTCATAATTTATAAGTTCAGCAACATACACACTAAGAAGAGAGCAAAAATACCCGGAATTGTAAGGGATCCCTAGGTACATATTAAAAATTTATAAACAACATGCAAAAGAGTGTTTAAAAGTTAATTATTTTTATTGAAAAATTATCGGCCGCTAATATTTGTAGTAAGAAATTTAAATATTTAAAAAAACTCCATTTTTTCGCGTTTTATGAAAGGAAAGAGTAATAAACAAATTTTAACAGATTTATTTTTTACAAAAAACTAATTTATTTAAACAAAATTTAACTGATTTATTTTTTACAAAAGATTAAAACAATTTTAACTGATTTATGTTTTACAAAAGATTATTACAAATTATATATATAGATGAATAAGTATAATGGAATTTTACTTGATTGCAATATCTGCAGAATTAACGGTAGAATTTTCTTTATTTGATGAAACGCTGTTTATTATAGCTTCAATGTCAATGCTACTTAAGTCCGCAATTTCATCTTGTTCTTTTTTAGAACTTGAGAATTGTTCTTGTAATGATGAATTGCCAGAATTAATTAGCGAAAATTTTCTTGGAACTCTTTTGATTTTTGATGAGCTCTCTCAATTTTTTGTTTGCGTTCCAAATAGTGTTTCGTCTCTAGCCCACAAATTTCGCAGTGGTTGAATTTTGACGATACAATGATTATTGCATCACATTAAATACACCGACTGTTAATGTTAAATAATGACAAAGATCTTACCATTATTTTATTGTCGCAGCTTACACAGGACTCATTTTTTTAGAGCTCTTCTTGACCACAGAAATATCAATGTTTTCCCATTCCTTTTGTCTGTTTAATTATCGACATTTTCGGCACACACAAATTCTTTTTGTTGAAAAAGCTAATATTTTTTATTGTCTCTTCAAGTATGACAAAATAATTTTAAATGTCTTTTTGTTTGTTTCTGTTTTCAAAATACAGTGCGAGACTAAACTTTTCATTTGTTTCAATGTTCAAAGAACAGTGCCCTATTAATGATCTTAATTACTCCAAAATATACAAAAAACCAAAAAATACTTTTTGCCATATTTGCGGCAGCATTGGTTAATGAAATTTTTTTTTTCATTGCTGTTATGAAAAATCTTTAAAATCAGCGATGGAAAGTCTGGTTGGTAACCAAGTGAAATAAAATGAAATGGAATAAATTAAACTCTTGCAAAAGTATCGGTCGGTAATTTTTGTAGTAAAAAATTTAAATATTTGCAAAAAAAAAAAAAACACTTTTTTCGCAAATCTATGTTATGCAAAATTAAAATAGTAAAGAAAAAAGACATAAATAGTGTTTTTCTGCATTTTACTATTTACCATAAATTAAACTTATTGAATCGTCTCGAATGCTCACCTACAATTTTGTGATTATCTAATGGCATTTGGTCAACGGCAGTCTTAAATAATTTCACCAATTAATTTTTTTGGTGGAATAAATTTTGTAACGACTCAACAATTTCACGTCGTACTGCTGTAGTAATCGCACATCTAATGCTTACCTCATCATCAGAATTTCCAAGAAAATATATTTGTTAAAATTTATGGTGTTCATCAGCAATAGGCAAAAGTTAAAAATTTTACACAATAATTAAAGATGTCATAATAAAATGTGATGCAAAATTTTGTTCAAATACGTTCAACAGGAGGAAAGTTAAAAGATATTAAAGTTTAATGTTTAATAGCAGGCCCACTGCCCCTTAGGTTTATAGTAAATGTGTTCAGAAATCTTTTTAGAGAACTTCGTAACAAAATGTGATGTTATACGCTAAGCAGGTGCCTAGTTTAAGAATTTAAAATTGTTGTGCTGTAAGTGAGATGCCACGCCCCTTTCCCCTATCCAGCGCATATTTGACACATGGCTTAAAGATGATGTTAGTGAACGCGGTCTCAAATTTTAAGCGAGTATGGTGAACATGGTCCGAGTTGAAGCATTCATTATGGAAAAGATAAAAGTTAATTGAAATTGCCGACCAGAAACAATTTAGAATGTTTTTTAACTTCTTCCATAGTTAATTTTTTAATATTTTTCACTTTGAATCCATATATAATTATAATTTAATGTAATATTTGTTTTTACAGTTATATTAGTTTTTTTTTATATACATCGAGATTATTTTTATGTTATTTTAAATTTAGAAAGACCTTTCAACCTCCGTATATTTACAAAAATAAAGCAAGTCAAACATATTAGCTAGGTTGATACTAGTATTTCGATCTGGCTAAAGATCTCATCAGAACCCGAAATTTTAGAAAAGCTAGAGCCTCCATAATAGGCAGTACTATAACAAAAAACCTATTAATCATCAATTTTGCTCCATTCTTGTCTTCTTAGTAATCAAGCACGTGGATAGGGTATTTTCCTTTTTGTTTACTAAAAATACAAGCATATTTCTTCAATCATGTGTTTTTTTCTGCTTACAAATTTTTACTGGCAAAAATGTATCCTGTGAACACTTGTTAGTTCTTTGGCATCAAACTGTCACTTTACTCTCTCATTTTACTATTTTTTCTGAGTATTTGTGTAAACGAACACCTTGCAGTAAAAATTTGGACAAATTTGTACACATTTTGGTGTTATCGAACAAACTTATTATAGAATCTGAATTATAATTTAGAAAGATAAATAAAGATTTTATATTTTTTTTTTGTTTTCGTTTAACAGGCTTTTAATTATACAAAAATGTAATAAAATAGGCAAATTAATGAAAATGATTATTCAAGAAAATTATTCAAGTTCGAGGCCATACTCTATATTTCTTTATTAGGATATTGTCCTAACAAATAATCTATAGATTTTTTGTTTTCAAATTTATTATTTGACCCTTTCAGGAATGTGTTGATAGATCTGTTTTCGGGAATTTTCTAGGTTCCCGTCATCAGAACACGTTTTGAAAGAGGTAACAATCCCATGCCAAACATCAAACATTCATATAAACTAGTAGTACATGAGAACTAATATTTATATATATGAGCACGAAGTAAAAGATTATCACCATTTATCAAAAAATAAATTAAAAACTTGTTTTTTGTGTGTATGTCTACCTTTGGTTAATATTCAATACACTTTTTTGTTTCTTTTCCTTTTCATTTGTGCATTTGTTTTTTAAAAACAAAATGTACAAATTAAAATATTGAAAATCTCGGGATTTTCAGGGATTAAATCACGGAATTATGGTCCAGAAAATACCGGAACTTTTGGGTTCATGATCGACACCCCTAGTGAGTAATAATAAAAGTGTAAATTATCAAAAAGCGATAAACAGAAGTTTTAATCTTAAGATCGCTAAATAGCGATAAAGTTTCGATAACAGATTAATAAAAATGATTTTTTTTTTTAAAACTTCATTGAGCAACTGGAAAAATAAAACAAGAGTACGCATCATTGATTCTAAATATTTCGGCTTCGCTGATTTTATTGGCATACCCAGTTTTTTTCACTTAGGGCCATTTTTCGCAAAATTTGAATGAAGTTTTTCATGTTTAACACACTTGTTTTCGACATTAGGGGTCAATTTTCTAGCGCCGTGTTATTAATATTAAATTTAATATTGAGTATACAAGTTAATAATGTCGACTTGGACAACATATGGCATAACTATCACATATGTAAACACACATTTTTTTCAATCGCTATAATAATGTCGAATTTTGTGCCTAAAAAAGATGTTTTGCGGGGAAGTCTCATAACCTTCTTTCATTTGAAGAAAACGGCTTGGAAAAAAAAAACGGCTGCTTACGGTCATTATGCACCAACTCAAAAAACTTGTGAACGATGGTTTGCGCGATTCAAAAGTGGTGATTTCGACACAGAAGACAAGGAGTGGCCTGGTCAGCCGAAAAAGTTTGAAGATGAGGAATTGGAAGCATTACTAAGATTATTGTCAAACGCAAGAAGAACTTGCATTATCATTGGGAGTCACACAACAAGCCATTTTCCTACGTTTGAAAGCATTGGAATTCATTCAAAAGCAAAGAAATTGGGTCCCATATGAATTGAAGCCTAGAGACGTTGAAAGACGATTTTGCATGTCGGAAATGCTGCTTGAACGCTACAAAAAGAAGTAATTTTTGCATCGTATTGTTACTGGTGATAAAAAATGGATACATTACGATAACCCCAAGCGCAAAAAGTCATATGTAAAGCCCGGCCAACCAGCCAAATCAACGCTGAAGCCGAATATTCATGGCGCCAAGGTAATGCTTTGTATTTGGTGGGATTTTAAGAGTGTTTTGTATTATGAGCTGTTGAAATCGGGTCAGACGATCACAGGGAACCTGTATCGAATACAATTGATTCGTTTGAAGAGAGCAATCAACGAAAAATGACCAGAATATTCGACCAGACACGAGGTCATAATCTTCCATCATGACAACGCTCGGCCACATGTTGTAAGACCGGTCAAAAACTATTTGGAAAACAGTGTTTGGGAAGTTTTGGCTCACCCGCCTTATAGCCCAGACCTTGTCCCTTCTGACTACCATTTGTTTCGATGGATGCAGAACGGCCTTACTGGAATACGCTTTACTTCAGAACAGGGTAACAGAAATTGGCTTAATTCATTCTTTACCTCAAACCGGAGCAGTTCTTTTGGCGCGGAATCCATATGCTACCAGAAAGATGGGAAAAAGTAGTGGCTAACGATGGACAATACTTTGAATAATGTATCAATTCACTTTGTTATTATAATAAATGCATTTTTCAAGCAAAAAAATCGACATTATTAACTTGTATACCAACACTATAGAGCACGATACATCAAATCTATAAAACATTTCGGCGATAATTACAATTATGAACTCAGATTTTATTTTTTTAAATTTTTGCAGTTTGGCGTGTTATAATATAGAACTTTTACTCCATAGAACTTCCAAAGAAACATTATCATTATGAAGTCGAAAACGTATTTAAATTAAAATATTGGTCCATTATCTAAAAAGTTTTTAAGAAAAAGGTAAAATAACTCATATTTAATGAAAACTCCCCAGGATAACGTTATCCTTCCTGTAATGGGTATGCAATTCATTTTTATTTTAAGGGAGAGGATGAAATAAATATATTAAATACACCTTAAAAAATTGAATAAAGGTTTGGTCCACAATCTTAAACGTAATACAATTTTAATTCAGCATTCCTATAGAAGTCCTGAAGGATGTAATTATAGTTCATTACAAATTTAATGTATAGTTTTTTATAATTTGTATGTTAATTTACATACAGAATTTTCGAATTTACTTGTTAACAAAGCCAAATTTTTTTAATCTGCCTTTATCTCCGAAAAAGGGGTGTTTGGTGTATCTCGTAAACTAACAAAGCTAGAATTTCGAAATTTGCCACGTAGCTTCATCTAATGACCAGAACATTTCAAAAAAATCTATTTTCGGACCCATTTTTTGTTGGGTAGGAGGGGCAAATGGGTAAACCTTTTTCTTTGTAATTTTTTAAGAGCCACAAACAAAAATCAGAATTCAAAATAGCAAGTATTTAAATTGGTTATAAGTGCGCCAAACGAGTGTTTTATAATATTAATTTAAAAAATTTCGACAGAAAACCAAATTTACAAAATATTATCTGAAGTAATTGTTTGCTTGCATGTTACACATACAATTAAAATTTCGTTAAATTTTAAAAAATATATATTATGCAATGAACTCAATTTTCAAGAATCTTGAAAGCATTTTTATATTGACAAGAAACCGTTCATACTGAACACAAAGTAAGATTGGACATTAAACCTTTTAAAAAAGCTCTAATTTTGGTCCCAGGACATACAGGATTCAAAACGATGCCTGTTAACGACATCGTCTTAATTTTAAAACTTATGGACGGACTTTTATGAAATTTGACAGAAAGATTATATTAAGTAGTATGAGCATAGCCTTAAAGTTTAACCTCTCTGTTCCGTAAGGCGTATAAACATTTATCAAAACAGGCGAAGGTTTTTTATTTTGACTACGCGGTTAATCAATATTTGTTGAAGTTTAGACGAAAATCGCCATATCTTCTTAGGTAAAAGCACATAAAGGGGTAATTTTTGAATTGTAATTAAATATTGGTAAGAGTAATAATTTTTACCTAAACTTATTAATTTTTATGGATTAGTTTCGAGAGAGATTAGAGATTTAGAGATTCGCTCTAAACCTATTTTAGGCCATATCGCCTAAAATAGGCAACGAAACAAATTTTGGTAGGAGAACATATTGTTTTTTTTCGTGCCGAACAAGTGGTATAAATTTAATTTTAAAAAAGCTTCGGCCGGTTTGAGGGTTAAGCTTCTCAAACTTTTGCTGTTTTTTTAAATTTAAAAACAACAAAATTTAAAACTTGAGTAATTCAACTTTTTAATCAAAAACATTTTGTTTCTATTTCTTTTTTCAATAATGGTCCATCTGCTGCTTCGCAACAACAACAAAAAACCACATAACGAAAAGGTTAAATCAAATTTTCGAACCGCTATTACTGTTCCCGAAAAGTGCTGGACACGATTTCGTGATATATTTAATGATTATTGTGAAAAAATGAAAAAATCGCCCGAATCACCTTCGTCAAACACTGCCGATAACAACACCATACAACAGCAGCAACTACAACCCCAACCTTCATCTCATAATAACGCTGCAAAATAAAATTTGAGTATAATTTTAATGCAAGATGTAAATGGAAGAACAAGCCAGAGAGCATAGGAATTGGGGTGCAATAAAAAAAAAAACTATTAATGATATAATACTACAAACACAAATTCTTCTGCATTTTTGTGCACATTGAAATAGAACTAAAATTGATTTATAAATTTATAAAGATGCTGCACGCAGTCTTATAAACTTGTTACTCGCGGATATGAATCGTACTGATTTCGAGAGAAGAGATAAAAGTCCTTATAAATTGTTATTGTTATTATAAATATATACCCAGAGATATCAGTATATTATGATGTCCTCGAGCCACAGTAAACTAACGCCCTGTTTTTATAAAGCGAACTTAATAATTCCTCGCCCATGTAAAAAACAATTTTGTGAATTTTCGTATTATATATAATTATATCCGAAAAATAATAACATCTAATTGTATCATATTAGATTTAATCTGATACAATTAGACATTATTTAATACAATTAGATCTAATTAGATGCAATTAGATATAGTTTCATACAATTGTAGCCGAATTTAGTCCTCATCCAAATGTACTTCCAATTAGATACAATTATATGCAAATATATGCAATTATATCTGACATATGTAATCATATAAAAATCGATATATGATTATATATTTTTACATATTGCACTAGTATGTGAAAGATATAATTTTATATGAATATATATATTACTATATATCATTGCAAAGTAATTTATATCTATAACAAAATTTTTTTAGTTGGGTCCAGATAAATGTTTATAATATTTTATGTTTGGTATAATAACAAATTCCGCTCGCTTTATAAAAACAGGGGTAAATATTAAAATTTTATTCGTTTTGGCAACAACTAAATTTTTTTTTTAATTAATTAGATTTGTCGAAAAAATAATATATATATATATAGTGTTGCCAGATTTGTATGTATAATTTAACATTTATTTGTATTAATAACACTGCGCAACTCGAAAAATAAAGCAGTAGTACCGACCTAAATATTTCTCCCACGTTGATTTTTATGGCGGACACAATTTTCTCACTTACGGGCCAGATTTTTCGCAAATTTGAATTAAAGTTTTGCATGTTTAAAAACTGTGTTATTATACATACAATTTTTATTTATTTGTTATTTATTATATTAATATAATTATTGTAACTAACTTAAGCTAAGAGTACTAGCTACTGAGGCTTTCGACTCTGACTTGTAAAATTTACATACAATTTTTAAAATAAGATATTTTCTTTTAATTTTTATGGTACATACTGATGAGGCATTCCTTAGCATTTGCTTATCAAATTTATTTAATAAATATGCAGCATTAACAAGTAAATCCGCGGGTTTTTGCAGATTTTACTATATTTCACCATTTGTGCACAATTTATTATTTCGCAATCGATCAAAGCATTTTTGAGCTTTTTTTTGTTCTCATTTCTATTTACTGGATCTTCACAAAATTTTAGTGAACTAACAATAATTATTCACATCTTAAAACTAAATATTGACGTTAAATCCAGCCAGTGCCAGACAAAACTTCAAGGGCTCAGCGACTAAATATGTTCAGGAGCATTTGTAACACTTTTATTGTACCAAGTCTGGTGTGTCCAATCTTCTAAGACGTAGATGTTCACGATTATTTAATAAATTTCGAGCTAGTGTATTAGGGTGTGTTTCCAATCTTTTCATATATCTTTCACTGTATTTCTTGATAAGTTGGACATTCAGATCCTTATGTATGTTAGAATTTCTCACGTACCACGGTGAATTTGTGATCCGTTTTAATAGCCTGTTTTGCCTTCTTTGTAATTTTTCAACATTTTAAGCCGAGGCAGTTCCCCATAGCTGAATACCATAGCATCATATGGGTTTTATAATCGAGTTGTAAATCAGTAATTTACAGTCTAAGCTAAGTTAGAGTTTCTACCAATAAGCCATGTTAGTTGTACAGTTTTTAATTTTATTTGGGTAATTTTAGCATCTATATGAGCTTTCCATGTAAGTCGACGGTCAAGATGAATGCCCAGATATTTCACATGTGTGTTATGGGGTATATTATGATTATTAATACGGACTGGACAAGATTCTCTTCGTAAGGTAAACGTAATGTTAATGCATTTCTGTTCATTTACTCTAATTCTCCATGTCTCTAACCAAGCTTCTAACTGAGAGATGTGGGTTTGTAATCTTTGAGACGCTACTGTTGGGTTCTCATTTACATTTATGATTGCCGTGTCATCAGCAAAAGTTGAAGTGTGGGTATAAACATTTGTTGGTAAATCTGAAGTGTAAAGTAAGTATAATAATGACCCCAAAATACTGCCTTGTGGAACTCCGGCATTTATATTTTGTGGGGTACTTATAATACTGTTTTCTTTAACTGTAAACTGTCGGCCTGTGATATAGCTTTCTAAGAGCTTGTGTGTGTTGGATGGTAGCAAGTGTTTAATTTTAAAGAGTAAACCATCATGCCAAACTTTGTCAAATGCTTGTGAAACATCAATAAAAAGAGCTGAGCAGTATTTATTTTCTTCAAAAGCCATTCTGATAACAGTAACTAGCCTGTGTACTTGCTCAATGGTGCTGTGTTGTTTTCTAAACCCGAACTGGTGATCTGGGGATTAAATTGTTTCGTAAAACGGCTAGGGTTAATTTGTTCACAAACTGTTTTTCAAACAGCTTTGCATATTCGACAAAAGACGGATTGGTCTATACGACTCGACTTTTGTATTATCTTTGCCTGGCTTAGGTATCATTGCAACAAGAGAATCTTTCCATTCTGGGGGATAGTATTCAAGACGTAAAATAGCATTGAAAATATAAAGAATTATTTTCAAAGCCACACGGGGTAACTCTAAAAGCATCTTATTACTAATTTTATCGATCCCTGGTGATTTTTTTGTGTTTAAGTCAACAATTGCCTATTCGACCTCTTGCATTTGAAATCTGATTGGGTTTGGGTGACTCAATCTGCGGTATAGCCGTTGGCAACTGTCTTATATTTTGTAAACTATTTGGGGTGAATACATTTTTCAAGTGTTCTACGAACAATTCTCCTTTTTCAGAGTCCTTTCTAGCCAATTTCCATTTGGCTTTCGCAATGGAGGATTACTTATGGCTGGTCTATTTAGACCTTTTGTAGCACGCCATAATGAGTAGTCAGTACTTGGGGTAGAGTCCAAACTTTCTAGATATACATTTAGTGAAGCGATTTTCTTTGACTTTAGCAGTTTCTGTAGGTTTCTTGTAGATTCAGTCAACTGAGCGGAATATTTTCTGTGCAATGGGTACACTCAGGGAACTTCTGCTTTAAAAATATGTAGTTGTTTGGGTTGTAATACTGTTTCATTATTTTTAATGTAAATGTAAGTCATTTGTAGAACAAATAAAATTTTTAACTAACATTGTAGTTCATTTAAAAAAACAACTCACATCAAATGACTGTCTTATGATTTTACATTCATTTTTTACAGTTGTTTTTTGTTATTTAAAAAAATAAAAAAAAATTTTTTTGGTTTATTTTTTACTACCATGTGGTTCATTTTTACTACAATGTTAGTCATTTTTTGAACATTAAAAAACAAATGACAATGTTAGTTGAATTTAATGAAATGTAAGTCGTCCTTTTTTTAAATGAAATTTCATTTGTTTTTGACTACAATTGCAGTCGTCTTTACCAACATAATTTCCTAAGTGTATTAATAAATTTTTTATATTTTAGCCAGTTTATTATTTTGCCACTCGGGCGAACAACATTGTTAGGGTTAAAAACGGTAATAATTGTGGGAGTGTGATCGGAGGAGAGTTCCAGTGATGATTATATACTTGTATTATTTGATTGGATACCCCCTTTGTTAAACCAAAATCTATAAGATCTGGTATTTTCTGCCGATCAGTCGGCCAGTAAGTGGGTTCTCCTCCGGAGATTTTGAAATAGTTTCAAATAAAACACGACGTTTTGGATCGTGTTTTATTTGAAAAGATGCTTGGCATTATAGTCGCCAGCTGCCAGAAAACGTGCTCCCAATGATTTAAAGAAATGTGTGTATTTTTCTTCTGTTATTGTGAATCTCGGTGGTGAATAAATTGATGAGATCACTAGGTCTTTGCCAAAATCTTCAAGACACACTGATGTCGCTTGAAGATAGTTTTCACGGAGTTCTGGGATTACAAAATGTCTCAAATGTCTTTATTTAATACAGCCTGTAATAACATAGACTGCATTCTCATCATCTCTTGCATCATATTGTTTATAGAGCTAGTAAAGCTATTTAGGTTAGGTTAGGTCGAAAAGAGGATTCGGAGAAGGGAAATACTTCCCTAAACCGACTCAAGTCCTTGAGGACTTACACTTAAGCCAGAATGTCGGCTTGTTGTGCGCTCTAAACAATCGGTTCTATGTCCTATGTCACCTTACTATCCCAGGAACTCCGTCGCACTGACGAAATTTCTCAACTTCTTCCATCCTATGCCCCTAAGATCCCCCAATGTGGATATTGGGTCACTGGATAGTATTTCGACCCGGATCCCGGCAAATGCCGGGCATTCACAGAGATAGTGTTCCAAGGTCTCCTCGTCTTCCCCACAGGCCCTGCACACTTCTGAGTCCGCCCTACCAATACGGTGGAGATGGGCCCTCAGTAAAACTATTTATTATTTTAACTAGAATGTCTAGAGTTGGCTCAAGTTTACAAAAACTTTGTACTGGTGGCTCTCATTGGGTTGCACAACATCTGGATTATCTGGGGTTTTTGTGTGGGGTTGGGTATTTGGGTTAGCATTTTGTGGGTTTGGTTTTGCATTTGGGTAAGGGTTCGATTTGGATCTCAAAACATTTGAATATGAGCGAGCATTATTGTTGCCCTGATCGTTTTGCGATAAAATAGGGTATTGGGTTAGTGTTTTATGGGTTCGAGAGGCTTGTCCACTATAAGGAGCAGAGCGCAATACCGCATTATATACTGGGAAACCCCTATAATTTGCAGTGTGATTCTCATTACAATTACTGCATTTTTTTACAGATGGATCATTCCGCGATTTATGGCATTTGCTCGATTGGTGAAACTCACCACACATTACACAAACGGATTTCAGATGGCAATAAGCCTTTGTGTGTCCATATTCTTGGCAGTTTAATCATTGAGGTGGTCCCTTACGTTTGTGGGGTTCTTCTACTGTAACTCTGTGATGGATCAGAAATCTAAGACGATAGATTGGATGTAGTTCACCATTTTTTTAATCTAACATCGCCGGGTTCAAACTCAACTCGGAATAAAGGTTGGGGAATATTTTCACGATTAATGATATTTGAGACATTTTTTATCTTAAAGCTCTCAATCTCTAAAGCCTTGTGTATTTCTGGTGGGTCAACAGAGGAATCTATCCCTTTAATGACTACTTTAAGACCTCTTCTACTCTTAGCTGGTAGGTCTAGAAATTTTTATTGCGAGCTTCAAAGTCAGATACCAATTTTCGGAAATCATTTTCAGTGTTAACCTGGATTTTGGTTTCACATATTTTCCCTTTTTGATCGGGGTTACGTAAAAAGAGTTTTCTCCAATAATTTTAATTAACAATTGAACAGTTTCATAAGAATTTTGTTCTCTTAGATATAATGGTGGGGGTTTTGGTGACTTACCGACTGTTGGAGCTTCTTCGGTTTTACTTGCCAACAAGGCGTACCGATTTTGGGTTACGGGAACCTCTTCACCATCCCTTGATTGTGTAGAGGATGAAGCAATATTAGCCGATCGTGGACTATGTTTCCGTTTAAGTACCGCAAAATATCTATCTACTCCCTTTTGTGTCTGTTTAGTGGTAACAACGTTTTTCTGTACATTTGTCTCAGTAAGTGTAGTTTTGGGTATAGCACCATTTGGTGCGACTATTACCGGCTGTTGTAAAAGTATATTACTAACACTTGTTGCTGCTTGTGTTTCAAGCTGAGTTTGATTATTAAGAGTATTTGTACTAGTGTATGTTTGTGTGTTCGCTGTACGTGCAGACCAGAGGTAGGCAAAACCACTACGCGGCGTTTTTGCTCTCACACCTATATGCCATCACACATTAAACAAATTTAAAAAACAATCAGTCTCGCATGAGCATTGGAACGAACAGGTTGATTCTACGCTTTTCGTTTGATATGCACTGTGAGAATGATCCAGAATGATCGGTAATCCAGAATGTCTAGTATGTCATCGTACGTTGTCACGCTGCTATTTAACAAATTGATAATTATGTATATGATACTGTTATTAGCTTTGTAGTTTTTCTAATTTTTTTTCATTGAAATGAAATGCATTACTAATATTACAATTTTTCTTAAAAAATTTTGAGTTTTAACTGGTTCAAATATGGTTTTGTTTTTACTTTATAACTTGTAAAAAAAACTCGTTATAATTGTCAAAAATAAAAAATTTGTTAAATTAGGTTGTTTCATTTGAAGGAGTTTGCTATAAAAAAACAATACCACCACGAAGATTTCTAAAGCTTTTTCTGTAAAGAATGCCTGTTAATGAATTAGGATGTTTTTTTTAAGTTCAAAAGCTGCTGATTTTCCTGCGTCGTTAGTAATATTATGCTATTCATAATATTATATATATGTATAATAAATTGAAGTAATTTTTTTATTTTTTCATTGATCGATTAATAATTTTAAACCACATACAACTTTTTTTAAATCTAACAAAACTACGAATCTGAACATTTTTTTTCTTAATTTAGTTGGTGTGTTCATTATTTTTATATTGAAAAAAAAAAACATTAAATTATATGAAATACTTTTTTTGACTAAGCTGCACTTTACAGGGCGTTCCTAAAAAAAAAGTAGGTGGTCGTCTCCAGAATTAAAAAAATTATTTTTTTCTATCTTCGGTTTATGGGGCCGGGCCCCTAGGTCTTTGTTCCCAAAATATACTCTAGGGGGAGCTACGGATGACGGATCATTAAAATAATATCATTTTTGAAACCTGAGGAAACCTCTTTTCATTTGAGTACCCACCACACTTGTATGTTTCTACGCATACCAGTTTTAGGGCCCCGGCCCAAAAAACCGAAGAAAAAAAAATTCTTTTTTAATTCCCGAGGGGACAATATTTTTTTTAGGAACGCCCAGTAAAGTGCGGTTTTCCTCTTTTTTTATTTATGTATGTTTTCTTATTTTAACTATAAGTTTCTCTCAGAGCATTGAGTACTAGAGAGCTACAGCTCACTTACACAACGACAAAACTCTCTGCCTATCTCTGATGTAGACATTACTGGCATAAGAGAAAACTCAGTTGATGTTGTAACTGTGTTATATTTTGTACTTCGAGGCCATTTAAACGAGGCAATTAATTGCAGGCAATTTTTGAAGTCTCTTTTAAAGTTGCTTCTAAAAATCATTAACATTTACACAAGGAGTTTTTGCATGCAATTTTTTTGACGTTTGTTTTGACAATCTTCTTTAATTGTTCATTCGTTGAAATTTAATTTATTCGTAATAATTTAAAATAATATAATTTAATAATATATATAATATAAAATAATATATAAATAGTTCTTTATTCCACATTATTTATTTTTTATTTTACGAAATATTTTCGATACACAACACTTTAGAAGCCGAATACGAATAAAACAAATTAACAAGAATACGAACGATAGCAAAAAGAAATGTCAAAAAATATCTTGAAAAACGAAAACCGTGCAATTTTTGCTACCCCGCTTGCTTCTCTGACCCGTTTGCCTACAAACAATAATGCACGCAACATTGCATGCAAAAATTGCCTCGTTTAAATGGCCTCTTACAGTCGAGTATGTAGTTGTATTTACCATTGGGTATGAGAATGAGAGTAGAGTAATATTAAAAACATTATTTTTGTTTATTTGATCAGAAGGTTAAATAGGAGTTTTACACTCTGAACTCCATGATAGTGTGGTAGACTGTGTAGTGGGGGGCTGTGAGAGATGTAAATTAACATTTGACGGAGACGCAATTTGCGAGGGAGATAATGAGTTTGTTTGTTGGCTTAACACTGAATTAAGAGTAGGGGGAGAGCGGCCAACTGGCATTATATTTATTTTTTTTTATTTTATGCTGTTTTTTTATTTTTTTTTCTTCTTATGTTTAAAAATAAATGTTAATTTTTTTCTTTTTTGTTTATCTTTATTTTCAATAAATAGCAACATTTATTATATTGTTATTAACGTCTTTTCGCTTATTGGTATATTAATTTTTTTATTAATATTAGGCACTTTTTCTATAGAAAAAATATTTTATCGACAGAAGATTTAAAATATACGTCCACACAGACCAAAGAACAATTTATATACGTAAAATATTTGATTTTAAAATTTTATGTTTAAAAACTGCGTTAAAAAAAAAATCTGGCCCATAAGCGAAAAAACTGGGTACGCCATTAAAATCAGCGTGGACGAAATATTTAGGATCAATGGTGGGTACTCTTGTTTTCGATTTTAGAAGTCAATTTTGTAACAACGTGTAATTATAGTGATACACAATTTTAATAATTTTCGTAGTGGTTTTTAAGCCGGCTCCTATTGAAAACATTGCACATATGGGTAGAAATTCCTAAACTGCCCACACGATGTTTTAACGCCATGAAACTCCAGCTCCTAATAAAAGTTGTATACTATGATAGCAAATGAAAAATAAGTAGACACTTAATACACCATCCTTCTACATTTTCACTTTCAACGATTTTATTAGAAAAAAAGAATTAAAATTTGAGATCACCAAAAAGCCAAAAATGTAGCGAAAATATTTCAACCAAAATATGTGTGTCGGAAGGCTTATAATATTAATATATTATTAGTTTGTTTAATTATTTTCAAACTATTATTGTCTTTTAATTTTCTATTTTGAAAAATAATATATCGTTTTTTTTGGAATCACGCATTTTTTCTATTTTTGTAATTTGCTCATTTAAATAAGGCCATATTGAAAATTATTCCGTTATTAAAAAATAAAAAAAACTATTGGATATTTTAATACAGGGATCGAATTACGGCATTCGTGGTCGTCATTTTTCTATCGAAATTAATTTTCTATTTCTAAAAAAAAAAATTTCAACGAAATTTTTTTGATCAGGAATGTTGTAGTTTATTCCTGGATTAGAAATAAATGTAAAACTTGCTGTTTTTACCATTAGTTTTTTCGTAGTTACTCATTAAAAAAACTGTTTTCGACCGATGTCACTCGATCAGGAATGCCGTAATTCGACCTGAGATGTGGCTTAATCGCATATAAAAGTTAAAATATGATTTCTAAATTATTTGTTATGATCTTTGCAATTTCGAAAAGTTGTAGAAAGTAATTTAGCCTTGTAATTCAAGATCAATTCAAATTACTACACTGATAGAATTTTCCTCGTACTAATGAACGTCTTTCATTAACTAATTTGGATTCATTAATTTAATGAATAATTTTCGTTAAATTAATGGAAAATTCATTTATTAAATGATATTTTCATAAAATATTTTTAGTTTATCCTAAAAATATGCAATAATTTTTATATACATTTAGTTCAATCAGAATTTCACAGATTTGTAATTTTGGCTACGAGTGGAAGAAAAACATGATTATAGTATCCCAACTGCTCTAATTCTTTATCATTTTTAAATTAGAGATCCATGGCGAGACCGTAAATAAATTTGATTTTAATGGTATTAAAACACACAAAACCATAGGTTCTCTTATCTACATAGTTTTATTTGGGTTGTAAATCCAATTCAATCCACAAAATCATGCTTTCATTTATTTAGAAAATTACATCCCTGCTCGATATTGGCTATAATGCACACGTTCGACAATTTCATTCATATTTTTGCCTTTATTTACGTTAAGTTATTATAAGGAATTTAGTTTAATTCTTCACCATTACAATACTTTTGAAAATTTGAGATAACTTTTAGATGCAATTCATCGTATTTAAAATCATTAAATCAGGACATCTCGGTATGCTGAACTTAACTTTTCAAAATCCTTTCAATAACCCATTATATTTTAATTTTTGAACACCGTCCCGAATAAACACAGAAAAAAATAAAATCGAGTTTCAATTAAAATATTTAAGAAAATTGTACACAGACTAAATTGCTTGGACGAGTTTTAAATAAATTTTTTCAGTAAAGTAATGAAGTTTTATTTACGATGTTAATGAAAATTTCTTAAACGTCATGACACAGCTTTATAATTTTAATGAAACGATTTTTAATGAAACATTAGTCGTATGAAATTTTTAATAAATAATATTAAATTAAATTTTATGAAAAACTTCATTAAATTTTATGAAAAACTGCATTAAAGTTTCAGTGGACCAGTTCCATTGACATTTAATAGATCTAATGCAGAAATTCATTGATATCATGCAGATAATTCTCTTAGTTTAGTATTAATTAAAATTCACAATTTAAAAAACAGCCAAAAATTTAAAATGGCTAATATTTGAAGAAATTGCAAAAATTTGAAAAAACCGCTAAATTTAAAAAAAAATGTCAAAATTAAAAACAATCTATAAAATTGAAAAAAAATTGCCAAAATTAAAAAAAATGTCAAATTTGGGGGAAAAAAATTAAATTGTCAAAATTAAAAAAAAAAAATCAAATTCAATGGAAAAAAATCACCAAAATTGATTAAAACGTTAATACATGAAAAATCGCCCAAATTAAATAAAATAAACTGAAAATTGAAAAAATTACCTAAATATAAATTAAAACGCGTATATCTCGAAAACATTTTTAATTTTTTTTTTTTGAATTTCGAAGATTTTTTTAATTTGTTGTTGTTGTTTTGTTGTTTTTTTTTATTTGTCAATTTTTTTGTCTTTTTCCAATTTTAACGTTTTTTTATATTTGCAGGTTTTGTTTTAAGTTTAAACTCTTTTTTTCTTAATTTTAGTTTTTTTTTTAAATGTTGGTGATTTTTTGCTTGTTTTCATTATGGGTTATAAAACCTGGAAATTATGTGTGCACCAAATTAATTTTCAATTAAACGTTTAATACATATTTTTAAGAAACATGATTTTTCAAAAACGACTTGACAAACGATTTTAATTTGTATTGATTAAGTTTTCGTAAACGCCCTGAATACGCTACAAAAGAATGTTTCCATTGTTCGAACTTTTGGTTTAAAGTTTGTTCCGGCAAGACGTGCCCCTGAACTTGGTTTCAGAATCGTAAGTTTATATAGGAAATGTGGTGTTATCAAAATTGTTGTTTTCTTGAGTACTTTAAGCCTGCGTACAAATAAATTAAATTAAAGACAAGTTTTCATAGAAAAATAAATAAATTTTTAACCCTAATTTTTAACACTTAACCCTCTAACCGCCAAGCGCGCCTTTAGAAGGGGTATTTTAAATTGGCCATAAATGCTCCAAATGAGTGTTTTATAATAAGAAATTAAGCTATTTCGATAGAAAACCAAATTTACAAAATATTTTTCGAAATAATTGTTTGTGTCCATGGCACGGTTTGGAAGCAAGAAAGCGTAAAAGTTAGAATTTCGCAAAATTTCAAAAAAATAAATATTTTGAAATTTTCAGAAATCATAAAAATATATTTATGTTGACTACAAACAAAAAAATCGTTGCCAAGTAAATAAGAGCATTTTAACTAATAAATTGTTTTCACATAAATTATTCAATAATTAAGTAGAAACAAGTAAAAACTTGGTAAAATGTTACTGGTTTTCGCGTAACTTTTGTGAATAAACCTTATTATAATTACTTGGCAACGTTTTTGTTTGTTTGTTTAGCACACAGTAAGATTAAAGCTTAAATTTTTCAAAAATGCTCCAATTTTGGTCGAAGGACATACATAATCCTGTAAAGGACATTGTCTTACCTTGAAAATGTATGGATGGATTTTTATGAAATTTGGCAGAAAGATTTAATTTAGTAGTATTAGCAACGCCTTTAAGTTTAATCAATATATGATGAAGTTTGGGTGCCTTTTCCAAAAAACAAAAATCACCATATCTAAAAAACGAAAATCGCCATAAGTAAAACCCCACAATATGTAGTTTTTGGAATGTAGTTTTAACTTGGTAAGAGGAATAATTTATATATTTTAGCAGATATCGCCTAAAATATTCAACGAAAAAAGTTTTGTTAGAAGAACATATTGTTTGTTTTTTCATTGCAAAAAAGCTTGGGCCGGTTTGAGGGTTAAACGTGAGATTGGGCAGCTAAAAAAATACGTGGCTCTTTTTTTTTGCTCCTTTACAATATATCCAAAGCTCATTAAAATCTGCGAGTTCGGGTCGGGAATACCTCCCTTGTGAGCTAAAGTTCAATCGATGCACTTTTTTAATAATAAATTCATGTAATAAAAACATATTATTTTTTAAAATTTATATTTTGGTTAAAATCGACTTTTTTTAAATAAAGTTTTTGCTTTTTTCATACTATACAAAATATTTAAAATAAAATTTGAAGTCAAACACTTATTATCAATATTTTTTTTTCAAAATTTAGTACAGAATTCTAAGGTCCCATGTAAAAAAATATCTTGTGAATTTTCGTATTATATATAATTATATCCGAAAAATGAGAACATCTAATTGTATCATATTAGATCTTATATTATACAATTAGACATTATTTGATACAATTAGATATAGTTTGATACAATTGTATTCGAATTTTGTCCTCAACCAAAAGTATCAAATTATATATGATGTAATACATTTAGATGCAATTAGATACAATTTTATACAAATATGTGCAATTGCTTGTGACGTATGTAATCATATATAGATCGATACAAATTATATATTTTTAAATACTGCACTATACGAAGTGTTATATTACAGAAAGGTATAATTATAAATTTAAATTATAATGAAAATTATTCAAGTTCGAGGCCATACTCTATATTTCTTTATTGGGATATTGTCCTAACCAATAATAATAATTTATTAATTGACCCTTTCAGGAATGTGTTGATAGATCTATTTCGGAAATTTTATAGGTTCCCATCATCAGAACACGTTTTGAAAGAGATAACAATCCCATGCAAAACATCAAGCATTTATATAAACTAGTTTCCTCACTAAATGAGAACTAATATATATATATATGAGGTTGAAGTTAAAGATTATCACCATTGATCAAAAAATAAATTGAAAACTTGTTTTTGTGTGTATGGTCTACCTTTGGTAAATATTCAATACACTTTTTTTGTTTTTTTCCCCCTTTTTATTTGTACATTTGTTTTTAAAAACAAAATGTACAGATGTAGTAGTAAACAAGACCAAACTTTGTCTTTTATACAAGTTTGATATAATTTTTATTAAAAATAAAAAGTATGTTTTTCCGACCTTTAATTGTGCAATGAAAATTAAAATTATTCAAGTTCGAGACCTTACTCTATATTTCTTTATTAGAATATTATAATAACAAATAATCTATAAAGTTTTTGTTTTCAAATTTATAAATTGACCCTTTCAGGAATGTGTTGATAGAGCTATTTCGGGAATTTTCTAGGTTCCCATCATCAGAACACGTTTTGAAAGAGGTAACAATCCCATGCAAAACATCAAGTATTCATATAAACTAGTTTAAAGGTCGAAAAAAACATCATTTTCATTTTTAATAAAAATTATATCAAACTTAAGTTATAATTCCATATGATTTTATATAAATATATATGTTTCAATATCAATATAAAAAATAACTGTATTAAGTAATATATAACTATATCAAAGCTTTTTTACTTGGGGCATATTTTAAACATTTTGTACGTGTAAAGAATTTAAATACAAAAAAAGTAAAAAATAGTCTATTTTTGTGATTTAAAATCAACTTTTGTCTTATATAGTAAGTGCCAGGCACGTAGCCAGGACTGTGTTTTACGGGCCCAATAACAACAAGAGTAAACATTTTTTTTATGTATTGGAAAAGATAAAAAAAAAAATTATAAATGGTCTTTTGTTTTTTCATCTGAAAAGATATTATAATATGTGATTACATATGGTGTCATGCATATATAACGATATATTTTTATATAATAACCTTTATAAAATTAGATACGAAACATATATGTTATACATTATAAGATATGATAGATATATTGTCATATATAATAATACATTTTCATACATAACATAATATGTAATCATATATGGCGCAATAAAAGCTACATAATTTAATATATTTTAATACTGTCTTATAAAAAATATTTTTGTGAGTGATATGCTTATACATAGTGCCATATGTAAAATACAACTTAATAAATAATTATATATGATATTAAATGATGTAAGATACAATTATGCAAGATGACATTTATGACACAAGATTAACAATTTAGTTTGATATATAATTATATATTGTCTAACATCATTAATATTTTCTATGCGTATAATTTACAATTATGTATTGTTATATATAACCCCATACATAGATATATATATGCTCCAGATGTCTAAAATTATATGTAATTTAAATCCAATTTAATCTCAAAATATTTCGTTCGATCCACCAAAAATGACTATCTTCTTGGATATAATTAGATCCAATTTGATCTAAATTAATCAAATGGGATATCTTCGGATCTATCAGGATCTTAAATTAGATATTATTGGATCCCCCAATTTTGATCTAATTTAATTCAGTAATATATTTGAGGAATCCAATCCCAATTTTGAGATAAAATTGGAAAAGAATAAATATCGATATATATCAAATGAAATCTGATTTTGTATTTGAGATATACATTTTCTTGATCGGGTTTCTTAAAAAAACAACAAAATGTTTTTGGCTTTTGTTATTGTTGGGCCTGGTAAAACATAATACTGGCTACGTGCCTGGTAAGGGAAATATTTTTCATTTTATTTCCAACAGAATATTGAAATTTTAAACAAAAAAATAATTTAATAATTAAAAAGTTTCGTTTTGAAATTCAGGACGACACACTCAAAAGTGTATAAACTTGTGTTATTTAAAAAATTATATTATGTTATTAGAGTTCTTCAGAAAAGTATAAAGTAACTTTGTTTTTTGGGATATCATCACTTTTTAAAATGTTGGCATCAGCAAAAAAAATGGCGTTATTATTTTTTTAAAATTCCAACTCCTTCCACAGGAGACGGCCAAAAACGCTTATAAAGTACTTTTTTATTACAGACTATCAAAAAGCATTTTTAGATAAGAAAAATTATGAAAAAATATGTTTATGGTAGGAAAGCCAGTTAAAAGTTTTTAAGTTTTCAAAATGCCATTTTTTGCCACCGTATCTTTAAAGAGTGACAGGCAAAAGCACTACGTGGCGATTTTGCTCTCACACCTACATTCGCTCACACATTAAAAAAAATGGAAAACAACTATCAGTCTCGCATGAGCATTCGAACGAACAGGTTCATTCGACGCTTTGTGTTTGACAGAATGGATGAATGTTTTGAATATGAATTTTTGTTTAGCGAAAATAATTTTAGTAAGCCAGAATGTCTTGTATGCCAACGTACGTTGTCACGATGTGCAAAATATGACATAGCAATGCATTTCAAAACATGCCATTATCAATATGAGAATTTATCTAATGATGAAAAAAAAATATTAGTTATTGAACTGAAAAAACCCTTTTATGAAAAATTTATGGCGTACTCGGAGGAGTTAAAAGAAGAATCTACTAAATATTTTTTTTAAAAAAAGCATCATTTGTTGTTGCGGCTGGTCTTGCAAAGCGATCGCGTCCGTACGGAGATGGCCAGTTTTACAAAGATTTAAGCAACGATGTGCTTAAATGTTTTGGTGAAAAGGTCGATGAAATTCGAGGTGTAATAAATGATGTTCCCCTGTCACCACGCACTATTATTCATAGAACTGAAAATATCAGTGCATTCATTTATTCAAATATTAAAAATAAAATACTTAATTCTAGATATTTTTCTATTTGCTTAGATGAATGCACTGATATTAATAATATAGCTCAATTAATGATATGCGTGAAAACAGTAGATGAGTCCTTCAACACACACGAAGAAATATTGAGAATGGTTGCATTACATGGCAATGTAAAGGAATCAACCATTTTCAATATTGTTAACGAAGAGGTTTTTTCTTTTGCCGATAAAGACAAATGTTCCCCTGTATGCACTGATGGTGCCAAGGTAATGGTGGTAAAAAAAGATGGATTTGTAGGATTTTTATTGAAAAATAGATTTGATATCTATGCGTTTCACTGCATTATTCATCAGCAGGCACTTTTTACAAAATGTTTTAACATAGCGAACACCATGGACATTGTTTTAAAAATAATTAATAAAATACGGGGAGGCCACAATGCTCTGAGCCACAGAAAATTTAAATATTTTCTCGAAGAGGTGAATGCTAAGTATGGCGATTTACTCACGTTTACAGAGGTTAGATGGCTTAGCAAAGGACATTGTCTTCAAAGGCTATTCAGTCTTCGTGAAGAGGTGACACTGTTTTTTGAGCAAAATCCTTCAAATGATACAAACCAATATATTATTTATTTAAAAGATCCAAATTTTATATTGGATTTTGCATTTTCGACAGATGTAACAGAATTTGTAAATCAACTTAACCTTCAGTTGCAAGGTAAAAATAAAACCATTATTGAACTAGTTTTCGCAGTTCAGCAATTTATTAAAAAAATTAAAATATTAATAATGTATCTTAAGGAAAAAAATTTGATTAATTTAACAAGAACTGCAGAAGTTTTTAATATATTTCCATATAATTTAAGCAAATTAAATGAATATGTTAATATATTGGAAACTTCGTTACCCAGCAAAACCACACATTACCAAATCATGGGTAAAGTAATGTATCGCCATAGGGCCTCATGCATTACTTTACACGTTACTTCATTGATGAATTTTACAGGCGATGAGCCTCAAGGTAACTCATTACCTTGTAGTGGGTAAAGTAACTGGTTACTTATATGGTTACATGGTGGGAAGAAGTAATGTGTCTATAAATAGATTTTCATAAAAAAAATGCATAAAAATTTTTTTTTACAGATATTTTTTTTTAATTAAATAAATAACTTTTTTTTTATTAAATAAATAACTTGGTCATGCTGGGATTCGAACCTGGGGTCTCTGGTATTTAACAATTAGTTAGGCGAGAACTCTACCAACTGAGCTATCGATACATACAATATTTTATTGCTTAACATGTAGATGAGTTGTTATGCTTCGTGTTTTCGTTCGTGATATCAAAAATATACACCTTACCTATATACCTTACATTACCTATATAAACTATAGTTAACTACTACATGCGTTTTAACGATTTTGACAAAATAGAAAACATAATTGAATTACATAATAATCCTTTATTATGTAACATTGAAAAACAAAGTGTTGATATTAAAGAAGAACTCGTTAATATGAGAAATGACTTCAATCTACCTCTTACAACTGGTCTTGAGTTTTGGAGAAATATTAATGAATCTTTATATCCAAAATCAAAAAATGAAAAATTCAAATTATATTCAATGTTTGGGTCAACATATATATGTGAGTCTTCATTTTCCTCGTTAAAATTGATCAAAAATAATAATAGAAATCGTTTAACAGATGCACATGTTGAGGATCTTGTTCGCATTAAATGTTGCCCATATGATATTGATTGTGTTATACAACATGCCCATAATGATAAGGATAATTTTGGTGCGTTGCTTTTCAATGTGATATAATAAAGGATAATTATGTATATAATATCGTTATTAGTTTTGTAGTTTTTTTAATTTTTTTTATTGAAATGCATTATTAATATTTTAATTTTTCTTAAAAATTTTTGTTTTTACTTTATAATATGGTTTTGTTTTTACTTTATAATTTGTAACAAATCAGTTATAACTGTCAAAAATTTAATATCCAATAACAAATTTGAATCCTTAAATAAATAAATTGGTTTGTTTCATTTTGATGATTTTGTCCAAAAAACAATATCACCACTTCACGACGATTTAAAATTTTTGTAGCTCAGAGTATTGTTGCCAAACCGTATTTTGATAATAATTTTTATTATTTCAATGGTTTTCCAAATTTAAGTCTTTTCTGTAAAGAATGTGTGTTTATGAATTAAAATATTGACTGCGTAGATATCAAAATTATTTTTTTGTATAAAATATTCCAAATTTTTGATAATCTCATTGGCTTAATCAGTGTATACAAAATATCTTGATTTATCCGCAAAAGAAAAAAATGTACTTCAACTTTGAACTCTCGCAATAATTTATTATGAAATGTTTTATTTATTTTGTTATATATTAAATTACAATTACATATATATTTTTATAACAGACTGAAGTTATTTTTTTCATTTATTTTTTATTGAAAGATTGATAGTTATTAATCAAATATAACTTTTTTAAATCTTACAAATCTAAGAATCTGAACATTTTTTTTTGTTAATTGAAATTATTTTTTGATGTTACTTATTTTTTCGTTATTTAGTTTATTATTCATTATTTTTTTTTTTGTTATTTAGTTTATGTTTTTTTTATTTTTTGGTTGTTTACTTTTGCTAAGTGCATTGAGTAAGAGAGAGGTACAGCTCACTTACACAACTACAAAATATGATTGTATGTGTTTGCCTATCGCTGCTTTAAAGACACATAAATTTTTTGACAAATGAAGATTTTTTTAAAATTACAAAATGGATTTTGTAGGGAGGGAGTAGCACCTTTAGATACCGTAATGATCTTTTTGAAAAAAAAAAATCTGGAAGTTACAGGACCTCAAATGTACCCAAAAAACGTGTTTTTTGCACTTTAGGTTAGAATATCTCGAAACCCTGATATGATAAGGCTCTTCTGAGGTATTCAGATTCGGATTCAGTACGTCTAAAACTTTTGTGAAATTATAGTCTGATTCTTGGTTAGAAAACCTTGCCGGCCTGTGTTATCGTCAAAAAAATTCAACTTAACTTTTGTTTTATTTCAAACTCACTTTCAATTAAAAGGTTAATAATATGTATTAAATGTTTATTTGAAAATGAATTTGGTGCACACAAAATTTCCAGTTTTTATAACAAATAACGAACACAATTTAAAGAAAAAAATGCAGGAATTTAAAAAATTCACCGAAGTTTAAAAAAATCGCCAAAATTCGTTAAATTCGTTTTATTTAGGTGATTTTTTTAAATTTTAGCGATTTAGCGGGTTTTAAATTATAGCGATTTTTTTAATTTTGTCATTTTTTTTTTGATTTTAGAAAAAATTTTCAATATTGGCATTTTAAGGCTTTTTTTAATTTTGCGATTTTTATAAAGTTTTTCGTGTTTTTTCAATTTTGGCTATTTTTAATTTTTGGCGATTTTTTTAATTGCTGCAATTGCAAATTTTCCGTGTTTTTCAACTTTGGCTATTTTTAATTTTTGGCGATTTTTTTAAATAGCAGCAATTTTTTTTTTGATTTTAGAAAAAATTTTCAATATTGGCATTTTAAGGCTTTTTTTAATTTTGGCGATTTTTATAAAGTTTTTCGTGTTTTTTTCAATTTTGGCTATTTTTAATTTTTGGCGATTTTTTTAATTGCTGCAATTGCAAATTTTCCGTGTTTTTCAACTTTGGCTATTTTTAATTTTTGGCGATTTTTTTAAATAGCAGCAATTTTTTAAATTTTGGACAACAAATGTTTTCCTATTTTTAGCGATTTTTTTCTTAAATTTTAATATTTTTTTAAATTTTAACCTTTTTTAAAATTTTGGGAAATTTTTTACAATTAAGTTTTTTGTTTGTGTTAATTTTGGAAATTTTTTGAAATTAAGCGTTTTTTTTTTTTTTTATTAGTTTTTTATAGGGTCTACTAAACATTTTTTGAAATTAAAATCAATATTCAATTAAAGTTTTAATAGATATGATTAAAACCTAAATTGAAAATAAATTCAATTAAATAGTTACAAATTATTTTAATTGATACTACAATTTCTGTAATATGACCGAATTCAATTAAACTTTTAAAAGAATCAACAAATATTTTGATTGAAACTCGATTTTAGTTTTTTCTCTGTAATACATTTTTATTTTCTCTGTAATACATTTTTATCTGTGTTTTTTTTTTTTCTAATAGTCAAAGTAAATTATCATATAAAAATTATAATTTTTCTGTTAATTTAGAGAAAAATTTGTCATGATCTCAAACCGAACGAATAAAATCTCACACATAAACTTATAGATCAACGATAAAATTAACTATTAAACCACTCACCAGGTACAGTGTAAAAATCGTTTAATGTATATGCTCGACATATGTATTAACAAAAAAAAAAAATCTTTAATGTTTGTTGATATGCCTTGCTTATGTAGAAGGATAGTATATGATGACATTAGAGAAAAGAATTGCCATTTAAAGTTTTAACTGAAAGTTAAACTGGCAATTATGATAATGACTAGAGAAAAAACAAACACACTATAAATAGAAATCGTTTGTGGTAAATTTCACTCTAACTCAACACACAGAGTAATGTGGGCTTTAACGTTACCCAATTTCTTTAACGTGTGAGTTAAATAGAAGATATTTACGATTAACACTAAATGGCACGAAGAATGTTGATGAAGACCGTAGTGGGTCAGAAAATGCATTCCATTCATGCTAGTGTCTAATAACTTTTTCTGTTTTTTTTTCCTAATAGTCAAAGTAAATTATCATATAAAAATTATAATTTTTCCGTTAATTTAGAGAAAAATTTGTCATGATCTCAAACCGAACGAATAAAATCTCACACATTAAAAAAATTATTTTTAAAAGTTTTGCGTGCAGTTACTCTATTGGCTAAACGGTGCACTTTAAATACAGTTAAAACATTTTTTTCAATAGTTTTTGGCGTAGAATCGAATGTCAGATTCAAATTTCATATAAATTATCCCCTTTTTGCTCTGTAGTAAATTAGCGTTTTTGGCCACCGCGCGCATGTGGAAGGAGTTGAAATTTAAAAAAAACTAATGACGCCTTTTTTATTGATGCAAAAACAGTAAAAAAGTGATGATATCCCAAAATCAAATTTTTGTGATGAACTCTATTATGTTATATTTTATTAATAAATTTATATTTTATTATTTGTTAGAATTATAAAAAATCTGTGAATGCTACACCTAATCTTAAATTTAAATATTAAATTATAGAAAAATATTCTAAACGAAAGAAACAATGTATGTCTATGTAGTGTATATTAAAAAAATAAATTAAGAACAATAAATTAACAAAAAAAGTAAGCCATCAAATTTTTGATTACCCAATAACTCTATAGTACACTAAAAAAAGCCTGCAAAGTCAGCAACATTTTTGCTGGGATTATCCTTGAAAAAAAATTGCTAATATCAGCAAAAATTTTTTGGTAAATTCAGCAAAATTTGACTAGTTGAAACGGGACTTATCCTAGGACTAGAGAAATTTAACATTGCTGTGGATTACGCGGTGGCAAATATACACTGCATTGCATAACTATAATTACAAATGATTTTTGCTATTTTTTCTAATATTATAAAAACATTGTTTTAAAACTTTTAACTGTTTTTAAAAGTGTCATAACTACACTCAAAAAAATAAGTTAGTAGAAAAGTTAGTATAACGTCTTGTAAATCAGGCATACTATTTTTTAGCAAATTTTTTGCTAAAGTCGTGTTTTCAGCTAAAATTTTTGTTATACTTATTCAGCACTTAACTGTTTTATACTAATGCTTTACTAATATTATACTAATGTTTTACTAATTAATTTTGCTAAAAAAAATTGTGCTGATAAGCACATTAATAGTGTGGACGACAACCAGATTGAAAAATATACGCAGAATGAAGTAGATGTCGCGGCATGTGAAGATGTAGTAGAGAAGAGGAAAATGATACTAAAAAGTACAACTCTAATAAGACATATAAAAAAAATCAACCATGGAAGATTTTTGTATCTGTTTTTCATACATAAAACAAAATTGAGGATTAAAACAACTTAAATTTTGCGTTGTCACCGGCTTGTGAAAATAATTGTCTATTAATTAAATAAAAGACAAAATAAAATATTTAAATTTAATATGTATTTCTAAAATAAATGTTTATAGATTAATAATCTAGTGTGGTCAAATTGCAAACAAACAGACTAAAGCGAGAGACAAAGACACACATCTTAGGTAGATTTTTATGGTTCGTTTTTCCTATTTGCAAAAGAGGGTTGTTTTTTTCGTTTCGTTTGCTTTTTGTTTATTTTTTCGTTTCGTTTCTATAATTATCTTCGGCAGTTGCGTCCTTTAAAAGATAGCATCATTTAGACAACCATTGATGTAAGTAGTTGAAAGAAAATTTTTGTTATGTTATATATATTTATTTCTATATATTTTCAGATATTAAATTAATTCATGTGGTCAATGTGGGAAAATGAAAATTTTTATATTTCGTAATTATTGTAAATTATTTTTAAAAGAATCACAAAAATATGTTTTATGATTTTCAGCAAATAAATTAACTAAATTTCAATTTTTTTTACAAATTTTTTGCGTTTTTTTCAGTCTACTAAAATTCAGCAAAAAATTTATTAATTTTTAGCAAGGCTTTTTTATTTTTAATCCACTAAGTGTTAGCAAAACTTTTGCTGAATCTACTAATTTTGTTGCTAAAAATCAGCTCGCTGATTTTGCTGACATTAGCAATTTTTTGCAAGCACCCTCCTGACGAAAATTTTGCTGACATTTTTTTTTTGAGTGTAGGGCAATCAAAAAACAGCTCTAAAAACATTAAAATACGCCCATAAAACATAAATAAACATAATCCGTTAAATATAAAAATAAGCATGTTTACTCCCCCTGTACATTTTGTTTTTGTTTCTATTTTAAACAAAACAAGTATGCAAATAAAAAAGAAAAACAAAAAACGTGTTTTGAATATCTACCAAAGGTAGACCTTCCACAAAACAAACAAGTTTTCAATTTATTTTTGATCAATGGTAAAAATCTTTAACTCCGAGCTCATGTATTAGTTCTCTAGTTTATATGAGTGCTTGATGTTTTTGCATGGGATTGTCACTTCTTTCAAAACGTGTTCTGATGATGGGAACATAGAAAATTCCCGAAATAGATCTATCAACACATTCCTGAAAGTGGTTAATTAATAAATTTGAAAGCAAAAACTCTATAGATTATTTGTTGGGAGAATATCCTAATAAAGAAATATAGAGTATGGCCTCGAACTTGAATAATTTTCATTTTCATTGCACACTTAAGGTCGAAAAAACATAATTTTTATTTTTAATAAAAATTATATCAAACATGTATAAAAATAAGCTCTAAATTTCATAACTTTTTATTAAAATCGTTACTACAAATAAAATTTGTTCCTTGAAACTTCGACAGTCCAACAAAGTCGCAATGGAGAAATTGTTTTTCTCAATATTCAAAGTTCAAATTAAATTATCAAAATATTTTTTGATAAACCAACAACATGTAACATTAAATTTTCAACTTTCAATTAAAAAAAATTCTACAAAATGTTAAAAAATGCCAAAAAAGCTATATTTTAAACGAAAAAAAAAACTAAAATAAGCTTAACTTTTAAAGAAAAAAGTCAAAAAGTAGCTTATACTTACAAAATAACAAATATAAAAAAATAAGTTAAAAAAGGTTTAACAAATATAGCTTAACATTTTCATAATTTACTGATCATAACTTCTATTATGGGCTGTCGAGACTATTCTAGCACTTCGCCCAATTGAGGTACAGGTGAAGTACGAGGCCGCATTGACTATGATGCGGCTGAGAGCTACCGGGGAATGGGACAGTAATGGCCATATTACCGGGCACCGTACTATTTTGGACCAGTTGCCAGGGTATTGCGTCCCAGAATGGGACTACGACAGGATTTCAGAGAGGTCTGTCACGACGCTCTGTGACACGTTAATCCCCGACAGGGAACCATGGTTAAATGGGACCTTCTTGGGGTACCATCCGGGGATCCACTTTTACACGGATGGATCGAAACTGGATGGGAAAACGGGTCTGGGCTTCTGTAACGCTGACTTCAATGTACGCAAATGCTTCCGTCTTCCTGACCATAATACCGTACTACAGGCGGAGGTCACCGCGATTACGGAGTGCATAAGCAGGTGAATATCATGGGCTTGAACGGTGATATTGTGATTTTCACGGATAGCCAAGCGGCTATCCGTGCATAGGACCATCTGAATCTCAGTAGGAAGGAACTGAGTCTTATGATGGAAATTCTCTCGGGACACTCGACACTTAGGGCCCATCTACACCGTATTGGTTGGGCGGACTCGGAAGTGTGCAGGGTCTGTGGGGAGGACGATGAGAACTTATAACACTATCTCTGTGAATGCCCGGCATTGGCCGTGATCCGGGTCGAAATACTATCCAGTGACCCAATATCCACATTGAGGGATCTTAGGGGCATAGGATGGAAGAAGTTGAGGAGTTTCGTCAGTGCGACGGAGTTCCTGGGGTAGAAAGGTGACATAGGACCGACTGTTTAGAGCGCACAACAAGCCGACATTCTGGCTTAAGTGTAAGTCCTCAGGGACTTGAGTCGGATTAGGGAAGTATTCCCCCTTCTCCGAATCCTCTTTTCGACCTAACCTAACCTCTATTATAATACAAGTTATGATCAGTAAATTACAACAGTACAACACATGATTTCGGGACTCAATTCTGATAATTTTTTGTGATAGCAGCCCCAAAAATAAGAACTTCTGCATCATAAGAACTAACTTCTGCAACACTTTCAAGAGTCAAGTGTAATCGCGGCTAGTTGTGTTTGCATATCGCTCTAGATAAAATTTAAATTTTATATGTTTTTAACATCAATAATTTAAAATATATAATATAAAGAAGTTAATAACAATTAACTGTGTTTAAACAAACTATCATTAAACAAACTATCATTAAATGTTTAAAAAGAAAAAAAAACACCACATAAAACAAATAATACAAGTGTGTAAACATCTGATTTAAATTCAACACCAACATCTGTTTTTAATTCACCACGAACCTTCATTGCAACATTGGTGGTTTGTGTCCATGCTAAGTCCGGCTTATGTCCATGCTAAATTAAAGTGGCGCCATCTATTGTAAATAAATGGAAACATCTCCCAGCAAACAAAATGAAGACAGAACAAATGTACAGCATACTCAAACAACCGTAACTGATCGTAACAGCTTTCCACTTCTTAGATTCAATAAGGAGATGGAAAATCTACTAAATCTCCCAGATGAGAATGGCAATAGTACTTCCCAGCTCAAAAATAATAAAATAATTGAGTTGGAAAAATTAAATGCCCAGCTTCAAGACAGAATAAAATCTCTTGAAAAGTTTTGTACCTCTTTAAGAGAAGAAAACAAATCTCTGCGTGAAGAAATTTTTGCAAAAAAATCCCTCTAATTCAGAAGAAGTCCAAGACATTATATATGCAACGGACGATGATGAGTTAGCCAAGGAAACAGAATGGATCGTTCATAGAAAACGAGCCTCAAAAAAAAGAAAACCAAATGGGTCACAAATTCCAATTTCTAATAATTCAGCAAAAGAAACAACGTCATCTGCAGCTGCTAGCTCAAATCCAATTAAGAAATCACAGCGTTGTGGTGTAATGGTTAGCGCGTTGGACTTTTACACAGAAGGTCCCGGGTTCGATCCCCGGTGCCGGCAACATCAAAATAATATGTATGAGTTTTTTCTATCCCTCATACGTATCGCAATGTCCACCTTCGGTGTTCCCATAGCAATTAACCCCACCGAAGTAAAATAATGAATCAGGGCTATGAAACGAAAAGCTTCAATAAATTCGCCAACTCTACATCAGGTGGCGAGCAACAACTGTTCTAAGACTTATCATCTCCCGCAATTACAGTCTTGCCATGTCTGAAGCCCTTCATCTTTCCCCACCTTTCATCTCTATACTATCCCTTTCCAAAGAAAGCAACACACTAAATATAGGAAGTATTTCCTGAGTGTTGCCTCTCTTTAAAAAAAAAAAAAAAAAAAAAAAACAAGCTCCACAAAACAGTTAAAGAAAATGTTAAACAAGGATATTCAACCGTTGTAATGAACAATAATTCCCATAAAGTTATAACTTTTGACGTTAACGATTATAGGGAAACTACCAAAGCTCTTACTAATGACCATATAACATGGCATTCTTACGAAAATAAGCAAACTAGACCTATAAGGGTTATTGCCAAAAACTTGCACCGTTCAAGTGATCCTAACGACATAGTAACTGATTTAAATAAACAGGGCTTTAAAGCAACAAATGCTTTTAATAAAAGAAAATTCGGATCAAAAGAAGAACTAGATATGTTTGTCCTATCTTTTGACCACTCTGAAAATATAAATAAAATTTACGAAATAAAAACAATCTTAAATCAAATAATAAAGATCGAACCCATTAAACTTCCAAAACAAATCCCACAATGCAAAAACTGCCAGTCATTTAATCACACGAAAAACTATTGCTCTAAAGAATCAAGATGCGTGAAATGCGCTGGTAAACATGAAACCAAAAAGTGTGACAAACCGGTTGTCTCAACCAAAATGTTGTAATTGTGGCGAACCGCATCCAGCTAGCTATCGGGGATGCATGGTGGCAAAAGAATTACAAAAACTTCGTGACAAAAAACGTAAAAACAACCCAGATACACCTGTAAATACCAATGATTTAGCAACAAATGATTTACCAGCTAATGCGTCTAAAAGAAAATTCGGATCAAAAGAAGAACTAGATATGTTTGTCCTATCTTTTGACCACTCTGAAAATATAAATAAAATTTACGAAATAAAAACAATCTTAAATCAAACAATAAAGATCGAACCCATTAAACTTCCAAAACAAATCCCACAATGCAAAAACTGCCAGTCATTTAATCACACGAAAAACTATTGCTCTAAAGAATCAAGATGCGTGAAATGCGCTGGTAAACATGAAACCAAAAAGTGTGACAAACCGGTTGGCTCAAAACCAAAATGTTGTAATTGTGGCGAACCGCATCCAGCTAGCTATCGGGGATGCATGGTGGCAAAAGAATTACAAAAACTTCGTGACAAAACACGTAAAAACAACCCAGATACACCTGTCAATACCAATGATTTAGCAACAAATGATTTACCAGCTAATGACTTACCAACTGAAAGTCAACCCAAAAAAAAGGTACATTTTAAAAAAAGACACTTCTCAGAAGTTGTTAAGGCTTCTACCTCTCAAAAAATAACAAGAGAAACTGTTAAAAACTTAGGAAATGAAGATACACTATCTCGAATTCTCTCTAAATTAGATTCAATTGAATCATTTAATAAATCAATAGAAAGTCGCTTAAATATAGTTGAGCAAAACTTCTTTGCAATACTTTTTTTTTTTTTTTTTGGTTTGCTTCAACACAAAGAAGAATTAATATTTGTCTTATAAGAAAAAATATAGATATTTGCTTAATAAGTGAAACACATTTTACAAAAGAATCTTATACGACTTTTAAAAAGTATGAGATCTACCACATTATCCATCCAAGCAATTGTGCTCGAGGGGGGAGTGCTATATTAATAAAAAAGAGTATTTCACATTGGGAAGAAAACAAGATTTCTTGCGAAGAGTTTCAAGCTACAACAATAACAATTACATTTAATGGATCTCCCACATCTGTAACATCAGTTTATAGTCCACCGAGACACAATATAAAAATCCATCAATAAAAAGATTTAATAAATTCACATAAATACAAATTTCTTATGGGAGGAGACTTTAATGCGCAAAATATTCAATGGGGTTCAAACCTGACAACAACAAAAGGTAAAGAACTATTAAACGCCATAAAAAACACTGGTAGTAGAGTGGTGTCCACTGGTAAACCAACTTATTGGCCTACCGATACAACGAAAACGCCGGACGTTATAGACTTTTTTATTCTTAAGAAAATTTCCCTAAATTGCGTCTATATAGAAGATGGATATGAACTTAGTTCTGACCACTCACCAATTTATCTTACCCTTAACGGTATGGTTACACAAAAAACATCTCACAATAGAATTGTTAACAAGAAAACAGATTGGAACTACTTTAAATCAATAATTAATTCATCAATAAATCATGGTCAAATTAACTCTACTGAAGATATTGAAAAAGAAACTCTTTTGTTTACAAACACACTTCAACAAGCGGCTTCGCAAAGCACTCCCGAACTAACGAAGAAGCCTGGTTCTCCTTCTTATCCTCTAAAAATAAAACAGCTTATTTCTTCAAAGAGAAAGCCACGTAAAAAATGGCAGCAGTCTCGCTCACCTGATGATAAGTCCAGATTAAACCATGCAGCCCAATTTCTAAAAAGGGAAATTAAAAAATTCAAAGAAGACAATCTAAGTGATTATCTTTCAAACCTAACTTACGATAGTAAAACTGACTATTCCTTTTGGAAAGCAGCTAAAGATCATAATAGACCAACACCAAACAAAACTCCAATTTTAAAAACAAATGGTACCTGGGCCAAAAGTAATTCAGAAAAAGTTGACACATTCGCTGATCATCTCAGCACTGTCTTTGGAACTAAAAGAACATAATCCACCTTGATAAATGACATTTCCCTAAATAGTTATGGAAATTACGCCAATTATAACTCTGCAAGTTTTGGAATAAACAACAATCAAAATAATATTGCAGAATTGAACAACATTAAACAAGTTTATCTAAAGGAAGTTATAAATGAAATTAAGTACATAAACTCCAAGAAATCTCCTGGATTCGATCAAATTACTGCCGACATATTGAAAAATTTACCATACAACGGAGTGGTTAAACTAACTACCATTTTTAACGCTTCCCTAAAATACAAATATATATCATGCTACTGGAAGGTAGCGGAAATAATAATGGTCCCCAAACCAGGAAAAAATGCTCATGAAGTCAAATCCTACCGACCTATTTCGTTACTGCCCATAATGCGAAAACTATTTGAAAGAATAATTAGCACAAGATTAGAATTCGTTATAAAAACCAGAAACCTGATTCCAGACCATCAATTTGGATTTAGAAAACAACACTCTACTATAGAGCAGATACACAGAGTTACACATCAAATAAAGATCGCTCTTGAACATAAGGAGGTATGCTCAGCAGTCTTCTTAGACGTATCCCAAGCTTCCGATGGTGTCTGGCATGCTGGACTTATGAGAAAGATACAAAACATTCTACCTACAACATATTGCGAACTACTACAGTCCTACATTTCAGATAGATACTATAGAGTAAGGTGCGAAAATCAGTACTCTAAACTTCATCAAATAACCTCTGGTGACCCTCAAGGTAGTATTTTGGGCCCAACGTTATACTTATTGTACACATACGATATGCCTGTCACCAACGACTGTTTTATAGGCACTTTTGCTGATGACACAGTTATATTAGCGAAAGGTAAATCTAATCTAGAATCAACAACAATTCTTCAAAACGCGTTAAATCAAGTTGATCTGTGGACAAAAACTTGGCGTCTACAACTAAACAGCTCTAAATCAATTCATATCGACTTCACTCTAAAAAAAATTGAGCACATTCCTATCTATATAGACAATCAGCAGGTGCCTATATCCGACCATGCAAAATACCTTGGAATGACGCTTGATGAAAAGCTTCTTTGGAAGAAGCATGTTGAAAAGAAAAAAAATGAGCTCGACATCAAATATAGAAAATTAATGTGGCTAGTTGGTAGAAATTCAAATCTTTCGACACACAATAAATTAATGTTGTACAACCAAGTTCTCAAACCTGTATGGTTGTATGGTGCACCGTGGTACATCAGAAATGAAGACCTTCATCGGGATCTTAAAATAAACTCCGTTAAACAGGAAATAATTCTTAATGCTAGAAAACATGACACAAGGCTTCAAAACCATACAAACTCGGAAATTCCTACGTTGCTTAATACATCCGTATTAAGCAGAAGGCTAAATCGTTTCAAACCTCATGATCTGGTTACACGGTTCGATGGGGAACATCAAGGCCAATGAGCCTATAAACTACAAATAAATATCTATAAATGAACTACTAGTTAGTCACTAAATGAGACTAGTTGTAGGTTAATGTTAAGCAAAACTTATATAAATTTTGTTTAAATAAAAAAGAAAAAAAAAAAAAAAAAAATTCGTTTGGTCAAGTTACATCAAATAAAATTTTAATAATTTTTTGAAGTTAGTAAGTATATTATAGGGGAATTTGTCACGTTTTTGGATCTTTTGTTTGACATAACTCGAGAACCACTAGTCGTGTTTTCCTCAAACAAATTTAGAAAAATCAAGAACTACAATTACTTTCATCTGCTCATATAACGTTTCGCTACATAAGCAACAGTTTCACAGTTATAAATAAATGTATGAAGAAAAAAAAATATTTTTTTGTCTACAAAATTTAAATTTTTTTTCTTTTAATTCATAAAAAATCTAAAACGGTAAAAAGTGTCAAGTCCTATTACTTTAACGTAAAGTCACATAATCTATGAACAAAATGAGACATTAATCATGAAATTAAGTGAATTAAGTGAAGGTATGAATTTCAAAAATTTGCTCGAGATATGCACAAAATTCTTTGGAAAAAATATTGATGACTTTTTTTATGATTCTCAGAATTAAAAAAAAAAAAAAGGAATAAACATAAGGCTATTTTAGAAATGTTGAGGTTAAGAAGAAGAATAAACGTTTTTCTCTAGACTAGTTTCTGCCTTTTTTTATGGACATTCTCATCAGTGATTTTTCATTTTTAAATTGTATTATTATTCGTTATTTGTGTCTTATAATTGTAAGATTGTCTCTATATGATTTTTATGATTGCGGTAGCAAAGTAATAATCGCTAATAAATGTGCGTGGACAATTAAAAGGAAAAAATGAAAGTGAACTTTTTTCCGTTAGTTACCTGCATGATTTTTTTTACAGAAATTACACCCACATTTATGAGTGCGCATGTTTTGGAACGTTTCGAAATATGCGCCCATATATAAGTACCTGCCAGTGAAATATTGAAAAATACGTAGTATTTATAGGTGTTCATTGATCGATTTTTGTCATTCAACAAGTGCCGACGAACGCGAAAAGTACAAGCGATTTTTCTTCGGTTTTTTAAAAGTGAATAACAACAAAACATATAATATATTTCAATATACCAAAAGGATCGAAAAAAACTTGTTTACTGAGGAATTCAAAACAGCGTATTGTCATTATTTTGATGAAGCAGATTTAAGTGGTGCAAATTTTACGCCGAACACAGTGTGCAAAAATTGTTATACCCTTATAATGTGGATACATTGAAAAAGTGGACAGTTTTCTTTTATGAAGCCAGTAAATTGGGTGGAAGACCTAACTGGACATGATAAATGATAAAGATAACATATAAAAATCTCATATTTTCTGTGTAATACTAGCTGTAATATGAATCGGAATGTTTATTTTCATGCAAAATAAAGTTTATAAAGAAAAAAAAAACTGAATATTTGTGGATTTGTAATCCAGTTATTGAGCAAAAAAGGCGAAAAATGGGGAAAAAATGTGAATTTAGGAATGGGCTCATATTTTAAGGGTGGCTATATACCTGATTCAGTACGTGTGCGTTTTAAATTTTTCAAAACATTCCAAAACATGAGCACTAATAAATGTGGGTGGAATTTCTGTAAAAAAATCATACAGGTAGCCAACGGAAAAACACATAATTAAAAAAGTGCACTTGCTTTTTTCATTTTTGTCCACGCACATTTATAAGCGTTTATTAACCTTTTGTTTATTACTTTTTTTTTAATTCTGAGAATCATAAAAAAAGTCATCAATGTTTTTTCCAAAGAATTTTGTGCATATCTCGAGCAAATTTTTTAAATTCATACCTTCACTTAATTGTGAATAAAAGCGAAACGCGTTCATCGATTTTCATGATTTATGTCTCATTTTGTTCATAAGTTATGTGAATTTACGTGAAAGTAATAAGACTTGACACTTTTTACCGTTTTGGATTTTTTATGAATTAAAAAAAAAAATAATTTTTTAGGCAAAAAATATTTTTTTTTCTTCATACATTTATTTATAACTGCGAAACTGTTGCTTATGTAGCGAAACGTATGAACCGATTAAAGTGATTGTAATTCTTGATTTTTCTAAATTTGTTTCAGCAAAATCCGACTTGTGGTTCTCGAGTTATGTCAAACAAAAGAGCCTAAAACGTGACAAATTCCCCTATACGATACTTACTAACTTCAAAAAATTATTAAAATTTTATTTGATTTAACTTGACCAAACGAATAATGCAGAAGTTCTTATTTTTGGGGATACTTTCACAAAAAATTATCAGAATTGAGTCCCGAATAAATCAGATGAAAAATGTTGTACTTAATTAGTTAAGTCTAAATAGTGCTATCCTTTCAAATAAAAAAACAAGCTCTAGCTTATTTTTGGTTGCCCTAGTGATAACTGATCTCATATTGTGTAAAATTTAAGAGACTATTTAATTGATTTAAGAGTAAAATTGTGTAATGAAAAATAAAAGAATTCTTTTTATTTGTTATGAAATTTTAATCAATTTGCAATAAAATGTCGCGTGGTTCATACTAAGTGATTTTGAAAAAGGGCAAATTTTAGCCTATTTAAAAGTGGCTTAAGTTTGCGGGAAATTGCTAGAAAAATAAACCGTTCACATGTGATTGTCACAAATTTTGCAAATACTCCGAGTGCTTATGGTAAAAATAAAACAGGCGGTCCCCAAAAAAATTGTGATCGGGCCCGGCGTAAAATAATCAACTGTGCCAGCAACTCAATGAGGGGTATCAAACAGATAATCGATGAATGTAAGGTAAATGTGTCCAAATCAATCATACTCTGCCAAAGTTATTACCCCGTCACAAAGCTGCTCGACTGAATTCACTAAAAGGAATTAACAAACCAACTGGATAAAGGTAAATCAATAATCTGGCAACTCTTGTTCTGCATATTCGTGATTAAAGCTAAGCTCTAAATAAAAATCAATATTTTGTGGAATTGAATAAGTTACAACGTAAAAATGTTTAAAAAAAAACGCAATTTTAAATTGTGAATTTGCCGGGGACAATAAAGTTTTATTCGTACAAATCAATTGTGAAAAATAATAAGAACAAGTATTTGCAAAAATATAGCCAGAAAAGAACAAAAACAATATATTTAAACTGTTATAATAAAAACCAAATCATCTGGTTTGTTGCATCTTTAAACTTCATTGTTAGCAACATTTAAAAACATTCTGTGGAACCTATCCTTAAACAAGTATTTTTTCTAAAATCCTAAAAGTAGGCTATAAAAATCTTCAGCATTAAATATGGCACCAACTACACCAGCGGCAAAAAGATTACACGCAGAAACATCACCACATGAGAATGCAGTAGGAACAATGAATCCAATGGTCTCGATGAAGATGATGCAAGGATATCTTCATCGAGTTATCTACTAAAGAGGATCTCGAGGTTGTTAAAACAAAAGTTAATACATTTAAATAAAAAAATAAATGATGTCATTAAAGAAAATCTAATTTTAAAAAATTAAGTTCGAGTCGTGGAAGAAGATACAAATAAAGATCATGTAAGTAACCATTGTACGTTTGGAAGAACATATTAAAAGAAAAAATATTATAATTAGAGGTGTATGCAACAACAAATCAACATACGAAGATGTAGACAGTATTATCAAGGAAAACCTCAAAATAAAAACACCAATTGAATCTGAAAGTATTCGTAAAATATATGAAAACCATGAAAGACGAACTATTGTTGTGAAATTGAAAACTGAAAGGATGATTCAAGAAATTTTAAAGCACACTGGGAATCTAAAAGGTACATCAATCAGCATTAAACTTGATCTTGGGAGCGAACGACTACAAGACAAAAAGTTAATGATGCAGCTAAAAAGATATATTTTACTTAACAACAAATCGAAGCGTGTTAGTGTACGGAATGATAAAATGAAAATCGAAAATTAATGGTTTTATTGAAATAAAAATAAGGCGATGACTTGTAAAGGAAAAAGTCAGAAGAAACCCTGCATTTAAATTATGGTGATGTAATACATTGTCTAGATATAAAATATAGCAATATTCTAAGTAAAGTTATTTCAAAAAACTAAAGAAAATAGATAATTGTAAAAGTTTTAATTATGTAATTCAGGATGAAGATCAAAATAATGCAAAAGAACTAAAAATACTCTTATATAACGTACTCTTATGCAAACACTTTTGATATTGTTATAATAATAGAAACATGGATATGTGAAGATAAATTTGAAAATATTACAGAATAAGATGTGAGCAAGATTATTCAAGTTCAAGATCATTTGTTTTTTTGTTAAACAAAAAACCGTGCAATGTTTATTTATTAATTAAGAAAGTTTTCTGTCCGCTAATTTAAAGCAGAATTTATCTAATGACAGGTCCTTACATGTTTCATTTCGCGTCACCGAAAATCTTCAGAGAACCAATGTAGAAGGGGTAGAAGATTTTTACCCAAACTTTGAAGGAAAAAGATCAACGCTTTACCCGTATTGTTTTATTTATGATAAAAGATCGAAAAATAAACTTTTGGTTTTAATTTTTTAAATTGAAAAGCAAAACATTTATTTTACAAAATATTTTAGAAATCTTAAAATTTTTTGGAAACCCGCTTTTAAAATTAGTAGATATGGTAGGGCTACTGGGGCCAGTATGTTTAGAATCAATAAAAGTTTAATTCAACCTAGCTTTAAATGCTGGTTTGAAAATATTTCGGATATTGATATGATAAATATTGAAACTTATAATGACAACATTAAAATTTTTCCGAGATGCAACCTGGGACGAACAATTTAAGGTAGTAGAGAAATATTTTGCTGAGAAAGGCAATGAAAATGCTGTGGTAATTGGATACCTAAATATACGTATTGGAGAAATAAAGTAAACAATAGATGATATGATTCAAAATTAATGGCTAGCCTATTTAGGCAGAAGAAAATCTAAAGATAAAATACCCCCAGATGACGATGGTAAAAGATTTATGGAATTTTGTGAAAATTTTGGGTTAATAGTTACGAATGGTGCCACGAAGGGTGATGAAGACGGAAATTTTACGTTTGTAGATATATGCGCAGTTTCACAGGACGTATTTTAAAAATCGAAGGATTTTTTATAGAGGAAAAAGTCTGGTCAGATCATTTGCCTATTTGTTTGAAAATTAATATAAAAGTTAATGAAACTTCTTTTTAATCAAATAACTTGTAACCAAAACTAAAATTTAATGAAAGGCAAAAGGAGAGTATTCAGAAAGTGTTAAAAACCATATTATCCAATTAAAAGGAAATAATACTTCATTAGATCTTAACATGATAACAAATGTAATAAAACGGTCAACACATCAAGAACAAAAACAAGATAAAGGTTGCTTAGCTAAAAGTCCATGGTTTGACTGGAAATGCGAAGAAAGTAAAGTTAATTATTATAAAAAATTTAAAACAAAAATAAATTACGTCAATGATAGCAAAACCTGGTGGAAACTTGCAAGGGAAATACAAAATCAGCCTAATAGCGAACTTTCACATGTATCGTCATCAGATTTTAAAACATATTTTATGAATTTATTAAATCCGCCTCAAACATGGTCAGTTATGCCCCACTTTATCACACAAATACCGTTTTTGATTCAGACATAACAACAACGGAAATATTGCATATCCTTAACAAAGCAAAAATTAATAAAGCGCTAGGGGAAGACAGGGTACCTTACGAATTTTTTTAAAAACGCACCAACGGAATTATTGGTAGAATTAGCTCAGTGTTATAACAATCTTTTTCACAAAATGGAAGTGGATAAAACACTTACAATGAGTGTAATATACCCAATTTTAAAAAAGAGGAACCCAAATATGGCAAACAATTATAGAGAGACATCCTTCATGAATTGTATAGCAAAAATAATGATGGGAATCATAAGTAAACAACTTTATAATTGGACGCAAGAAAACAAAATTATAACCGAATATCAATCAGGGTTTAGAAAAGGTTACTCAACAGTAGATAACATTTCTAACCTACACTCAAAAAAATAAGTTAGTATAAAAGTTAGTAAAACGACTTGTAAATCAGGTATACTATTTTTTAGCAAAAATTTTTGCTAAAATCGTGTTTTCAGCTAAAATTTTTGTTATACTTATTCAGCACTTAACTGTTTTATACTAATGCTTTACTAATATACTAATGTTTTAATAATTAATTTTGCTAAAAAAAAATTGTGCTGATAAGCACATTAATAGTGTGGACGGCAACCAGATTGAAAGATATACGCAGAATGAAGTAGATGTCGCGGCATGTCAAGATGTAGTAGACAAGAGGAAAATGATACTAAAAAGTACAACTCTAATAAGACATATAAAAAAATCAACCATGGAAGACTTTTGTATCTGTTTTTCATACATAAAACAAAATTGAGGATTAAAATAACTTAAATTTTGCGTTGTCACCGGCTTGTGAAAATAATTGTCTATTAATTAAATAAAGACAAAATAAAATATTTATTTATTTAAACTAAATGTTTATATGTGTGGTCAAATTGCAAACAAACATATACAGAAATGTAGACAGAGTAAAGTGAAAGACAAAGACACACATCTTAGGTAGATTTTTTTTATGGTTCCTTTTTCTTATTGCAAAAAGGGTTGTTTTTTTCGTTTCGTTTGTTTTTGTTTATTTTTTCATTTCGTTTTTATAATTATCTTCGGCAGTTGCGATAGCATCATTTAAACGATAGCATCATTTAGAGAACCATTGATGTAAGTAATTGAAAGACAATTTTTGTTATGTTATATATATTTATTTCTATATATTTTCAGATATTAAATAAATTCATGTCGTCAATGTGGAAAAATGAAAATTTTTATATTTCGTTATTATAGTAAATTATTTTCAAAAGAATCACAAAAATATGTTTTATGATTTTCAGCAAATAAATTAACTAAATTACAATTTTTCTACAAATTTTTTGCGTTTTTTTTCAGTCTACTAAAATTCAGCAAAAAATTTATTAATTTTTAGCAAGGCTTTTGTATTTCTAATCTACTAAGTGTTAGCAAAACTTTTGCTGAATCTACAAATTTTGTTGCTAAAAATCAGCTCGCTGATTTTCAGCAAAAGATTTTGCTGACATTAGCAACTTTTTTGCAAGCATCCTCCTGACTAAAATTTTGCTGACTCATCAAAATTTTTTGCTGACTTTACAAACTTTTTTTTTTGAGTGTAGCAGCAAGTGTGAATTTAAAGTTACATCAAAAGAAGAAAGTCTACGCCTTTTTCGTACACCCAAAAAAATAAGTTAGTAGTCTTGTAAATCAGGTATACTATTTTTTAGCTAAATTTTTTGCTAAAATCGTGTTTTCAGCTAAAATTTTTGTTATACTTATTCAGCACTTAACTGTTTTATACTAATGCTTTACTAATATACTAATGTTTTACTAATTAATTTTGCTAAAAAAAAATTGTGCTGATAAGCACATTAATAGTGTGTACGACAACCAGATTGAAAGATATACGCAGAATGAAGTAGATGTCGCGGCATGTCAAGATGTAGTAGAGAAGACTAAAATGATACTAAAAAGTACAACTCTAATAAGACATATAAAAAAAATCAACCATGGAAGTTTTTGTATCTCTTTTTCATACATAAAACAAAATTGAGGATTAAAATAACTTAAATTTTGCGTTGTCACCGGCTTGTGAAAATAATTGTCTATTAATTAAACAAAAAACAAAATAAAATATTTATTTATTTAAACTAAATGTTTATATGTGTGGTCAAATTGCAAACAAACATATACAGAAATGTAGACAGAGTAAAGTGAAAGACAAAGACAGGTAGATTTTTATGGTTCCTTTTTCTTATTGCAAAAAGGGTTGTTTTTTTCGTTACGTTTGTTTTTGTTTATTTTTTCGTTTCTATAATTATCTTCGGCAGTTGCGATAGCATCATTTAGACAACCATTGATGTAAGTAATTGAAAGACAATTTTTGTTATGTTATATATATTTATTTCTATGTATTTTCAGATATTAAATTAATTCATGTCGTCAATGTGGCAAAATGAAAATTTTTATATTTCGTTATTATAGTAAATTATTTTCAAAAGAATCACAAAAATATGTTTTATGATTTTCAGCAAATAAATTAACTAAATTACAATTTTTCTACAAATTTTTTGCGTTTTTTTCAGTCTACTAAAATTCAGCAAAAAATTTATTAATTTTTAGCAAGGCTTTTGTATTTCTAATCTACTAAGTGTTAGCAAAACTTTTGCTGAATCTACAAATTTTGTTGCTAAAAATCAGCTCGCTGATTTTCAGCAAAAGATTTTGCTGACATTAGCAACTTTTTTGCAAGCATCCTCCTGACTAAAATTTTGCTGACTCAGCAAAATTTTTTGCTGACTTTACAAACTTTTTTTTTTGAGTGTAGCAGCAAGTGTGAATTTAAAGTTACATCAAAAGAAGAAAGTCTACGCCTTTTTCGTACACCCAAAAAAATAAGTTAGTAGTCTTGTAAATCAGGTATACTATTTTTTAGCTAAATTTTTTGCTAAAATCGTGTTTTCAGCTAAAATTTTTGTTATACTTATTCAGCACTTAACTGTTTTATACTAATGCTTTACTAATATACTAATGTTTTACTAATTAATTTTGCTAAAAAAAAATTGTGCTGATAAGCACATTAATAGTGTGTACGACAACCAGATTGAAAGATATACGCAGAATGAAGTAGATGTCGCGGCATGTCAAGATGTAGTAGAGAAGACTAAAATGATACTAAAAAGTACAACTCTAATAAGACATATAAAAAAAATCAACCATGGAAGTTTTTGTATCTCTTTTTCATACATAAAACAAAATTGAGGATTAAAATAACTTAAATTTGCGTTGTCACCGGCTTGTGAAAATAATTGTCTATTAATTAAACAAAAAACAAAATAAAATATTTATTTATTTAAACTAAATGTTTATATGTGTGGTCAAATTGCAAACAAACATATACAGAAATGTAGACAGAGTAAAGTGAAAGACAAAGACAGGTAGATTTTTATGGTTCCTTTTTCTTATTGCAAAAAGGGTTGTTTTTTTCGTTACGTTTGTTTTTGTTTATTTTTTCGTTTCTATAATTATCTTCGGCAGTTGCGATAGCATAATTTAGACAACCATTGATGTAAGTAATTGAAAGACAATTTTTGTTATGTTATATATATTTATTTCTATGTATTTTCAGATATTAAATTAATTCATGTCGTCAATGTGGAAAAATGAAAATTTTTATATTTCGTTATTATAGTAAATTATTTTTAAAAGAATCACAAAAATATGTTTTATGATTTTCAGCAAATAAATTAACTAAATTACAATTTTTCTACAAATTTTTTGCGTTTTTTTCAGTCTACTAAAATTCAGCAAAAAATTTATTAATTTTTAGCAAGGCTTTTGTATTTCTAATCTACTAAGTGTTAGCAAAACTTTTGCTGAATCTACAAATTTTGTTGCTAAAAATCAGCTCGCTGATTTTCAGCAAAAGATTTTGCTGACATTAGCAATTTTTTTGCAAGCATCCTCCTGACTAAAATTTTGCTGACTCAGCAAAATTTTTTGCTGACTTTACAAACTTTTTTTTTTAGTGTAGATTTTAAGGCTGCTTTTGATAAAGTTTGTCGTCAAAAAAAAAGCTACTACTAAACCAAACGGACGTGTTTTTAAAAAAGCTCCGCAATTTTGTTATTTATCTCTTAATAATCTTAATATTTTTATAAACAAATTAAATAATTATTAAATTGCTCTTAAACAAGTGTCAATTATTTGAAAAAAAACTATTATTTGAAAAAAAAAAACAAAACTCTCAAACAAAATATATGTAAAATAAAAAAACTAAGCAAACAAAAATATACACAAAAAAATAACAAGATCTTTAAAAGAAAAATTATAAAGTAAACAAAAACTTTAAAACTCAAAAGAACAAAGCATAAAATAGAATAAACAATTAAAATACAAAAAAAAAAAAAAACAACAACTATGGATGCTGCTTGTACTCAAAACGTTAGAACTCCAATCGTTTGCAATCCAGTCATTTGCACTCCCACGCAAAAATGATTGTGAAGCATTGCTGTGCAAAAGAAAAAATGTAGTTGTGTTGGTGAGAGAATGAGAATTGCACTGTAAGAAATATTGAATGGGTTAATAGCAGTTTTAGTATGTACATGAAATTACTTTTTATTGAAAATATTAATGTTTTGTATTCTGTTTTAAGGAAAAAAAAATTAAAGAAAAATAAAAATTTAAATTTATTCAATATGACACAAAAGGTTGTTAATTTTTTTGAATCAATATTAATGATTTCATTGGTTTTACGTATTTATAAATTATCTTTAATCCACTCCATTTAAAATATTACAGTGTTTTAAAGAAATGAAAATTAAACAAAAATTTTTAAAGTTTTTTCTTTTTACCAACATTGCATTTAAATTTGTCTAGTAAAAAAATACATTCCATAAAAAAAAGTTTTTTAATTTTTTCTTTCAAGAGTAATGATTTTATAGTATTTGTCTAATACAAAAAAAAAATCTCTGTAAAAAATAAAAGTTTTCAGTTTTTTCAATCAATGGTAATGCTTTCTTTGAAATGAATACATACTAATAATATATTTTTAATTGAATTTATTAATTATTTCTTCCTATTAAAAAAAAATCAATTTTTAAAGCAAAACATAAATTAATTCATATATATAGTGGCGCGCAGCTTATTTTGTGTAGTAGATATTTTATAGCAGTTTTCTAAATAAAACATTAACAACAACCAAACCATATTATCAAACGAATGTTTAAAAAAAATCCTGTGGAGATAATTTATCAAGCTTGAATTTAAGCTTATGAGCGTCCAGATTGAATAAATAATAAATGTGCTACGAGGGTCGAAGTAGAAAAGGAAATTATTAATAGACATTTACAAAGAAAATTAAAAATATTTTTATGTCGGTGTGTATTTTTGTGAATATGAACTATTATACTATTGCTAAAAATTTAAAATTATTTATAAAATACACACGACTTAGAAATATTTAAACTTTTTTTTTTAAATGCCTATAAATAATTTCTTTTTCTACTTCGACCCTCTTAGCATATTTATTATTTACTCAATCTGGACGCTCATAAGCTTAAATTAAAGCTTGATAGATTATCTACACAGGATTTTTTTTTCGAAACATTCGTTTTTTGCGAAAAACGATAACACTTTTAGTGAAATTGTTTTCAACGGCATCTAAGTTTTTCCAAAAATCATTCATATCCATTCTGTTTGGTTCTTGCACTTCACTTCGAAGTATTACCAGTTCTACTTGTACTTGAAACTCGTAGCTGGTAACTTCACATGAAAACGGATTCTCGAAGAGATAAAGTAATGGTTTTATATCTTGAAGATCTTTAAACCTATCCTCAAAATTATTAAGGAAGGTTTCAAATATAACTATATGTTCATTTTTTCTAAACTTAGTTTTATTGCCACATATTTGACCAGTTTTAGGAAAATTTGAAAAATTGTTTTACTGAATTTCGAGTAATAGCAAATATAACTGTGTTTTAAAATTGAAAACAGTTTTATATAATTCATATATATTTTTCCCCTTTCCTTGTAGTTTTAAATTAAATTCATTTAAAAATAAAGTGGTGTCTGCTAAAAATACAAGTTCTAAAATAAATTCTTGGTCTTTAAAGAAATAATATTCTTCCATGTTTTCAATTTCTAAAAACTCTGAAATTTCCTCTTTTAATTCAAAGAGCCTATTAAGGCAATAACCACGGCTTAACCACCGGACTTCGGTAAACATTTTTAAATCGCAATGGAAAGCATTCTTTTTTTAAAAAATTGTTTTAACTTCCTGTGGGTAAGTGAGTGATGTCCACCACGTATCTTGTTGATTATTTGCTCCGCAATTTTCATGGCAGAGCAGTCAGCAATAAATTTGGACGTGAGGGCGGCTTGATGGATTGTAAAGTGAAAATTTTTACTGCAAAGCCATGTCGTTTTAATTGTCCAACCAATCCTGAGTTGCTCCCTATCATGACGTTTGCCCCGTCCGTGCAGACACCAGTTAATTTTGAAGGATCTGCAATAGATAATAACTTTTCGCAGACAACATCGAACAACAATTTTCCTGTCACGTTTGCGTAAAACGTTTCAAGAGTAAATATTGTTTCGAAAACCTTTGTGTTTGCATCAACGCAACGATTGCAAATGACTAGTTGGCACAGATCGTTTATGTCAGTACTTTCGTCCAAGCAAAAAGAAAAAAACACAGTTTTCAAGAGTTTGTCTAATGACAGAATCGACATAAACCCCCATTTGCATAGTACGTCTAACTAAAGTCCAACGGGACAAGGGAATGGATTTTATTAAACTTAAATTGCAATTAAGCTTTTCAAAAACTTTTTCGAAAATTTGTTTTATAAATTTTCCATCAGTAAACGGTCTGCCTTGTTTAACTATGTCCAAACTTATTAAGCTTGATATGTCCTTTTTTAATTTTTTATTAATAAATTTTGGTTAATTGGTCTCCAAATTAGTCAACCATTCTGTTAACTTATCAACAAAAATTTGTTTGTTTGAATTAAATAGCTTTTCTTTTTCATTTGCATTTAAAGTAATTATGTTGTAATGAAAAGAATGAAAATGTCGTTTACAAACCATTAAATTATTTCCCTTAAATGTTTTATAACAAATAAGACATTGTAGATTACCAAACGCATTTATAATTATAAAATATTTGTCATACATTGCTACCAATTTTTCTCAGTGCATAAAAAAATAAACGGCATACATCCGCTACACGTGTTCATTCGTCCCTGTTTCAGTGACGACTAAAAGCAAGAGCGTAAGAAAACATGCGAATTGAGCTTTTACAATTGTTCTATGAAATGCACAGCAATGTTGTGAAGTCAATTTCAAACATCCATACATGAGAGCGTAACGAAAACACCACGATTAAGTCGCATGGAATCTCCTCTCAAACTAATAATCAGTGCTGTCGCTACTACTTCAATCGAAGTATTTTGCTTCATTTTCACAAAATTTACTTCGTCACTCCTTCTTCCAAAAATCTGCTTCACTTTTTGTTCTGCTTCAAATTTTAAATTTTTTTCCCTATATTACCTAATTGTTTTTCCTATTCCCTTCATTATGATGAAAATAGTGGTTTTAATCACTGAACATATGCAAACGCTATTTTTCATCGCTGGAATGGCAACCCTTTATTTTTGCTTTGTAAAAGTGTCATTGCGTGAACTGTCAAATTGTTGTGAGTTACGTAACGTACGGACAGAGATACAAGTCGACTCAAAAATGTCGGCGGCGGCGGCTAATCAAAAAATGACCGGCGGCGGCTCAAAGTCGACTGTAGCCGATGTAATTATTTAAAAAATCATTTACCGCAAACTACTTCTTTGGCCATTTTTTTAACTCCAATTTTCTTTTAAAAGAGCATATTTATGGTTTTCTGTTCCATATTTTAAGAAAAACAAACATATGTAAGTGAAGTCGCAAGTAAAGTTTTCGAAAAAACAACAGTCATTTTTTTGTTTTTCTTATTAAATTAAATGAATTATATTGTTTTGTTTTTAAAAATGTATACTACTTCAATTTTATTCAATCTACTCCACTTTTTTCCAAAATCTACTTCACTCAATTTTTCTCTAGCGGCAGCACTGCTAATAATCGATAGACGCTTTGATAAACAAGCTGAAGAAATGGACATTTGTTTTAAAACCCAAATTGAAAGCATACAAACATCTATACAGACATTGTTTCGTGATTGTGAGGCCAGTCTCTTAAATGAATTTGGTAAGAGAATGAATGATTTAAATCAAGAGATAGTTGAAGTAAAGGAAAGAGTTTCAAAATTGGATTCAGTGATGGGCGAAACAATAGCAATTAAAAATGAAAATGAAAAGCTTAAGGATGATATAAAAAAATTAAAAGTGTATGTACAAAAACAAGAAAATTCAATAGTAGCTTGTGATATTCGAATCACTGGAGTACCCAGTAGTAAAGATGAAAACTTGTATACTTATTATGAAAAAATCTGTGAAGCTGTAAAAATTTCACCTTTTGATGTAAAAACAATGTATCGTGTCATACATACTAAAAGTAGGAAGAATATTGAAGATGCCGCAATAATTGTCAAATTTGTCAGTCCTTATGAACGAAATTATTTTTTAAATATTACTTCTTATATTAAATCAACTGAAGATGTACTACGTCTGAATCTGATCGTTTTTAAAAGTTCAACTCCATTTTATATAAACGAAAACCTAATACCTGATAATCATCGTATTTTCATCCAAGCACACCATTTAAAAAAGGATGCTAAGATATCGTCTGCATATGGGCTATTTCAAATTTTTTGAGCACCTGCTGAAACCGACATACTATGGATCTTATTTCGTTAAGTTTTATGGGTTTGTACAGGGTTTGGATGACTATACTTGAACAGGGTTTGGATGACTATACTTGAAAGATATGACGTGCAAAGTTTTACGTTGAAAAGTCTTCACCTTAAAAATTGGTGGGCATCTAAAGTTCGAAAAACTAAAAAAAACGACTTGAAACTTGCAAGAGTTTTTTCATTCATTCCGTTTTCTTTGTAATAGTTTTTAGCTTTCAGATCCAAACCAATACAAAATATAGTCACTAGACTTGGAGGATATATCCACAAAAATAAATTTTTTGATATCGCCGCTGGGTGAAAAGTTGCATGGTGGTTTACAAGTGAAACCAAAATTTTCCGAATTTTGAACTTTTTGAAGATTTTAAATAGGGTTTTTGCGCCGTTTAATAAAAATGAGTTTTAAGCGCAGAATTATAAAAACGGCGTAATTTTATAAAGTTTGAGGTATATCAAGTTGATGCCAGCGCACCAATAACGTATCACGGACATCACAAACTTAAAAGAAATTAGCGTAAATTGTTTGAAAATGTACCTTTTTTGCGTCTGACAATCTGAATTGTCTTTTAAGTTGGCTAGTGTATTGCGTGATGTGAGTAACTTCGTAAAGTGCACCTTCGAGGCGAAAACGCACTTTAAAATTTTTAAGCTCAAGAATTTTATGAACTTTTGAAAATTTTTGAAAAAAACAGTTCTTTCTTAAGCTTTTTTTATATCAAAACATGGCATGGGAAAATGTTTAGGTATCTAACTAGATTCTTCGCCACGGACTAAACTGATAAAGTGCAAAAAAAAAATAATTTTTTTCAATCCTGGCGCATGCAGCGGCAGTTTTTTCCAAACACATTTCGCTTTGTGACAACTAAAGCGCTGTATCAATTCCGCTCAAACGTACATCGAATGGAAGACTTAACTGAGCTTGATACTAAAATCGAAATTTTATGGAGGAAACAAAATGTTTCTAACCTTAAAAATCATCCTTGTATGAAATATTTGATTTTGAAAATTTAAAAGAATTATTTTTGAATTCGGGTTAATAAGTAACCCAGAATCCCAACAAGTATTTTATAATCGGTCCAATATTAATATTTGCAAAAAAACGGTGTTTTTTTTTTGAAACCCTAGAAAGTGAGACTATATTTTTAAACCATATTCACGAGGGCCACCTTAACAAATTTCAACAAAACAATTGAAACATACTACCGCGAAAACCGCCAAATTACCGCCGATGCAATCACATCTTAAAGAACTTGCTTTATTATAAAAACTCTATGATCATAGTAGCCTTTGCTGAATGTTTCTAAGAATAAATATTTGAGTTTCAATTCAGCCAATCTGAAAAAATAAAAAGCAAAAAAAAAAACAAACAAATCGCAAATTGGTGTAAGAAAGTCAGTTAGGTATTCGGTTTTAAATAACAATAATAATAAAAATAAAAAAATGCCATCAAAACAAAAAATTGCGGATTAAAAAAAATTTAAAACGGCTTAGAATCTATCACTGAAACCCATGATTTAACTAACGAAGCGTTAGATACAGCTTCCAATTTGCAGAACAATTTTAATTGCAAAGAATGTGGAAAATCTTGTGAATGTTTGAAGGTAACAAAATCAAAGGTAACAAAAAATTAAAATAACAAAAAATGATGAGTGGTAAAGTTTAAATGGTTATATCTCTTAAACCATTAGCGATAGGCAAATAGTATTTTCCCAAAATATTGCAAATTATGTCTTATACTAGCCGTAATTTTGTAAAATGTTTAACAATTTTTAATAAATTTTTTTTATTTTTTTTTTCAGTGTATTTGAAAGAGTATTAAAGCTTTTACAAATATTTTAGTGTGCTAAGAAAGCCCTTAAGGGGTATTATCTACACGCGTTATCCTTTTTCAATTTTAACAAAAACTGTAATTTTAATACTTTTTTTTAATTTTAACTTGAAACCGCCGTAAAATTTGCGCTGTTTAATAAAAATGATTAACGCGAACGGATTTCACATGCTCAAATATCGGTTTATACACACGCAAATCGACATTGATGTCAGACAAAAAAAAAACAAAAAAAAATGTCTAGGTGCCGTAAGTTGCCCATATACCTATAGAGGTCTAGTATATATACGAAAGCTTGGGAGTGATGAATCGATTCATATTGATTACATCGAAAAACTTGATCGTTTATTTCAACCTCAAATCACATAGGATTCAATTTCTGAATTTCGCAATGTTGAGCTACATGGAACAAATACTGATGCTGCCTGATAAGTCCTCATCTTTATTCTTTTTTTATCATTGTTTTTATCATTATTTTATTAAATTCTTATACTGCCAAAAATTTTATTACTTACATTTTTGCATAAAATTACTAAATTTTATAACTTTTTTTTATATATTTTTTTACCTTGTGTTGCTGTTTTTTTCGATTATTTTCAATTTAAAACTACATGCTTTTATAAACGTGCTTGCATTGCTTCTAAATTTTTATTTTTTTATGATGAAAATATTATTTAATATGATCAGAATTTTATCAAAGAGAATGTCTGGACTTACAATCTGCCATTTGAACGCGCAAAGCCTTAATATTAAAATTAACGAGTTTCGTTTTATATTCGAAGAATCTAATATTGATATAATATGTATCTCGGAAACTTGGTGCTTTAAAGATATGCAAGAAAATGTTTACAATCTACGTGGATATAAGCTATTTCGTGCGGATAGAAATACACATGCTGGTGGTGTTGCCATCTATATAAAATCTTCCATACACTGTAAACTGTTTTGAAATAAAAGTGTTGTTATTAATAATACCCATATAGAACATGACGAGGATGTTAATACTGAAGAATTTAATGCTGACGTCGAAAACAATAATAGCATTTGTTTTTGGAAATATCCAACAGAAACCAGAAGCTATTAATAGGAACTATTTATAGACCAAATAATCGAATCAAAATGAAAAAGTGGTATGTTTTACCAACAATAACTATTGGTTACATTGATGTTATTCTAGTTGGTGACTTCAACTCTAATATATTAGAAGACCGCAGACTAAGTGACCATATGAGTGCTTTCGGACTAAACTTAGTAAACCACTCTTTACCAACGCACTTTACAAGAACTAGCAACACACTTCTGGACCTTTGTTTTGTAAACAATATGTCACGATTACTGTTGTATGATCAACTTTCGGCTTCGCTATTTTCTAAGCACGACCTTATTTTTCTTGTTTATGATTTCCAAACTGAAGTTCAATGTCAATCGATTTCATATAGAGACTTTAAGAATTTAGACTATCAGTTTTGGACCAACGAGTTGTATACAATCCAATGGAATCGTATGTTTTTTATGCCAAATGTAGATGATCAAGTCAATTTTCTACACAACAATATGGACTTACTTTATAACAAATACATTATAATCAAAACAAAACGCATTCGATATGAACACTAGAGGTGTTCAAAAAAATGAAAGTGAGTTCTAAAATCAACGAATGGGCTAGCTTGGTTCCTTTGTACATAAAAACATTTAATATGAAATTTGGTGACGATCGGAAAAAAAAGAAAAGTCGAGGCGTAAATAGATTGAAAATTGAGTGTGTTTTGTATGGGAAAAAAATGACTTTTTTGCATTTTTTCAAAAAAGAAGTAATATCGAAGCAGTTTTTGTTGATATATGTTGCAACTCTACTTCAATCCAAATGTTTACAACACTGTTTATTCTATGTTTTTAATTGTCAAACTAGTGCACTTAAAATATTGCTGCTATTGTTCATTCCTTTTTTACAACTCTCTTGAACAAGAACCTTCTGTTCTTTTATATATATATTTGAAATAAAATGTTAAATTGAATTTGACGACACGGTGTTTATCTTTTACTGGAAGAATATAGGTTTTTCTTATTCGCGCATTTTCATTGCATACCGCAACAAATCTGCTAACAATGGTTATGGGCCCAGAGACTTAAATACCAAAAATCTAAATTTAATTCTTAAAATTTTTTATATATACAGTAAAAGTGGGGTTATATTTCGTTGGTGTCGGGTTGGTTTTTATTGTTTTAACCGGTGTTAAAAAACAAGGAAAATGGCGGCTGCTGTAGCAAATATTGAAAAATTAAATGGCGAAAATTATGGCACCTGGTGCATACAAATTAAGAGCTTACTCATAACCTTGGACCTGTGGCAAACCATTGTAGAAGAGTGTCCCAAAGATAATCCACTTAAATGGATTACATGTGACAGTAAGGCTCTGGCAACAATTACCCTGAGTGTTAAAACAAGTGAATTGATTTATATTAAAAATTGTGTTACGGCAAAGGATGCTTGGAATGTTCTGAGTTCGCTTTATAAAGCAGACACTGCATCCAGAAAAGTAAGCTTGTTCAAGAAGTTGGTACGTTTTAAATTTAACTCAAATGAAAAATTTGCTCCTCAAGTAAATGAATTTGCCTTCACAATTGATGAGTTAAAAGAAATTGGAATAAGCCTCAATGATGACACGTTGTCCGTATTATTACTGTGTAGTCTTCCCGATGAAATGGAGAGTTTTGTGGTTGCTATAGAAAGCCGGGACGATTTACCAAGATGTGATAAATTAGTGGCAAAAATTCTAGAGGAAGAAATGAGACAAGGTAATAAAGGTAATATACAACATGAAACAGTTTTTGCAGCAAATTCCAAAAATGATTTTAAAAGAAATAAAAAACATTTTAACAACAACAATAACTTTAAACGTAATAATGAAGTTAAATATACCCAGGCAAAATCAAATCATCAAAATGAGAAAAAACATGCAGATGGCTATGCTTACAACAATACCAATATAAAATGTTTTCGCTGCGGCAAAAAAGGCCACATACGTTCTCAATGCAAAGAGAATGACAGAAGAGAAAATAGTTTTGCATGTTCATTACATGATAATAGAACAAATTTAAGAGATTTGTGGATTCTTGATAGTGGAGCTACGTCACATATGAGCAGTGTTGCCAGGTATGTTGAGCATAAAATCGTCAAATTTTCCAATAAAAATCGTCAAAATCGTCATTTTATTTTCAAAAATCGTCAAAAAATCGTCAAAACAAAAAATATTTGTTACAAATGGGATAAAGTTTTAATAAAAAAAAAAGAATACTAATGTAATTCACATTTCAAATGCTCATGTACTATCGGAGTAATATAATACGATTTTTTACACTTTTCTGTAATTTAAACTTCGAAAATCATGATATTTTATAACGATATCACTTTACCACTTTAACTGTTAATTCCTTCTACATAATTCTGTAAACATCACTTCAGTAGCACAAGTTATACATAGTTTAGAAATTCTTTAACAATGTTATTTTCTTTAATTATTAAATTTGGACTTCCATTAACGAATTAATGTTTCAAATTGCATTACATGTGATGACATAGTTTAATACAATAAATTGTGAAATTTTTGATTAATAGTGAATTTTATCGTTGATCTATAAATTTATGTGTGAGATTTTATTTGTTCGGTTTTAGATCATGACAAATTTTTCTCTAAATTAACAGAAAAATTATAATTTTTATATGATAATTTACTTTGACTATTAGAAAAAAAAAACACACAGAAAAAGTTATTGATTATTTCATATTTTTTAATATTGCTAAAAATTGTTTATGATTTTATTTATTATTTATATTATTATTTATTTTTATTTAAATATTGTTTATTACTGCATGTTTTTGAATTTTCAAATATAATTTGTGAATATCTGGAGTATCACTTTGGAACACTTTATTTATATTATTATTAGGCCTCTTTTCTAAGCACCGGATTTATTTTTAGATTCATAAATCAGAATATTCGAACTCGATGTTTGTTTCGCAAAAACTTGGATGTTTTTTTTTTTTAATTTAAAAAATATTTTATTTTTATCTCAATCTTACATTAATTAAACTTTATAAAAATATAAATATTAAAAAAAGCAGGGTTGGCATTCAATAATTTTCATAATAACGATTGGCTATCACAGTAACACTAATAGCGGAATGGAAATTTAAAAAAAGCAATTTCCTTAAAGACATGTTTCCTCTTATGTAAACGATTTTAGTTTTCTATTTAACTTGTTTGACTTTGAAATAGCTTGAACTAGTTTAAGTCAAAATAACGCTAAAATACCGAAACGACGATTTATAACGTTCTTTTGTTGATGTAACAAAATTTAATGGGTAGAGTTTTGAAATAAACCCTGTAAAGACACATGCCACTGTTGAAATCGTAGCTTTAAAACGTTCATAACGGCATAGGTGTGGCCGTGGCAGGCAACTGTCATTGTAATGAAAAGATAGTGTTTGCCAACCATGAAAAAAGTAAACACATACTCAGTGAACTTCTGCTGTAAATATTTGTCAGTATTTTCAGTTGTAATACAGTATCTTTATTTTTAAGTGAAAAAACAGTCATTTGTAGAAGAAATTTCATTTTTGACTACAATTGTAGTTCATTTAAAAAACAAACCACATTAAATTACAGTATTATGATTTTACATTCATTTTGTACAGTATTTTTTTTCATTTAAAAAATAAAACAAATTAATGTTTGTCTATATTTTACTGCACTGACTGAACCACTCATTAATAATACAATTGTAGTTAATTTTTTTGATCAGTAAAAAACAAATGACTATAGTAGTTGAGAAATGGGGGGGCACAAAAGTAACAAAAATGTTTTTTGTGTCCCCCCATCCTATGGTTCTGTAGTTGTGTGATTTTTGTGTCCCCCCCCCATCCTATAGTTCTGTAGTTGTGTGATTTTTGTGTCCCCCCATTTCAGTGGAGTGTGTCCCCCCATCCTATGGTTCTGTAGTTGTGTGATTTTTGTGTCCCCCCCATCCTATAGTTCTGTAGTTGTGTGATTTTTGTGTCCCCCCATTTCAGTGGAGTGTGTCCCCCCATCGTATAGTTCTGTAGTTGTGTGATTGAATGTTTTTTATTATTGAAATATTTGTTTGGATCAAAAAGTAACAAAAAATAAAGATTGTTTATATGATCATTTTATGCTTTAAGCATTACGCTGGCCTGTTTGTCTGACACTCTTTAAGGTTTCTGTTTGTCCGTCACTCTGTTAGTTTTATGCTTGTGAATATGTGATTCTTCTTGTATTTATCTATGTGATCGTATGAAAAAAAAAAAAAGGTTACGATCGCTTAAAAATTATTAAGTGTAAACAAAAATATTTAACTAAAAATGAAAAGAAATGGATTGGATTGGATTTATTGAAAAATCCCATAATGCATTATGCAGTTGACAAAAAGTTAGTTGTATGTTTGTGGATATTTGATTCTTCTTGTACGTAGGTTCGTGTATTTAAGTAATGCTATGCAAAAAAGCAAAGTGACGATTGCTTACCATTTATTAAGACTAAACAAAAATATTTTATTTAACCATTGAATTTATTTAAAATTTTCCCATAACGTATTATGAGTTGATTGGATTTATTGAAAATTCTCATAACGTATTATGCATTTGACGAAAACAATTTAATTAAATAAATTGTTTGTTTTAATAAGATTATATGCGCAATAGGAGTTTACACTGTAAGACTACAGAAATATTCTTAATATATTGAGATCCACATATATGTACCTAAAGACAGCTACTTTTTTGTGAAAGATTTTTTGCTTTTAATATTTCAAAAGCAGGAATAAAATCAAAAAATATCATAATGTGAAAATACCTTAAAATATACTTTTTTGAAGATGATTTTATTAAATCTTTTTACTGTTCTTTAATTTACTATATAACTTTGAGATTGACAATTATTTAATACATTTATCGAAAGCCTTTAAGACAGCTCAGATAGATCTACACGTGAATGTTATAATTTTTATTTCTAAAAAGGACTATTCTTTTTTTTTTTTTTGCTTTAAAAAATTAAATTATAATAAAGAATTAAAAAAGTTATAAATTGTGATTTTAAAAGACTAATCATTAAGTAAAAAATTTGATAGTAAAAAAGATTAAATACTTGTATAAATTATACATAATCAATACCAAAAGTGAAAATATTCAATATAACAATAATAATAAAAAAAATAAATTAAAGTTACTTTATATTATATTTAAAAATGTCGCAAGTATCAAAATTTAATTGCTCTATGTGTCAAATGTCGTTCATCAAGAAAAAAAGCTTGGAGACTCATCTGAGGAAACATTGTGGAGAATGCAAACGTTTATTCTCTTCAATCACAAAGCTAAGACAGCATGAGAAAACTCATGCTGGAACTTCCTCAAAATTGGTTAAGAACAACAACAACAAAAAGAATAATACATCAAAAAAATTTTGTGATAAATGTAATATACATTTAGATAAATCACAGTACGCCTATCATCTGCGTACGAACAAACACAAAGCAAATTGTGAAGCATTAGTTATTGATGAAAATCTGACGTTAACTATTAATGATTTTGATGAGAAGCTAGAAAGATATACCTTCCACAACTCTCGTGAAGAATTGCTCTTCCCAGAAGACTTTTTCAAACATGCCGAAAGTACTGTTGTTAAACTTTTTAACGCTTCCTTAATCAAGCATATTACCTTTAAATTTAATTTTGAAATCATTTGTGACTACGTAAAGATGAGCGCAGACAATATGATAGCAACAACAATGGCTCACATATCGAAAATGAAAATAGTAACTAGAGGAGAAGATTTGCAGGTTATGTACTGCAACACGTCCCAAGAAATTTGCGTCAAGATGTCAGAATTTCAAGAAAGAGATTCTGGTTGGACATTAGTGACAATAAGGGGCTTGCATATTAATATAAACCAATTTTGTATTACTAAAGGCTCACAACATATCCCCACTCCATCATCTTTAAATAGGAAGAAGGCATGCTTAAATATTGAAAATAATGACTCATTTTGTTTTAAGTGGTGTATTATCGCTGCTTTATACACAGGGGAGAGTTTGGATGATCATGAAAAACAGCATGCAAGCTCATATAATATATCAAATATAAATGAAGAGGAAATAAGTATTGGAAATTCACTTGTTAATTTTAAAAATTTATCGTTTCCTATATCATTAAAAAATATTAAAAAATTTGAAAAAAATAATGACAACATCAGCATTAACGTATTTGGTTACCAAAATGAGGATGTTTGCGGCCCATATTATTTAACCAGTCTCGAGAAAATCAAACACATAAATTTGATTTTGCTTACTGATGAAAATAAGTCTCATTTCGTCCTCATTACTGATATTTCAAGGTAAATATTATATTTCAAAAGAAATTACATAAAGTTCTGTAGAATGGTTTTATTTTAAATATTTTTATATCTTTTTAGATTTATTCGAAGCAGCATTACAGACCACAAAGCTCGTCTTTTAATATGTAATTCCTGTCTATATCACACAGACACAGAAAATAGATTAGCAATACATAAAGAGAGATGTCGTCAACAAGTACGCAATATGCCGAAAGAGGATAAAACTGTCCTGTATTTCGAAAATGTTCACAAGCAAATTGATGTACCGTTCGTGATTTATGCTGACTTTGAGGCTATTTTAAAGAAAATAAATGTATCTGTAAGTAGCAATATAACACACACAGAAGAGCATATTGCATGTGCGTTTAGCTTTTACATAAAATGTAATTTTAATAACAGATTAAGTAAATTTAAAATTCACTATGGAAAAGACTCTCCATCTGTATTTGTTCAAAGTATAGTACACGAGGCTAAATTTATTTACAAAAATTATCTAAGCAAAATAATTGAATTAAACTTGAGTCCACACGAGTTGCATTCATATATAAATTCTAACCTTTGCCATATTTGTCATCAAGAATTAAATGGGGACAAAGTAAAAGATCATTGTCATTTAACTGGTGCATATAGAGGTCCCGCCCACAATGACTGTAATTTAAAATTCAGGACACCAAAATTCATTCCTGTCGTCTTCCACAATTTATCCTCTTACGATTCGCATATATTTTTTAAAGAACTTGCTAATGTAAAGGATGCTACAATACAAGTTATTCCCCGAAACAAAGAGGTTTATATATCCATTATATTCAGAATTAAGTTAAAAAAGGAAAACGAAAGTTTTGAAATTCGCTTTATTGATTCATTTCGATTCATGTCCACTAGTCTAGATTCTTTAAGTAAGAACCTTAACGACAACGACTTTAAAGTGGTGCGAGAATTTTTCAATGATGAACAGAAATTTAATCTTATAAAAAGAAAAGGAGTGTTTCCGTACTCATATATGGATTCATTCCAACGGTTTGAAGAAAAAGAACTTCCACCAAGAGAAAAGTTTTTTAACTTTTTAAATAACACAGAATGCAGTGAAGAAGATTATCTTCATGCAAAACAAGTATGGACTGAATTTAAATGTGAGAATTTGTGTGATTATATGAAATTATATTTAAAAACAGACGTTCTTCTTTTAACCGATATATTTGAAAATTTTCGAAAAATTTGCAAAAAAATATATAGTCTTGATCCCTGTCAATACATTACCGCTCCTAGCTTATCATGGGATGCTATGTTGAAAATCACTGGAATAAAACTAGAACTGTTTACTGATCTTGAAATGCATAATTTTATAGCAGATGGAATACGAGGAGGTCTCGTGCAGTGTACAAAACGGTATTCAAAAGCTAATAATAAATATATGAGCAATTATGATCCTACAAAAGAATCAGAATTTTTAATGTATCTCGACGCCAATAACCTTTATGGTTGGGCTATGTCTGAATATCTGCCGTATGGAGGTTTTGAATGGCTTGATAAATCGTCTATTGATTTACTTAATGTGAATACAATATCAGAAAATTCCTCTGAGGGATACATTTTGGAAGTGGATCTTGAATATCCTGATGCTATTCATGATGAGCATAACGATCTTCCATTCTGTCCCCAAAATAAAGAAATTGGAGAATCTAAGTGTAGAAAGCTTGTTGCTGATTTTGAACCCAAATACAAATATCCGATACATTATAGAAATTTAAAACAATGCTTAGAAAATGGTGTAGTTTTAAAAAGAATTCATAGAGTATTGAAATTTAACCAATCAGCATGGCTAAAAAACTACATTGATCTTAACACACATTATAGGACTTTAGCAAAAAACAGTTTCGAAAAGGATTTCTTCAAACTTCTTAATAACGCTGTATACGGAAAGACTATGGAAAGTGTAGATAAGAGAGTAGATGTTAAAATCGCCCAATCATGGGAAAACTCTAATAAAAATCATTTGGGACTTAGAGCCCTAATAGCAAAACCTAATTTCAAAAACATTTCCAAATTTTCCGATAACCTTTATGCAGTTCACTTAAAGCAAATGCAAGTAACTTATAATAAGCCAATATACCTAGGTTTCTGTGTTTTAGATTTATCAAAATGGAAGATGTATGATTTTCATTATGGTTATATGAAGAAAAAGTTTGGACAAAATGTATCTTTAAACTACATGGACACTGATTCTTTTATATATACCATAAAGACTGACGATTTTTACAACGATATTCGAAATGATGTTACTTTGAGATTTGATACATCAGAGTATTCAAATAATAACATCTTTCTATTACCATTATTGAATAAAAAAGTAATTGGTATGATGAAAGATGAAAACAAAGGAAACATTATGATCGAATTCGTTGGTTTACGTTCCAAAATGTATTCCTTGACTGCAATCAATGTAAATGAAGTCAAAAAATCAAAAGGAGTAAAGAAATCTGCAGTAGCTAAACTATCAATAAATGATTATAGAAAATGTTTATTTGAAAGAAAAATTATTTGTGACGATATGTTAATGTTTAGATCAGTTGCCCATCAACTGTATACATATAAACTAAAAAAAATAGTTTTGAGTCCTGAGGATGACAAGAGAAAAATTATGGAAGATCAAATACATACATATGCATGGGGACATTTTAAAATACAATATAACAATTGTAGTGATGCAAATTTGAAAGACTTTGAAACTGTATGCTACGAATTTAATAATGTTAATAATGACGATGACATATTTATGAGCATAACGTTAACAAACTAATTAAAAACAAAATGTACTTTTTTCTTTATAAAAATATAAATGTTTATTAATAATAAGCACAAAATTGGTTTATATACTTATAAATTTATTTTTTATTATAAAACTTTAAATTAACATTATATATATATATATATATACTTATTTAATATATATTTTTTTTTCATTATATATAAACAATATTTTATTCATTTATACATTATTATTTTTTTATTATTAATAAAAATCTTCAAAACTATATGATTTTTTATTTTTTATTGGGATGGAAAGCTTTTTGTAATAACAAAGCATTTTTCAAAGCACAAATTCCGTTGTTGTGAGCATTGCAGTAAGTATATACAGAATATTCTTTTTCAAGATTTTTAATACTAGTTTTGTAGAAAATATCTTCAATATTTAAAACAGTTTTTCGTAAAATTTTTTCAGCCCACTCCTTTTTCTCAGCGCCTTTAACAAAAACTTGAGCATCTAATGTGTTGTCCCTAAGAAAATTCAAAACGCTCTTGAATGTTATCGATCCGTCTTCCCATGTTAAGTGATGATAATTTTTTGTTAACCAGTTAACTTGTTTCTGCTTTTCAGGTGTTAAATATTTATACATAAAGGGTGGTTTTATGATAAAGTTCATGAATTCTTTATTGTTGAAAACAATAGCAATTTCTTTAGCTATAAAATTATTCGAGTTCCCCTTAAAGCCTTGTAAATCAATAAACACAGTTTTAGTCATTTTTTCGACTTATATTACTTTGCGTACTTGACCAGTTAAAGGTGTATATTCAATTAAGCGATCATGAATAAGAATACAGAAAGCTGATGTTTTTTCTGGAATATTAGTATCTGTTTCAAATTCAATTTTTGTATCAATCGGACCATTAGCGACCGACTCATTTTGGTGACTTACATCGATAACGATAAAAGGAGCTTTGTTTTTGAATTCTAGACAAGTGAGTAGGGGGTTGGGTTCCCTCATGTAATAGTTTTGTTGAAATCTGACAAACATATCATATAGGATGGCAAAGCGTTCTTGCCCGAATTTAATATTAAGATCATCATAAGGATATGACTCTGAGTTTAAATGAACTTTGAGGTTGGTTAAACCACAATTGACGAATTTATTGTCATGTAGAAATGCTATCAAGACAAAACGGGGTCGTTCTCTATTTGCAGACAATTTAACATTCCATATGTGATTGGTTCCAGTTGTTAACTGAGGATTATAATGGCAGTCCCAACTGCGAAATGCTATTGGTAAATTTATTCCCTTTTGTATGATTTTCATCATATTTATTTTACTTGAGTCGGAAAGGTGAACATGTGGTATTCTCCATGAAATATTCTTAATAGTAATTTTTGGCTTTTCAGTAGATATAGTTGAGTATACGAGATCATCATCACTTTTGCTACGTAGTAGAATCAATTCATGTTTACAATTCAAAATAATTTTATTAAAGTCTTCAGCAAGCCCCAATAATACTTTTAATGGTACATAAAAGTTAAAGTGTCCATTTAATACTTTAAGATCATCCACTTTATTCCAACCAGCATTTTCCATGACAGCACCATCCACTGACATCAATGAAACATAATTTTTGATAGTGCTTGAAACGCCTAGATGCCTAGTGCGATCAATTTCAATACCATTGAGCTCATAACGAATTTCATCGAACAGATGAGCAACAATATTGTTTTTCAATCTGAAATCTGCCGAAGATGATACTAGTTTTTTCTTATCGCTGATATCTTCAACGGAACCTTCCACGTAAATAAAGCTTTCCATCCCAATAAAAAATAAAAAAATCATATAGTTTTGAAGATTTTTATTAATAATAAAAAAATAATAATGTATAAATGAATAAAATATTGTTTATATATAATGAAAAAAAAATATATATTAAATAAGTATATATATATATATATATAATGTTAATTTAAAGTTTTATAATAAAAAATAAATTTATAAGTATATAAACCAATTTTGTGCTTATTATTAATAAACATTTATATTTTTATAAAGAAAAAAGTACATTTTGTTTTTAATTAGTTTGTTAACGTTATGCTCATAAATATGTCATCGTCATTATTAACATTATTAAATTCGTAGCATACAGTTTCAAAGTCTTTCAAATTTGCATCACTACAATTGTTATATTGTATTTTAAAATGTCCCCATGCATATGTATGTATTTGATCTTCCATAATTTTTCTCTTGTCATCCTCAGGACTCAAAACTATTTTTTTTAGTTTATATGTATACAGTTGATGGGCAACTGATCTAAACATTAACATATCGTCACAAATAATTTTTCTTTCAAATAAACATTTTCTATAATCATTTATTGATAGTTTAGCTACTGCAGATTTCTTTACTCCTTTTGATTTTTTGACTTCATTTACATTGATTGCAGTCAAGGAATACATTTTGGAACGTAAACCAACGAATTCGATCATAATGTTTCCTTTGTTTTCATCTTTCATCATACCAATTACTTTTTTATTCAATAATGGTAATAGAAAGATGTTATTATTTGAATACTCTGATGTATCAAATCTCAAAGTAACATCATTTCGAATATCGTTGTAAAAATCGTCAGTCTTTATGGTATATATAAAAGAATCAGTGTCCATGTAGTTTAAAGATACATTTTGTCCAAACTTTTTCTTCATATAACCATAATGAAAATCATACATCTTCCATTTTGATAAATCTAAAACACAGAAACCTAGGTATATTGGCTTATTATAAGTTACTTGCATTTGCTTTAAGTGAACTGCATAAAGGTTATCGGAAAATTTGGAAATGTTTTTGAAATTAGGTTTTGCTATTAGGGCTCTAAGTCCCAAATGATTTTTATTAGAGTTTTCCCATGATTGGGCGATTTTAACATCTACTCTCTTATCTACACTTTCCATAGTCTTTCCGTATACAGCGTTATTAAGAAGTTTGAAGAAATCCTTTTCGAAACTGTTTTTTGCTAAAGTCCTATAATGTGTGTTAAGATCAATGTAGTTTTTTAGCCATGCTGATTGGTTAAATTTCAATACTCTATGAATTCTTTTTAAAACTACACCATTTTCTAAGCATTGTTTTAAATTTCTATAATGTATCGGATATTTGTATTTGGGTTCAAAATCAGCAACAAGCTTTCTACACTTAGATTCTCCAATTTCTTTATTTTGGGGACAGAATGGAAGATCGTTATGCTCATCATGAATAGCATCAGGATATTCAAGATCCACTTCCAAAATGTATCCCTCAGAGGAATTTTCTGATATTGTATTCACATTAAGTAAATCAATAGACGATTTATCAAGCCATTCAAAACCTCCATACGGCAGATATTCAGACATAGCCCAACCATAAAGGTTATTGGCGTCGAGATACATTAAAAATTCTGATTCTTTTGTAGGATCATAATTGCTCATATATTTATTATTAGCTTTTGAATACCGTTTTGTACACTGCACGAGACCTCCTCGTATTCCATCTGCTATAAAATTATGCATTTCAAGATCAGTAAACAGTTCTAGTTTTATTCCAGTGATTTTCAACATAGCATCCCATGATAAGCTAGGAGCGGTAATGTATTGACAGGGATCAAGACTATATATTTTTTTGCAAATTTTTCGAAAATTTTCAAATATATCGGTTAAAAGAAGAACGTCTGTTTTTAAATATAATTTCATATAATCACACAAATTCTCACATTTAAATTCAGTCCATACTTGTTTTGCATGAAGATAATCTTCTTCACTGCATTCTGTGTTATTTAAAAAGTTAAAAAACTTTTCTCTTGGTGGAAGTTCTTTTTCTTCAAACCGTTGGAATGAATCCATATATGAGTACGGAAACACTCCTTTTCTTTTTATAAGATTAAATTTCTGTTCATCATTGAAAAATTCTCGCACCACTTTAAAGTCGTTGTCGTTAAGGTTCTTACTTAAAGAATCTAGACTAGTGGACATGAATCGAAATGAATCAATAAAGCGAATTTCAAAACTTTCGTTTTCCTTTTTTAACTTAATTCTGAATATAATGGATATATAAACCTCTTTGTTTCGGGGAATAACTTGTATTGTAGCATCCTTTACATTAGCAAGTTCTTTAAAAAATATATGCGAATCGTAAGAGGATAAATTGTGGAAGACGACAGGAATGAATTTTGGTGTCCTGAATTTTAAATTACAGTCATTGTGGGCGGGACCTCTATATGCACCAGTTAAATGACAATGATCTTTTACTTTGTCCCCATTTAATTCTTGATGACAAATATGGCAAAGGTTAGAATTTATATATGAATGCAACTCGTGTGGACTCAAGTTTAATTCAATTATTTTGCTTAGATAATTTTTGTAAATAAATTTAGCCTCGTGTACTATACTTTGAACAAATACAGATGGAGAGTCTTTTCCATAGTGAATTTTAAATTTACTTAATCTGTTATTAAAATTACATTTTATGTAAAAGCTAAACGCACATGCAATATGCTCTTCTGTGTGTGTTATATTGCTACTTACAGATACATTTATTTTCTTTAAAATAGCCTCAAAGTCAGCATAAATCACGAACGGTACATCAATTTGCTTGTGAACATTTTCGAAATACAGGACAGTTTTATCCTCTTTCGGCATATTGCGTACTTGTTGACGACATCTCTCTTTATGTATTGCTAATCTATTTTCTGTGTCTGTGTGATATAGACAGGAATTACATATTAAAAGACGAGCTTTGTGGTCTGTAATGCTGCTTCGAATAAATCTAAAAAGATATAAAAATATTTAAAATAAAACCATTCTACAGAACTTTATGTAATTTCTTTTGAAATATAATATTTACCTTGAAATATCAGTAATGAGGACGAAATGAGACTTATTTTCATCAGTAAGCAAAATCAAATTTATGTGTTTGATTTTCTCGAGACTGGTTAAATAATATGGGCCGCAAACATCCTCATTTTGGTAACCAAATACGTTAATGCTGATGTTGTCATTATTTTTTTCAAATTTTTTAATATCTTTTAATGATATAGGAAACGATAAATTTTTAAAATTAACAAGTGAATTTCCAATACTTATTTCCTCTTCATTTATATTTGATATATTATATGAGCTTGCATGCTGTTTTTCATGATCATCCAAACTCTCCCCTGTGTATAAAGCAGCGATAATACACCACTTAAAACAAAATGAGTCATTATTTTCAATATTTAAGCATGCCTTCTTCCTATTTAAAGATGATGGAGTGGGGATATGTTGTGAGCCTTTAGTAATACAAAATTGGTTTATATTAATATGCAAGCCCCTTATTGTCACTAATGTCCAACCAGAATCTCTTTCTTGAAATTCTGACATCTTGACGCAAATTTCTTGGGACGTGTTGCAGTACATAACCTGCAAATCTTCTCCTCTAGTTACTATTTTCATTTTCGATATGTGAGCCATTGTTGTTGCTATCATATTGTCTGCGCTCATCTTTACGTAGTCACAAATGATTTCAAAATTAAATTTAAAGGTAATATGCTTGATTAAGGAAGCGTTAAAAAGTTTAACAACAGTACTTTCGGCATGTTTGAAAAAGTCTTCTGGGAAGAGCAATTCTTCACGAGAGTTGTGGAAGGTATATCTTTCTAGCTTCTCATCAAAATCATTAATAGTTAACGTCAGATTTTCATCAATAACTAATGCTTCACAATTTGCTTTGTGTTTGTTCGTACGCAGATGATAGGCGTACTGTGATTTATCTAAATGTATATTACATTTATCACAAAATTTTTTTGATGTATTATTCTTTTTGTTGTTGTTGTTCTTAACCAATTTTGAGGAAGTTCCAGCATGAGTTTTCTCATGCTGTCTTAGCTTTGTGATTGAAGAGAATAAACGTTTGCATTCTCCACAATGTTTCCTCAGATGAGTCTCCAAGCTTTTTTTCTTGATGAACGACATTTGACACATAGAGCAATTAAATTTTGATACTTGCGACATTTTTAAATATAATATAAAGTAACTTTAATTTATTTTTTTTATTATTATTGTTATATTGAATATTTTCACTTTTGGTATTGATTATGTATAATTTATACAAGTATTTAATCTTTTTTACTATCAAATTTTTTACTTAATGATTAGTCTTTTAAAATCACAATTTATAACTTTTTTAATTCTTTATTATAATTTAATTTTTTAAAGCAAAAAAAAAAAAAAGAATAGTCCTTTTTAGAAATAAAAATTATAACATTCACGTGTAGATCTATCTGAGCTGTCTTAAAGGCTTTCGATAAATGTATTAAATAATTGTCAATCTCAAAGTTATATAGTAAATTAAAGAACAGTAAAAAGATTTAATAAAATCATCTTCAAAAAAGTATATTTTAAGGTATTTTCACATTATGATATTTTTTGATTTTATTCCTGCTTTTGAAATATTAAAAACAAAAAATCTTTCACAAAAAAGTAGCTGTCTTTAGGTACATATATGTGGATCTCAATATATTAAGAATATTTCTGTAGTCTTACAGTGTAAACTCCTATTGCGCATATAATCTTATTAAAACAAACAATTTATTTAATTAAATTGTTTTCGTCAAATGCATAATACGTTATGAGAATTTTCAATAAATCCAATCAACTCATAATACGTTATGGGAAAATTTTAAATAAATTCAATGGTTAAATAAAATATTTTTGTTTAGTCTTAATAAATGGTAAGCAATCGTCACTTTGCTTTTTTGCATAGCATTACTTAAATACACGAACCTACGTACAAGAAGAATCAAATATCCACAAACATACAACTAACTTTTTGTCAACTGCATAATGCATTATGGGATTTTTCAATAAATCCAATCCAATCCATTTCTTTTCATTTTTAGTTAAATATTTTTGTTTACACTTAATAATTTTTAAGCGATCGTAACCTTTTTTTTTTTTTTCATACGATCACATAGATAAATACAAGAAGAATCACATATTCACAAGCATAAAACTAACAGAGTGACGGACAAACAGAAACCTTAAAGAGTGTCAGACAAACAGGCCAGCGTAATGCTTAAAGCATAAAATGATCATATAAACAATCTTTATTTTTTGTTACTTTTTGATCCAAACAAATATTTCAATAATAAAAAACATTCAATCACACAACTACAGAACTATACGATGGGGGGACACACTCCACTGAAATGGGGGGACACAAAAATCACACAACTACAGAACTATAGGATGGGGGGGACACAAAAATCACACAACTACAGAACCATAGGATGGGGGGACACACTCCACTGAAATGGGGGGACACAAAAATCACACAACTACAGAACTATAGGATGGGGGGGGACACAAAAATCACACAACTACAGAACCATAGGATGGGGGGACACAAAAAACATTTTTGTTACTTTTGTGCCCCCCCATTTCTCAACTACTGACTATGTTAGTTGAATTTACTACAATGTAAGTAGTTCTTTTTTCAAGTAAAATTTCATTTGTTTTTAGCTACATTTGCAGTGGTCTTTACCTTTATTAAGTGTAGAAAATAACTTTTTTGCTAAACTTTCTATAAAAAATAGTTTTTAATTTTAACGAAGTAATAAAAATCCAAAAATAGATCCGGTGATTTTTTAATAATAGCAAATAAACATGTTTTGCTGACATATTAAACGTTTGTCAAAAAATCGTCATTTTGGAAGCAAAAATCGTCAAATCGTCATTTAGTAATTTAGGTACTAAAAACCGTCAAAATGACGATAAATCGTCAAACCTGGCAACAGTGCATATGAGGTCCATTCGTTTACTTTTCCAGTAAAATCCAGTAGATGAGTAAATTTTGGGCAAAATGAAAATTTTACTCTCTTGCACAAAAAAGTAAACGAACGGAAAAATTGCAAATACTTGCAGGTTAATTCAAACATATGAGCGCTAAAAAGCTTAGTGTTGTAAAATAAGTGTTATTTAGACTACCCAGTATATATTGTTTTTGGTACTTGATGCATTGCATTTTAAAAATTATAAATTCGTAGCAATTGTATTAATTAAATAAACTTTTGTGGAAGCTTTTGTACATGTTTAGTTTGTACATGACTTTTAATTTTGTTTCTAGTTAAATAACATACGAAAATACATGAATACTTGATTTTTGATATTCGGTACCCTGAATAATATGCAGTAAGAAGTATTCATATGTTCATTAGCTTTACATCTCTAATATATTAATATAAATAAAAACAATTAACAGAGATATTAGAAAACTGATAAATTGTTACTATAATAATTGTAACTGACTACTTTAATTTGTTTCAGGTTGAAAATAATTATTTTTAGTTTTTGCCGCCCTTTAAATTCAGCTTTTAATCTTTTAAATGTTTTTATTACTAAATGTATGCTTATTTTTGTTTGTTTACTTAATTTAATCATATGTTTTTGTTTTCTACTGGATTTTACTGGCAAAAATTTGTCCAGTAAAAATTTGCAGGTTTTTTGCTGACAACTGTCACTTTACTCTCTTAGTAGATGCTCTCTTTTGCAAATTTATGTGTACGCGAACGCATTTCAGTAAAATCCAGTACAAATTTGTGCAAATTTTGGTGTAAACGAATGGACCTATGGTCAACAATAAAAAATATTTTGAAAATTTAAAAGAATCTAAACTACAAATTGATTTGGCTGCTGGTGAGAGTGTGTATGCTGAAGGCATTGGCACGGTAATATTGAAAACGACTTTTTGTACACTCACGTTAAACAACGTTAGGTATGTACCACAAATGCATTCAAACTTTGTGTCAGTAAACAAAATTCTTAAAGCTGGTCATAGTGTAAAATTTGCTGGGGATAAAGCTGTAATGAAGAGTAATCAAAACAAAATAATTTTAACAGCTGATTTAAAGAATGACATATTTTTTATAAATTTGAAAAAATAAACGATTGTGAAATAGTGAATGCTGCTATTGATGAAAAAGTGGTTAAAAAGTGGCATCAAAGATTTGGTCACATTAATTTAAATGATTTAAATAAATTAACAAGCAAAAATATGGTTAAAGGTTTTGATGTGAAATTACCAAAAGTTATTGAGTGTTTTACTTGTGCTGTAAACAAAATTTCTGCTGTGCCGTACAAAAATTATTCAAGTGTTCAAACAAATGATGTTTTGGAATTGGTGCATACGGATTTATGCGGACCAATTGGTGTAAAATCCGTTGGAGGGTCGTCATATTTTATAACATTTATAGACGATTACTCTCGTTATATTTTTACATATTTTTTAAAAATGAAAAGTGATGCATTTGATGCATTCATACATTTTTCTGAACTCGTAGAGAAACAGACTGGCCGAAAAATTAAAATTGTACGCAGCGACAATGGTAAAGAATACGTAAATTCCAAATTTAAAATACATTTTTCTGAAAAAGGAATTGTTCATCAGACAACCGTAAGTTATTCTTCACAACAGAATGGTGTCTCTGAGCGGGCGAACAGAACTCTAGTTGAAATGGCACGATGTTTGTTGGAATCCTCTGGATTACCACAAAGTCTATGGGGTGAAGCCATAAATACAGCTACGTATTTGCGAAATCGAGCTCCAACAAAAGTCCTTGATGACGTTACTCCTTATGAAAAGTGGTGTGGTAGACAACCGTTTGTCTCACATTTAAAAACGTTTGGTTGTGATGCAGTGGTACTAAAAAAGGGTCCGAAACCTAAAGGTGGTAAGTTTTTGCCTAAAGGTGATAAGATGAAATTCGTTGGTTATCAACTTTATACAAAAGGATATCGTTTGTACAATCCTAGTACAAGACAAATTTTAATTGCTCGAGATGTTATCTTTTTTGAGCAATCATTTGAAAAATTAGCTGAAGCTAAAGATGAAGAAAACGATACTTTTTGTGCTGAAATTTTGAAAGATTATGAAAACAATGATGAAACAGTGTGTGAAGGTGATGAGGATGGTGATGAGGATGGTGATGTTGAAGCTGAACAATTAGAAGCTGAAAAAACAGACAATGAGATGAGTGTTGCTGAAAGTAGTGAAACTGAAAGAGAAGAAACTCCTATTGTCGAAAATAAAAGAAAACGTGGCCGACCTAAACTAATTAGAGGTGGTGGTAAAGGTAGACCAAGAAAAATTTATTGTACTGAAGATGGTCCCGAAATGTTAAATTCAATTATCGAAAATCCAAGTACTGTTGCTGAAGCACTAAATTCTGAAAACTCGAGTAAATGGAAGGAGGCTATGCGGGTTGAATATAGTTCATTAGTCAAAAATAAAACGTGGCAGCTGGAGGAGAAACCGAGTGGTACAAATGTCATTGGTTGCAAATGGGTTTTTACATTAAAACGTAAACCTGTCGGTACTGTTGAAAAATGGGTGTTCGCAGAAGCACAATGTTGATTACCAAGAAACTTTTGCACCGGTTGTACGGCATTCAACAATAAGATTGTTGTTAGCTTTATCAGCTAAGCACAAATTACTGGTAAACCATATTGATATAGTGGCAGCGTATTTGAACGGCAATCTAGAAGAAGATGTTTATATGGTTCAACCTCCAATGTTTGAAAACAAAAAGTATCCAAACAAAGTATGTAAATTGAAAAAGGCTTTATATGGTTTAAAACAAGCCGGACGAGAATGGAACAAAAAAATAAACGATATTTTATTAGAAATAGGGTTTCTGAGATGCAAATCGGATACTTGTGTGTACATGAAAAGAGATGGTATCAATTTAAATATCATTGCCTTATACGTTGATGATATGTTATTAGCGTGCTCAAATGAATTAGAGATGACGAATGTTATTTCAACTTTAAACAAATATGTGGAAGCTGTTGATCGTGGTCCAATATCTTTTTACCTGGGAATGGAAATTAATCGTGATGGTTTAAGAGGCGATATTACAATTTATCAACATAAATACACTGAAGAAATATTGGAACGATAGGGTATGACTGATTGTAAGTCGGCTGCAACTCCATGGCCAAGTGGAACTGTTCTACCGAGATGTGATGATCTGTGTGAGGACTTGGATACTAAAGGTTATCAAAGCTTAATTGGTGCCCTGATGTATCTGGCAGTGATTACAAGACCAGACTTAATTCACGTATCAAAATTATCACAGTTTAATGCTCATCCACATAAAGAACATTTTCAAACTGCGAAATACGTTTTACGATATCTGAAAAAGAATCCTGTAGGTAAAATTACATTTTCTACTAATTTTGAATGCTTTACAGACTCAGACTGGGGATATGACTCTTATGATCGAAAATCTTACTCTCGTCATGTAGTGTTTATGGCAGGTGGTCCTATTGCTTGGGAGACACGTAAACAACCTGTAGTGGCTTTAAGTACAATGGAGGCAGAATACATTGCTTTGTGTCAAGGTACGAAAGAAGTCGTTTTTCACCGTGGTCTTTTGAAGGAAATGGGTTTTGAAGAATATATCCTACTCCTATGTTATGTGATAATCAAGGTGCTGCTTTTATGGTAAAGAATGCAACTGTTCAAAAGAAGAGCAAACATATCGACATACGTTATCATTACATCCGTGAAAAATATGAAGAGAAGGTTATCGACATAAAATACATTACCTTCGGTGAAAATGCAGCTGATATACTAACAAAAGTTTTGTCTAAGCAAAAACATATATATGGCTGTAATCTTCTAAGAATTGAGTTTGAATCTTAATATTTTAAAATGCATTTGGCTTGAGGGGGAGATTGTTGATATATGTTGCAACTCTACTTCAATCCAAATGTTTACAACACTGTTTATTCTATGTTTTTAATTGTCAAACTAGTGCACTTAAAATATTGCTGCTATTGTTCATTCCTTTTTTACAACTCTCTTGAACAAGAACCTTCTGTTCTTTTATATATATATTTGAAATAAAATGTTAAATTGAATTTGACGACACGGTGTTTATCTTTTACTGGAAGAATTTAGGTTTTTCTTATTCACGCATTTTCATTGCATACCGCAACAAATCTGCTAACAGTTTTTGTATCATATTATAAATTAATCGAGATAAAGACACAAAAACGTTTTCAAAAAGCTATAAAAATCCAAAATCGATGAAGAATTAGCCCAATAATAAGTAATGCCCCAGACCACTAATGTGCCAAATACCACTTGATCACAAATTTCGAGCCCACATTCTAAACGTTTTCGAAATTAATTACCGAAATATTTTTTTTACTTAGTGGACTCATTAACTGTGAGATATGAAATATATTATTTTTTGGATGTCGTTAACCTGTCCTAAAGTGACGTCAAAAACCAAAAATATTTTTAGGGTATTTTTCAAATCTCCAAAATCAAATTTTAAAAAATTTTGTTCAACAAAAATGGAAAAAAATAATTTAGCACACTAAGGTTTTATTAAGCATAAAATTCTAAATTAAACTACCAAAAATTAGACATATCCCCCGGTTAATTTAGTTAGGGCACCTATTTAAATTCGGCGGATTTTGAGGAAAATGGCTTTTTTTGCACAAAATTTAATATAAGGGTAATATTTTTCTACTTTTAACAAGTACCAATTAATGCTATTTGGGGTTTGATAACACAAGCTACAAGAAGTATATTCTGAAAATTTTGTCAAAATCGACCCACTCCAAAGGTCAAAACACAAGGTCAAAGTTAAATTTTTTGGAAATTTTGAAGATTTCATGAAATTGATAACGAAAAATCGTGTGGTATCTTCGTATTTTGATGAAAGTTGACTAAATTATTTTTCGTAGTTGGTATTTGTTATTTAAAAAGAAAAAACCTAAATTAACCCTTTTGTGCACTTGGGGCCAAAATATTTAATATTTTTTAACATTAAAAAACGTAGTTTCTTTTAAATATCTGCATAATAAAGGTAAAATTTTTGAATTATAAAGATTTTGGATTTTTATATCTTTTTGAAAACGTTTTTGTGTCTTCATCTCGATTAATTTATAATATGGCACAAAAACTGCTTCAATATTACTTCTTTTTTGAAAAAATGCAGAAGTCATTTTTTTCCCATACAAAACACACTGTCAATTTTCAATCGATTTCCGCCTTGACTTTTCTTTGTCCGATCGTCACCAAACTTCATATTAAATGTTTTTATGTACAAAGGAACCAAACTAGCCCATTCGTTGACTTTAGAACTCAATTTGAAAAACGGCCATACAAAGTTGAACACCCTTGGTTTTCAAATGAAATAAAGTTACTAATCACTGAAAGAAATCATGCCTATGCGAAATGGAAAAGGTTTAAAACTACGGAGCTTCATGAAACTTTTAAGTCCTTAAGAAACAGAGTAAACATGCAAGTAAAGATTGCCAAGTCAAAATTCTATGAAGAGCATTTTAAATTCGCAGTTAGTTTGAAAAAGAAATAGAAATCAATTTGAAACATGGGAACTATAAACCAAGAAAAAATTTATGCCAAAGAACTTAATCAATCAACTTAATCAATCATTTATAAATATACCAATGCCAACTCCTGATACTAATTTGTACACAAAAATTTTTGCCCACCATAGCACACATAATATTAATACTCCTGCGCCAAATGACATTAATATCAGTGACAGTAACAATTCTGAAAATCAAATATTACACGTCTTTGACTTTAAAGCTACTTCACAGGAAGATGTTCTTGAATCTATTTTGAGTATAAAATCCGAATCTGCTGGTCATGACGGAGTTCACCCAAAATTCATAAAACTAATTCTACCATACATTCTGCCTCATATAACTCATCTGTTTAACACAATTTTAACAACATCCACATTCCCTTATATGTGGAAACATGCAAAAATTATTCCCACACCAAAATCTAATCATGAATATCGGCCGATTGCAATCTTGCCATACTTGAACGCTTACTTCATTCACAGATAAGTAAATACCTACACGATAACTCCTTGCTTACTGATAAACAATCTGGCTTTAGACCACAACATAGTTGTGTTTCTGCTTATTAGAGGTCTCTGAGGAATTAAGAATTAATGTTGTTGAGAAAAGAATATGTTTTCTAGTTTTACTGGATCACTCAAAGGCGTTTGACACTGTGGAACAATCTATTCATTGCCTTAAACTTAAACATATGTGCAATTTTTCACCAACTGCGGTCAAATTAATATCTTCATATTTACAAGATATATCACAGGCACTTTACTATGGTAATGACAAATCAAATAGTTGTTTAGTATCGAGAGGGGTACCACAGGGTTCTATACTTGGTCCATTTTTATATTCCATATACTCAAATGATTTACCTGCTCAACTTAAACACTGTGGAATACAAATGTATGCGGATGATGTACAACTGTATATCAGTTGCCAACCATCCGATACCACAGAATGCATTAGTAAGCTAAACCAGGACCTGGACAGAATAAACTCATGGGCTTCAAGGAATGGTCTTAGCTTAAACGCTAGGAAAACTAAAGCTATGGTCAGGCACGTAGCTAGGGGGGGGGGGGGGCAAGGGGGCTAGAGCCCTTCGTTAGGAAATAACAATTTTATTGAGAAATTTAATAAAAAAATATTTATTTTTGACTTGGATCAAACAGGAAATAGTTTTATATGGTTCCAATCCAATCATTAGAAAACATCGACTGCAAATGGGCGGCTATCATTTTTTGAGATGATTTTCGACAAAAAGCTAAAAATAAAATCATTTCATAAGAGATTTCGAAGTCTTTTATTTAAAATATAATCAAAAAATTGTGTGAGACAATGCAAACTAAATATTAAATATGTCTACACAGAAAAAACTAAAATTTAGTTAATTGTTAATTGTAGTAACAATTAAAATAATTTGTATATATTTAATTAATATTATTTTCAATTATAGTTTTATTCACATCTATTAAAAATTTAATTGAGTATTGTTAACTATTGGGAAAAATTGGGAAAAAATTGCTTAATTAAAAACAAATCGCCAAAATTACAAAATTTAAAAAAAACACCAAAATTGTAAAAAAATCGGCAAAATTTAAAAAAAACGAGACCATTTGAAAAAATCGCAAAATTTTTAAAAAAAGGTCTAAATTTAAAAAACATTCCTCAAAATTGCAGAATTTTAAAAAACTCCCAAAATAAACGCCGAAATTCGAAAAAATTTAAAAAAATCACCAAAATTAAAGAAACTAGAATTTTCTACTTTAAACGATTTTTTTAATTTTGGCGATTTTTTTAAAATTTTTGCATTTGTTTCTATGTTGGAATTATACGTTATAAAAACTGAAAATTTTTTTATACCAAATTCACAATTATTTTTTTTTCACAAATTTTTTTTCTGTGTATTTTGACATAATCTTTTAAAATTGAGATACCACTAAGACTCAAAATTAAGTTTACTTGTGCCGTCGTTACTTTACTTATACTGCAATCTTTTTATTTAAATTTGGTTTGCTACGCACGCATCTGGTTACATAGTTTTCAGTATTTTTTTACTATGATATCTCAAAATCCATTAAAGCTACTCGTGTTCCACACATAGAGACCATTTTTTATATTTTTCGAAACAAATTTAAGCCTCAAACTTTGATCGATATGCATAATGTGTTAACGTGGTCCAATGTGACTCAAATTTTCTCAATTTTAAAATCAAGTAGCTAAACCAGTCTTTGTGTTATAACGATGTAGTTTTTTTTTTTTTAAATTTTAAAGGGTTTTTATTTAAAAAATTGATTAAAGAAAATTTTAAAAGCTTTTGAAATTGTTCAAAATATAAATCAAAGTGAATTGGAAATACATAATTTCTCATTGAGTTTGTGATTTAACATAACAAATATCTCTAGAAATTCTAATAACAAAGTCCCCTGAAGATTTCCTTAGGCAGGAATGAAATCCGGATAGGGACACGCCTATATCAGATTGCTTTTCACAATTTGTTAAATAAGTTTTGGGATTTTAGCACATTTAATTACTATAAATGCAATTAATGTTTATCCCGATGAAAATAAATTTAAATAACAAATATGCAGGTGCTTGTGCAAATTTAAATGTAACTGACACTAATAGAAAACATATGATTTTCTATTGTTGATTTACTTGAATAAACGTCACTACATTGCTAGGTCTGTCAAAAAAACAGAGTAGTATTTGGAAGATGACAAAGCCAATTGTGACAATTTTTTGTTGTTGTTTTGGTTTTTCTTTGATATTTTAAATTTGGAATCTCGCTCCTAGACGAGGACAAGAAATTCTCATTGAGTTTGTGATTTAACATAACAAATATCTCTAGAAATTCTAATAACAAAGTCCCCTGAAGATTTCCTTAGGCAGGAATGAAATCCGGATAGGGACACGCCTACATCAGATTGCTTTTCACAATTTGTTAAATAAGTTTTGGGATTTTAGCACATTTAATTACTATAGTTTTTTTTATATTTTTTCTTTATCAATATTTGTTTCAGACTACAATCACGGTTGCTTGGAAAATTTACTATTTTTTTTATACAAGACATGAAGTATAGCCCCCGATATTAGAAAAGTCGGATATATGAAAAAGTGGAAAAATAGTGAATAATTTGTTAAAATAATTCAAATAAGTGGCAGCCTGAGTCCACGACATAGTGTCAAAATGGTTTTCAAAATGTGTGTTTTCTCGAACATTTTAACGCTGTTTTTAAATAAGTCTAAATTACCTAAACTTTAGACATATTTTCATACAAAGATGTGTTAAATTGCACCGCCAATTTTAAAAATAAATACGTTTTTCATATATTTTTGATGCATTATCACCTATCTGAATTTCATTAATTTTAAAGGGAACCTATCGGAAAAGCTTCCTTGTAAGTGTCAAGCAGTTTATATAGGATATTTGCCTTTTAATTTGTTTTTTTGGACGGTTATAAATCTTTAATTTCCCGAGTTAAAACGTTAGCATCAAATAATACATTATTTATTATTATAATTAATTGAAAAAAAGTATTATATATAAACTATTTTTATTTATATTTTTAAATGAGTTTTACATCCTACAGACAAGCCGAATGGCTTCGGGGGATTTGATTTAATTAAATAATTAGGTTGTTCACGATAGGTTGGTTATCAGGCTATGTGATTAAAAGTTTATATCAACAACAACAAAATACATATAAATAAAATAACCAACTTTACGCAACCTATACCCTTGTTTACAGATTATGTAGTTATACGCTTATTTGTAGTGTTGGAAAACAATACAAATTTTACTTACAGGTAGCACAAAAAAAAACTTATTTTTAGCAAATGGCATCTCAAATTTTATATTTAATGTTGGTAGCACTGGTATTAACATCTTTTTTTTTTTTTGTTTATAAAAACAATAAAAATGAGCGCAAGTAAGTAAAAATAGTTTGTTCGAAACAAAAATATAAATTAATATTTCATTTATATTACTTTTTAATGAAAATCGTAAACGAAAACGGGAAAATGAAGTCAAGAAATGGATGGAGGAAGAAATTAAAAAGGTGTTAAACCATATGCAGGTGCACAGAAATATCGAGGTGAGTTTTTTTAATAACTATCATGTCAAACATTTATACATGATAATTTTTCCATTTGTGAATATTAAATTATAGAAACCAACCGCCCAGCTGTATTATAAAAAATTGTTGGAAGAAACAAAAATTAATGCAACCTGGAATATTCTGAAATGCAAAGTTCGTCATCTTAAAGGCACTTTGCAAAAGGCTGATGCATGGAGTAATTCTACAGGCGCTGGAGTGGAAGAGGGTGATGGTACAACTACTGTCAAAGGTAAACTATTTCTCTGTTTTAGTTTGTGTCATATAATAGTTGTATATTTCTGTGTACGTGCAGATAAGGTGCTTAAAATATGTCCACACTATGAGCAGCTCTCCGACATTTTTTCAAGAACAAAGGAAATTGAGGTTGTTATAATGGATACATCGAGCGATGGATTCGAGTACTGTCCGCTTGATGCAACAGATATCGAAGATGACAGTTTGCAACTAAGTGATGAACCAGCAACCTCTTCGGCAGATGTACCATTTGCTCGCAAAGTCAAGCGTAGAGCACAAAACACATGCTTTGATAAATTAGCGACCATTTAAGCTCAGCGAACAAACTTTCGAGAAAAGCAGCTCAAACTAGAAACCGAAAAGTTTGAGTGGACAAAGGAGGTTGATAAGAAAAAACTAGAAATTGAAAAGCAAAAGATTGACAATGATTTGGAAATAAAGAAATTAGAAATGAAACAAAACGAACGATTGAAAATGTATGAAATAGAAATGAAGTACAAAAATAATAAATAAAGATATATTTTTTATTATAAAATTAATTTCAAAAAGTCTTTTTAATGGAAAATTAAATTATAAAGTGCTTGTCTTTTGAGCTCCGGTGTAGGTGCTACAATAGCAGCGACATCGTATTGAACTTCGCTCGTTTCGTCAGCTGCGTTTTCAAATTGTGAAAAATTGCTGTCTTCCAACAAAATATTATGCAGCACACATCAGACGAGTACCTATTTATTAAAAAATGCTTGACTCTTTTTATTTTTAATTTTAATACGCATTTCTTTTAAGCTAGAAAATTTTTCCTTAAGGGTTCCAAAACAATTTCTACCCTCACACGGTATTGGCTGTGCCTCTTGTTGAATTCTGCTTGTTGTTGAGTATCCACTAAAGTTGAATTACTTCGATATGGTGTTATCAAGTGTTTTGTCAACTTATATGCGGAATCTCCTGCAATCCATTCTTCTCCACAAAATAAGCGAGTGGTGTTAGTTCCAATAAGGGATTTCCTAAATACTTTGGAGTCGTGGTAGCTTCCAAGACTACCCACTTCTGCGTACATTATTCGCAGTTTATGGTCACACACAAATTGCAGCTTTATTGAGTATATTCTTTGGCGAGAGAAATATACCTCATGGTTTCTTTTGGGGTTTTCAGCCAGCTTAATCTCGCTTCCGTCTATGTAACCAATACAATATGGTAACTCATCCAATGTCTGAGCAACAAGTTGACTACGCTCTGCCGGATTAGGGTAATAAACGTAATCTGGCATTTTTTTAATATTGCAGAAAACACTCTTTCGTTAATTTTAGTCAGAGTACCACCATCTCCAACTCCAAACGTTGTTGCAATTTTTCGCACTGAAGCACTTACTCCCGATGAGCCTAAACGGTGCAACACGATTGCGAGTTGCAGATCCACGGGCAGTTGCAAATTCATACTTGGAAACTGAAAGGCTATATCGTTTGAAAATATACTTATAAGACGTACGAATTGGCTTTTGCTAACACGTAGCATTTGCAAAAAACGTCCATCGTCGAAACAGCAGAATACATTTTCTTGCCAATGAATAGATTTCGGCACATGTAGCTCATCTCCTCGTCGACAAGAGATGATTGTTGTTAAATAATCCATTAGTTCATCAATTTCCTCATCAATGGCATCGTGGCAATGGTCAGGGAAAGCTATGTCTATAAACGAAAAATCCTTAATATTTGCATCGTATAAATTGCCTTCAATTAATTCAATTTCCGAAATACTTCTTTTTACTCTGAAGTCTATAATTTGTTGTTTTATGCTCTGCTTAGGCATTTTACAAACAATTTCAATTGTAAATTGATTTTGATTTTATTTCATGTCAGAACCAAATTATCGAACAGCTGATTGAAAAAAATAAGTAGATAACAAACATCAAAAGGTGTTCACACTGCCCAGAGGTTATTTTTAATTTTATAACCAAATAAGCTGATAACCAGCCTATCGTGAACAACCTAAATGTAATATTAAATGGCTTTTAATAAAATTGAATTATTGAAAAAAAAAAAAAAAAATATACACTTATAAGGTTTTGTCTGCCTGTGCATTTAACCGGACATAATTATATAAATTCATATATAAAATTAATTTCGTAGAAAAAATTTATTATGATGTCATATATATTTGCGTATAATTGTATATTGCATTTAGAATACGCTAAAACTAATCCAATTAATAATTACGTTATATTTATATACCTAGACATTGCAAAATAATATATTTTTTGATATTACATCATATTTAAAAAAACACAATTTTATTTTAGATAAAATTGTATAGTCACACTAGAATGGATGTCAATATGTATTACATCAATACTATAGTACAATTAATTGTATCATTTTGTGTATAATTTTATACACAAAATTTACCCCAATTTTTGTCTTTTGAATTGATTTCTTTCTGGTACTTAACATTAAAAAAAGAACTTGTTTCATTTGTAACATTATGAGTTCTTAATTTAATCTTAGATTTTTTTCAATGTAAAACTCTAAATTTAGTTTCAACGTTTTTTCCGTGTTTGTTATTCATTGGTGTAAGTTAATAAATTCCACAAAATGTTTTTCTCAAACAACTTATGTTTTTTGGTAATTTCAAGAGAATTTTTTGAATATAATAAAATGTCCAAATGGAAAGGAATTTATTACAAATTATAAAGTTGTAAAGTCTAAAAGGATTAATAGATATTTCGGATTTTCAAGAAGTTTTAAAATCAAAAACCGGATACAACTATAGCTTATTTTGTATATATCAGTATCAGTTCAGATATAAATTTATACCGCTATATAAAATCGTATTAAATTGTATCGCGTCATTATTCGGATGTTATTTAATCTGATATTATCAAATTAAAACTAAACTAATGCAAACTTATATAATTATTATGCCCATTTCTTGGATAAAACTGTATTAAGACTTATATTAAATTTCGTATGATTATATAAAGCATCATATTAATTTTAATCGAAGTCGAAACTTTTTTACTTTTTTTTACATTTATCAAGTTTTAGCTACCCTAGACGTATATTAGCACATAAAAATAAAAAGTAAGCAATTTTATTTTTCGCGGTGTTCAAAAAGTTTTCCGCATAATCCTTTTTTTATTTAATTAAACTAAAAAGTAATATTTAGCTAAAATGTTAACGTAATTAGACAATAACGATGCATATCCAACTTAAAGGACACAAACGTTTTCAAATTTGACGTGTTTCGCGGATTGTGACAAAAAGATTAAAGCGTTGTTTCGTGATATAGACATCAAAATTCGCAAAATAATGAACACAATAAGTAAAAAATGAAAAAATGCATTCTAAGGAAATGCACTTTATGCGGGAGGTTTTTGTTTCACAATGACCGGAGAAAGCGATTTATATTATTAATACATGATTGCCCATTACGTGTTGATAGATAAAAATTTACAAAAAAAAAAACAAAAAAGCTGTAACTCTAGTGTGCACATATTTTTATAAGTTTCCCCGGGTTACAAAAAAATATATATATAATCAAAAAAAGACTTGTTCCTGTTGCACTGTGTACCAAATAAATATATAAATAAATAAAAAATCTTCATTCTGGAATGGAAGCGAACTTTCTGAACCATTTGATACAATATCTGGTTTAAAACAGGGTTGTTTCCTTTCTCCACTTTTATTCTCCCTTTATGTTAATGATCTGCACGATCAACTAAAAGGAGGTATTTTTGTGGATGAACTAAATATAGGGCTTCTCCTTTATGTAGACGATATTGTGATATTGGCAGTAGAAATACATATATTGCAAAAAATTATGCAAAAACTTGAAGTATATTGTGAACGCTGGAATTTAGAAGTCAATCTTTTAAAATCAAAAATAATGATATTTAGAAATGGAGGAAGACTAGCTAATAGAGAAAATGGTTCTTTAAAGGAGAAGAAATTTATATAGTTAATGAATATAACTATCGGTGAATGATTTTAACGCCAAAAATGGTGATTACTAAACATGTTTGTAATAGAAATAAATTGGCAAAAAGTAGCATAAATTCCATATGGAATTCATATCTAAATAAAAATTTTCTAACTACAAAATCAAAATATAATTTATTTAAAGCAGTAAGCAGGGCAATCCAATCGTATGGAGCCCAAGTCTGGGGTCATTCGCACTTTGAAGCGGTCGATAAATTACAGAGATATTTTCTCAAGCGGATACTGAAATTACCAAATTCAACGCCTAATTATACCCTTATGCTACAATCTGGTTTATAAGATTGCCATTTGTATACATTAGAATTGAACTTCAGTTACATATGGCGTACGTTGTTTGAATATTCTGATGCTAGACTTCTACATAAAAAATCTTGGAAAACCAAATATTTTGGGGAAAAAGTTTTAATGAATTACACAACTACATAGAGTGGCAACCAGGTATAACATTAATGCAGTGGAATAACAAACAAAAACTTGTACTGGACTTTTTAAGAGTAAAACTTTTGTGAAGAACGCTTACTTTTGTAAGCGTTCTTCACAAACTGATACATTTTATAAGAATTTAAATTTTAATACAGGACAATATTATTCTATGAATAACTACAGTCAGACTACTGTGATGGGGATTGTCAAAGCCAGATGTGACCTTATTATATAACTAAATGCCACATGATTTTCAAGAAGACTCTCCAAACTATGCCTACTTTGCAATATGAAGAAAAATGAGGATATTCAGCATTTTATTTGCAGATGCTCTATTTTTAGCAGTCTTAGGTTGCAATTGTTTAAAAACACATCAATATCTGAGGTAGATCTTATTCAAATTCTAAATGGAGAGTATTTTAGTTGGGATATTTTAGTAAACTACATTGTTAATGCTTTGCAATATCGAACATTTTTAATTAATGAGTATAATCATTAATATAAATATTATTCGTATAATTTAAAATATGTTTTTTTTTTGTATTATAATATTAAACCGATTTTTTTCGGCTAACGACTATGTCAAAGCCGTATGTAATATTCTTAAATTTTAAATAAATAATTATTCTTTTGTAAAATATTTTAATTATAACGTTTTTTAAAACAAAGAATTACTACTACTATTACTACTAAATCAATAATCGCTGTTGTTGGTAGGACTGTTTAAACACAAATTTCTTTTAAATGTTATTTTTCTGATGAGAAAAAGTTCAATCACGATGGTCCAAATGGTTTTAGCAGCTAGTTAAGTCACGTTAGAGTACGGACCAAATAAAACGCACGGATAGTGTTTTACTTAGAACTATTAATTTATTAACCACAAGAAAATATGGCTGCCATGCTTTAATATAAAACTGATATACAATGTTGCGAAATAATGCAACAATTTAGTATCTTGTTAAAAATCGACATATATGGATCCATACATGAACACACATGGTTCATACATGTCCATATGCATCCATACATGATAAACCATTCTTTTATTTTCATATGAGGAATCATATATGTGCCTATATAGTGGTACATGAACATGTGTAACCTCGAATCACTTCATATATGAGCATGAATGACATAATCTTCATAAATGTATGCACATAATATGAGAAATATCGTGGTTCCTTACGTAGGTCTCTCCAACAGCTTTGTTAAATTAAAAAATACTACTTAATACAAATTTATCGACATAAGAAGGCCTTAACACAGCTGTTAGAGAGACCTACGTAAGGAACCACGATATTTCTCAAAAAGAAATTTTGAAAAAATTATAAACCTAAAATATGTAATAAAAAAAATTTGTTTCTAAACAAATATTTAATTGAATCAATTAATATTTTAATTGACTTTTATATAAATTCATATTTTGTTTTAGATATAATTTGAATTAAATTTGTTTCTTAACAAATATTTAATTGAATCAATTAATATTTTAATTGACTTTTATATAAATTCATATTTTGTTTTAGATATAATTCTCAAATAAACGTGTCATTCACACACTTTTTATTCGAGTATCATAATTTTTGATGTAGATAGTTATTTATAGCATTTTTTTTTAATTTTCAATAAAAGTTTTAATTAATATTATCATTGCCGTGGTAGATGCAAAATCAATTAAAATATAAATTGATTCAATAAGTTTTTTAATTTAAATCCGTTTTTAGTTTTTTCTGTGTATGAAACACTAATTGATTTTGTTATTCCTTTTTAAATAGTAAAATAAGAAATAAATGAATTGGTTTTTAAATATTATTAATTTTCCATTGGCTTTACATTTATGCCTGTTAAACCCTTCTACTTTTTTTAACTAACGAAATTTAGTGAAATTAATGTGTAATTACTGTTTTGCAACGCAGTGCCATTTCCAATAATCTAGCCTTTTTGCCATAATCGATCGCAAACTTCTACTCAAAAACAAGTTACAATACTTATGTATTATTATAACAAAACAGAAAATAAAAAAGTGGCAGAAAATTGGTAAAAAGTGACAGAAAATTAAACAAAATTGGAAAACAATCTATAATAATTTGGATTTGAGAAACTGAGGATTTTTAAAAAGAAAATTCTTCTGATTTGTGGTGACATTTTTAAAAGGGAAATTTTCTGAATATTGTAAGTTATCAATGAAAAATGGGCTTTCAAAACAAAAATTAACTTAAAGAGGCACGCGACGCATTTTTACGTACCAATATGATTGCTTTAGGCACGTAACGAAAAAATTCTTGTTAACCCTGCCATCAAACATTTAAGTTGTGACAGAAAATTTTAACACATTTTTGAAAAATATAGAAAATATGATAATGCAGTAAAACATATTTGTTTTTAACCCTCTAACCGTCAAACCCACCTCCAGGCGGGGTATTTTATGGCGTTTTCTTTTCTGATAAAAAAATGTTGCATTTTTATGTGACATTTAAATAATGTTGTCATAACCCTCTTAATATGTTGCCATATTCATAGTCACAATAAAACATGAATTTATACAAAAAATGCTGCCCTGCTTTAGAACAGCTGATTTGTGTATAAAAGAAAACAAGTTGAAAAATAAAAAAGCGGCAAATTGCAAATTGGCATTCAAATTGTTTTTAATTAATTATATTTTTATATTTAAAATGGATTCAGGAATTGATGCAAGCACAATATTTCGCTCCTCCAGAACACACATTTCCTCTTCATCTGATGATGAGGAAGAATCCATTAGTACCCCAACAACATTGTTTACGCGTATCACTACAGCAGCTTTTTCCATTTTTAGCAATTTAAATGTATATTTTTTAAAATTATTATAATTTATAAAATAAAATTTGTTAATTTTCGTCTTTAAATATTTTTTTTTTCAAAACAAAACTATAAAATCAGCTGTTTTATAGTGCAACATTTTCACCCCATCATTTTATAAAGGGTGAAAATGGCAACATTTTTGCATGTTAATAGGGCGACATATTTTTAAAAGAACATGATTCCTTTTTAAAGTGCTGTCAATTTTTTAGAAAAGAACACAAAAAGTGCAATTTTTTAGAAAGGGCAAACAAAATGTTACATTTTTTGCCAGAAAAGAAAACGCCATTAAATTGCATCTGTTCACGCAAGTGAACAATTTGTGATGGCAATACCGTTTTCACCAAAGCACCTCATTACATTTTACATTACTTCAAAACATAAAATAATGACTTACCGATCATCAATTACATAATGCATGAATTATAAACGTAAAGTAATTATTAATATATATTTTTGAAAATCTATTTATAGACACATTACTCTGTGATTTTTTTAAGCATAATGGTAAGGTGTATATTTTTGATATCACGAACGAAAACACTAAGCACAACAACTCATCTACATGTTAAGCAATAAAATATTGAATGTATCGATAGCTCAGTTGGTAGAGTTCTCGCCTAACTAATTGTTAAATACCAGAGACCCCAGGTTCGAATCCCAGCATGACCAAGTTATTCATTTAATAAAAAAAAGTTATATATTTATTTAATTAAAAAAAAATATCTGTAAAAAAAAATTGTTATGCATTTTTTCTTATGAAAATCTATTTATGGACACATTACTTTTTCCCACCATGTAACCATATAAGTAACCAGTTACTTTACCCACTACAAGGTAATGAGTTACTTTGAGGCTCATCGCCTGTAAAATTCATCAGTGAAGTAACGTGTAAAGTAATGCATGAAGCCCTATGGCGATACATTACTTTACCCATGATTTGGTAATGTGTGGTTTTGCTGGGTAATATAATAACTAAACCCTAGCCTTAGAGCTAAAACTTTTATATATTAATATATATAAAAGTTAAAAATAAAAATTGTAACGTTGCATTGAAAATCATAAATCTTTTTAATTCAAAAACGTTTTCCCTTAAAGGTTTGTTGACTCATTTACCCTATCATTCCAACTCGAAATAAACATGGTCCAATCGAACCTTAAAGTGATGAAAACCAGTGACAATAGTTCAGAAAATAAATTTAAATTAAACAAAATATAAAATAAATACAATTAAAAAAAATATACAGTCCACAAACATTTAAGTAAATAATTTAAAACCCAACATACAAACAAAATAAACTGTAACACAAAGCAAAACGTTAAGAATTATGCACAAAACAAATAATTCACAAGTGATCTTGTTTAAAGCCATAAATTTAACAATACATACAATTCACATACAAAAAGAAACCAGCTAAAATTACAAAAATGATTAAAAGCACAAAACATTTAAATCAAACAAATAAAAACCCACCCTTAAAAGTACTAGCTTAGCTAAATAATAGAAAAGACAAAAATTTTAACAATGTACAAAAAGTGAAAAAAAAAACAAAACTTTACTCTGCAAAACATATAAAAAAACATTAAAATATTTTTTGTTTTGCTAAAATACCCAAAAATTATAAAAAATAGTTCACTAACATGTGTAACACCAATTACAACAAAAAACACGTACCCATACAACACACTGCAGCTCCACTAGCGCGAAGATTAGATAAAAAAGAGACGAAAAAACACAATAGTACTTAGTAAGCTACTCTTGTGAAGGTTTGTACCCTATACCCAACCAACAAGTTTAGGAGATGTATTTAAATCTTACTAAAAATTACCTAAACATTTTTTTTTATCCGTAAAATTTTACACTTTTAACCCATAATTCGACGCAATCAAAATATGAAACGTTTTTGATCCCTAACACACCCACCCTTTTCGTAGTTTTTTGAGATTGCGGTCGTAAGTTTTTTTCGTTTTTACCCAATTTTAATTTGGAAAATTGTGTTACCAAACTTGAGCCCATTTAAATTCACAAACCCGTTGTTTAACCCATTTTGTCCCACAAACCCACATTTAACACATTTTATGACGCAAGCCAATTTTCAACACACTATTATTCCTTTTTGTTCCGATAACCAAAATTTAGTCCGCTTTTTACAGCAAACTAATAAGCACAATTAACCATTTTTGTGCGTGTGACCTGCAATTTAACCCGCTTATTAAGCCACCCCGCAGCACTTTAACCTTGAGAGATTATCGTAGCAAAAACAATTATAGTTTTACCCGAAATTTTTGATCAAATTGAAAACCAACTGTAAAGTTTTTCAAATAAAAAGATGTCAGCACTAAAAGCTTGGGCCAACGCAATCTATATCCATGTAGACTTGACATCAACAGATGAAGAGTTTAGAGAATTTAATTTAAAAACTCAGATTAGAGAGTTCGAGCGTATTTGGTCCAGGAAGACCACCAGGAAGCTGCTGCCACAAATTAGGATGAGCTTAGTCGCAAATACAGGAAAGCTGAGGGCTTTTATCGGAGCAGAATTGTCTAGTTAGAAAAGGGCCTGAAATCAGCTAACCAGCGCATTTACCCATCTCTATCTACTCTGCCTGCCCGAGCACCCACTTAGAGCCCAAGTATTTTACCAAGAAATGTTTCCTATGATGACATTTTTAATTCTTACTACCCAAAAAGTACTATAAAACATACCCTATTACCCACATAAGTTTTGGATGATAATATTTATGATGTATGGTATCCAACTGCTGCCAAAATTGATTCAACGTCAGATTTTTTTTTTAAATTTTAAGTGCCAACTGAATTTACCCGGAAAACCCAATGAGGCCGAAGTGCACAGGACCACTACCCTAATCCAAGCTTCGGATAATAATCAGATTTTAAAACATGATGTTCAAAATAAAAATTTGAACAATATTTTGAGTCAAGATACCCAGTTAAGTAGGATCTTGTCAGGACCTTGTGCAAAACCCGGAAACTATTACACTACTTCCATACATATCACCTACCCGATCATTAACCAAGTTTTGGAAGAAAGTATTAAGTACGTTGAGGATATTCGGGCTAGCTAGCCCACCCATAGCGATACTAAATGAACCAACGCATCCGATGATCATGTGATAATTGCGGATCAGATTATAAATCCAGCAGATACTTCTGGAATTCGCCAAACGGAGAGTAAATAATTTTTTATTTTAAAAATTCCCAAATTGTACCAATACACTCCTTGAGGTGGCCTCAATTTTTTTCGGAGCGGGGATATCCTGCCGCTAAACTTTCTAATAAAATTATGAAACCGCGGCAGAAACCCCTTAGAAGCTGTGAAGATTAAGTTATGTCTACACGGAATTTATTGGATGACAAATGGAAGTTCGTTCCATATCTGGAACTATTTTGTAGAGGACCATTCAAATTTGTAAGGAGAAACCACAAACAATTTGTGAATAATGTTGTTGGCTCACGAGCAAGTTTGTCGCTTTGCTATTACACTTTCGCACAACTAAATTCTCTTACTTAAGCAACACTTTCACCCAAGGTCAATTTGGATTTGGTACATTCTCATACCCAAGACGCAATAGAAATATAGAGTTCATTGGTTCAAACTGATGACCGATTTTTGTTATATTTTTCCGATCGACTGGAACTTTTATTAGACGCAAGGTTGTGGTCTCCCACACCCACCAGTCTAATATTTAGTAATATCTTCACTTGTGCGTTACCCCATTTGCACTCACCCGGGAATATATGGTACTTTTATAAGAGCAGAATGAGGTCCATTACTCGAATCTTCTTTAAAAGATATCAACCATTCAAATTCAAGCATTAGTACGTTTGTTTAACCGTACCCCACACGTTTTACCCTTCACCCGAACATACAAAATTAATTTTCCTTTTCATTCACAGGTCTGCCTGGCCCGAGAGGATGTTCACGAAAGTGAACAGTGTGTGATGCAACATCGTTTTCACCAACGCCCCCTAGTTGTCAGTAGCATCAGTTGTTGACATGGTCAATTGCAGTCAACTTCAGGGGATGCTTGTTGACAATTATAATAAGCGCTAACTCAACACAACGAAAAGAGATCAACAATCCAAAAATATCGTACAACAATACTGTGTTTAGCATATATTTTGTAAAAACTAATGGCGTTTTCTTTTCTGACAAAAAAATGTTGCATTTTTATAAGTGGCATTTAAATAATGTTGTCATAACCCTCTTAATATGTTGCCATATTCATAGTCACAATAAAACATGAATTTATACAAAAAATGCTGCCCTGCTTTAGAACAGCTGATTTGTGTATAAAAGAAAACAAGTTGAAAAATAAAAAATCGGCAAATTGCAAATTGGCATTCAAATTGTTTTTAATTAATTATTTTTTTTATTTAAAATGGATTCAGGAATTGATGCAAGCACAATATTTCGCTCCTGCAGAACACACATTTCCTCTTCATCTGATGATGAGGAAGAATCCATTAGTACCCCAACAACATTGTTTACGCATATCACTACAGCAGCTTTTTCCATTTTTAGCAATTTAAATGTATATTTTTTAAAATTATTATAATTTATAAAACAAAATTTGTTAATTTTCGTCTTTAAATATTTTTTTTTTCAAAACAAAACTATAAAATCAGCTGTTTTATAGTGCAACATTTTCACCCCATCATTTTATAAAGGGTGAAAATGGCAACATTTTTGCATGTTAATAGGGCGACATATTTTTAAAAGAACATGATTCCTTTTTAAAGTGCTGTCAATTTTTTAGAAAAGAACACAAAAAGTGCAATTTTTTTAGAAAGGGCAAACAAAATGTTACATTTTTTGCCAGAAAAGAAAACGCCATAAATTTAATAAATTTAATAAGTTTGATATAATTTTTATTTATAAATAAAAAATATTTTTTTTTTGACCTTTAATTGTGCAATTAAAATGAAAATTATTCAAGTTCGAGGCCATAATCTATATTTCTTTATTAGGATATTGTCCTAACAAATAATCTATAGAGTTTTTTGTTTTCGAATTTATTATTTGACCCTTTCAGAAACAAACAAATTTTCAATTTATTTTTTGATCAATGGTTATAATCTTTAACTTCAAGCTCATATATTAGTTCTCATGTAGTGAGTAAACTAGTTTATATGAATGTTTGATGTTTGGCATGGGATTGTTACCGCTTTCAAAACGTGTTCTGATGATGGAAACCTAGAAAATTCCCGAAATAGATCTATCAACACATTCCTGAAAGGGTCAAATAATAAATTTGAAAACAAAAAACGCTATAGATTATTTGTTAGGACAATATCCTAATAAAGAAATATAGAGTATGGCCTCGAACTTGAATAATTTCCATTTTCATTGCACAATTAAAGGTCGAAAAAAACATAGTTTTTATTTTTTAATAAAAATTATATCAAACTTGTATAAAAGACAAAGTACAGTCTAGTTTACTTTCCTAAATTTAATATTTATAATATTTATTTAAATTGTAAATAATACAAACTAAAGTGCTAAATTTTAAATATAACTGTGTAGTAATATAATAATTAAGCTAAAACTTTTATATATTAATATATATAAAAGTTAAAAATAAAAATTATAAAGTTGCATTGAAAATCATAAATCTTTGTAATTAAAAAACGCTTTCCCTAAAAGGTTTGTTGACTCATTTACCATATCATTCCAATTTACAATTGACTCATCTACAACATCATTCCAACCGGAAATAAACAACATCAAATGAGTGATTTATAATAAGAATTTAAGCTATTTCGATAGAAAGCCAAATTTACAAAATATTTTGTGAATTAATTTTTTGTGTGCATAGCGCAGTTCGGAAGAGAGAAAGCGTTAAAGTTAAAGTTCCGTAAAATTTCATAAAATAAATATTTAAAAAGACTACTATTTTCAAAAATCTGGAAAACATATTTATGTTGAAGGGAAAGCGTTGATACTAACACAAAGTTAGATTGATGCTTAAACTTAAAAAAAAACTGTAATTTTAGTATCAGGATACAGGATTCCAAAAGGATACGGGACATCATAAAGGACATCGTCTTAATTTGAAAACGTATAGACGGATTTTTTATGAAAATTTGCAGAAAGATTATATTAACTAAGTCTTTAAATGGCAATATTTTTAGTGTATGAAGATAATTAAGTAGTTTATAAATCCTAAAATAATTCGACATCTTGAATACAACCGGGGAAAAAAAATTGTTTAAAATTTGTATCCAGAGTTGACAAATAATTATTTGAGCAAATCAATTTTTGACATTTTTTAATGGAACTTTTTTTTAAAAATTATTTAATTATATAAAAAGGCTAATCTTTCTTATTTGATTGTTATATTGATGAAAAAATATTAAAATTTATTTCTCTACTAGAAATTAGTTCATCGATGCCATATAATATTTGGAAATCTGACCGATCGGACGATTAATTTTTCGAGTGCACTAAGCTTAAAATATTACAAAATATATTCCGTTTTTACTCACAACATAAATAATGGATAGTTTTTATTAAAACACTACTAAACTTGTATGAATTATATCGTAAGTGTTGCCGTACGGCAATTTTAAAAATGGTCAAAAAATCACTCAACTTAACTTAAAAAAATTAATTCTTCATATATTTTTGAATAAAGATTTGTTTTCAAAATTGAAATTTTTAAAATATCTTAAACAGTCTACGATTTATATGCTGTCAAAGTTTTAACTTTGGTTGATAATATTCCCTCCAGAGGGTGCTTTGAGGCAAAAGAGAATTAAAAATTTTATTAATGAAGCCGATTCTATGTATCAGCAAAGTTAGGTTGAAAAATGTCCAGCGGATATATGACTTGCCATTAATAAGTTAAGTTTAATCAACAATATCGTGCTTCCCCAAAAGCGATATCGCCATATCTTCTATACTAAAAGCACAAAAAGGGTAATTTTTAGACTGTAGATATATCTTTGTAAGAGGAATAATTTATGGCTTACGTTATTTATTTTTATGGACTAGTTTTTGAGATTCGCTCTTAACCTATTTTGGACCTTATCGCCTAAAATAGGCAACGAACAAAATTTTGGTAGAAGAACATATCGTTTATTTTTGGTGCCGAACAAGTGGTATAAATTTCATTGCAAAAAGCATAGGCCGGTATGATTGTTAAATACATTCATTAGTATTTGGCCATTTTATTTAGGCCACAAAGTCCTATTTCTATTATCAGCTTTTATCTCCCAAAAAAGTGAAAGTTAATGCGGGGCCCCACCAATTAATATAAAGGGAAATTTCATATGTCTCAGTGTACAAAAAACAACAAATAGACAACAAATTGTACATCATGGCGTATGAAATTTACCTGTAAATTAACCGCTGGACCCGAGCATGGGATAGTTAAAATCATGAAATTTGACACGTAGCTTCATTTAATGCCCTGTAGTGTACATATGTGTGTCGATATTACTAACACGTGAATAATGAAATAATAAGCAAAGAAACGCGATCCCAAATTAGTCACTGTCAAGATTACACTTGCCATTGCCACCAAATAGAATACACTTAGGTCTGTTTTTATGCCGTAGATCCGTTCCAAAAAAAAACGCATAAACGAAATCCGCATAAAAAAGACTTCACTTCCATACAAAAATGACAGATGCGTTCCTCAAGTTTGAAAAAACGCATAACTTTAAATCAAAGGGTCATAATTGAACTAAAAACGCATAAAAAATTAACAAAAAACAATTTATTTATTTTTTAAGTTAAACAATTTATTTTATTAATTATTTATTTTATTAATCATATAATTACAAATTATATACTATTTACCTAACCGAGCACCAGTGCCTCTAGTGGGAATCGAACCCACGACCCCCGCACTGATTAGCACGCTACCAACTAGCCTACCGGGGCACACTTAAATTAAACAAAAAATATACATAAAAACGCAAAATTAATTTAAAAAACTAAGTTTAATAAGAATTAAATTCAATTTAAAAAGAAATAAAAAATTCATTTAGCAATTTAAAATTTAGACCTTTAGATATTATTTGAATCACTATCCGAAATGTGTCTGATCATATTATAAGAGCTCTTTCTGATAAAATAGATTTTCTTATTTTAGACTTATTTTTTTAATAGCTCTTGAAGATTCGCCAAGTTTGAAATGTTTTATAATAGCAGCATACTTCCCACCTTTTTATATGCGATCTAAGATTGCCATTTTCGATTCCAAAGAAATTGCTTGTCTTTTTTTTTTAGTTTTATTATTATTAAAATTCTATGAAAAATGCCAACTTTATTTTAACAATACAAAAACATTTTTTTACACTTACCTTTTAAATCATAAAAATAACATTAATTTAAATTAGGATTTTAAATCATTAAAATTAAGAAAGAGCGCTTACAGTATGAACATTACAAGTTGAAAGACCGAGTTACATGCGAATAGAGTGATGCCAACTTTTCAAATCGGTAAAAATCATAAACAATCATTAAAAATGTATATTAAATAGTATTAAAAAAAGTCGGTTTTTAAGAACGCATAACTTTAAATCCACATAAAAATAAACCGCATAGAAACAGACCCAAGTGTATATGCAACGGCATTATTAAACAATGATACACGATCCTTCATGTCTTCATGCGCGACGTATAACCAAATTCAAATATGCTGACGCCGTGAGAATAAATAAAAACACACCTATATACACTCACTATAGTTAAGTTACTTATACTTTTATATATATGTACAAAATAAACTAATAAATAGCATTCGCTCGAAACAGAACGGTCTTTAATTTCGAACCTTTTTGTACTGCCCAAACCAGGGATGGCAGGCAATCCTTTTACTGAAATAATTGAAATAGCGTTATCCTTAAAATACCGTTACAGAAATAATCTATTTTCCCAAAGCTTGATGATAATCTAGCTAGTCATTAAAATTTGGACATAATGGGGGTAAAATTATCAAAACCGGTTATCCCTTAAATATCGTTACCGAAATAAACTAAAAAAGCATTACCGCTAAAATACCGATACCGAAATATCGTTACCCCCAAAAAACCTTACCGATACCCGCATCGAATCGGTTACCATTCATGATTATTTTAGTATTCAGTTTGGGAGGAGGCATACATGAAAACATTTTTTTCTAATTTGAGGACCCCTTACAAGAATCTGAAGTCAAAATAGAAATATACCCACAAACAAAAAGTCGGTAGTGAAAGGATTAGAATAAAACGTATTCTTTTTTTTTTGCATAAATAAACAGTTCAAAGGCAATAAGATTATTGATTAATTTATCAGTACAAAAGTTAATCACTTAAGAACTCTTAGCAAATATTTACATATAATTATATAATACTTCCCTTAGGCAAATATGAATATTAGGGTGTCAAAACAAATTAAACTCACATAAAAAATTATAATAATTAAATGTTTAATATCAATTTTTTCTGCTTCAATAAAAACAATAGCAAGGCGCAGCTTAGTATTAAATGTCATTACAATACGTTCATTAATAAATTTTATATTGCAAAATTAATCGTTTAACATTTTCAGAAAAATTTACAAAAAAATTCCGTAAATTGTATCCGATACCATTGAATATAGATTAGATCTGATTCCATGCGGTTCAAACCGCAGTATTTAAAAAAACTGTTTTTTTTTTTAATTATTTAAAAAGGATATGTTAATTATAAATTATTCCCCTATTCCGTTGCCAAAATAAGAAAACTCTTACGGAATCCAAAGTTATTAAAAAAAATGTGAACAAATATAATTAAAAAACCAATAACTCATTAACCCTCAGGGGTACCAAATAGTGATTTTGCAACTGTATAGAAGTATAATTTATAATAAACATATGTATAACTTTTTTTTTTTACAATTTTGGAAAACTAGGTTTTTGAAACACAGCGTTTTGAACAATGAAATCAAGAAGTGAATAACTTTTCTAAACCAGTAATACCACGATTTAAGTAGCTTAAGCCGTTAAAAATGTATGGCAATTATGTGCAAGTACTTTTGTAAAGCTTTTATTTGTAACGGCATGGAGGAATAATTTATAATTAACATTTTTTTTTAAGAATATAAAAAACTGTTTTTTTAAATGCAGCGTTTTGAACCGCGGGTTTTGGAAAAAAATTATTTTTCCTTCAAATTCCTTTTAATTTTATTAAAAACACGATAACAGTAGCGTTAAAATGAGATATCAACGAATAACGTAGCTTTAACTCTGGTACGATAATGTAGGAATACTTTTGTTAAATTTTCGATTTGTTTTTCAAATTCCCACAACCGATATTTCCACAACAGTAAGAGCTACCAAACTAAAATTTGGGCTATGTCATATCTATATTACACTTACCTTACATACCAAGTTTGGTTAAAATTCAAGGATGTCGTGGTGAAAAATTCGATATTTTTTGATGGTTTTATATGAGTCAACTGTTATGTAACGATTATGCAGGGCAATTTTTAATAAAGGTGTAATAGTGATAATGGGTACTTTAACAATTGTATACATTAGCGTACTTTAACAATGGCATATTTTGGCATTTGAAGAGGGGACGCGAATAAGGGTATACAGACCATAACGTAAATTGTTCAGGAGGAGAAGAAAATGGTCAAAATTTGATATTAGTAAATATTTTTTTTTTTTAGCTAATTTATAGATCTAGAATACAAATTTCAATATGCAAAAATTTTGTATAAAAAAACTAAGTAGAAGTTGCAAAAATTTAAACTTGAAAAAAAAAAAAAAATATGGAAAAAGGGTGTACATTTATTTCTGAAAGCATACCCTTATTCGCGTCCACTATTCATTTGTTGTTGCATATTTTCAATTTATTTGCATATTTTTGAATATTTTTAAAAATTAATATTTAGTTTAAATGAAAAATAAACAAAAGAAAACATTGGTTATCCTGAACATAGCATCTAGTTTTTATTTTTTAGAAATTTATATTGGATTACATTTTTAAACCAACAAAATCGTTTAATATATCCATTATTAAAAATCCGAAATTTGTACGTGCATATTTTTTGATTTTTGGTGCATATTTTTGGATTTTTAGTGCATATTATGTGGTTTTTGTGTCCATTTTTATTTAAATGTATATTTTAAGCGCATATTTTGGAGTATTTCCTGCATGTTTTAAGCGCATATTTTCCTTTTTTAGTTACATGAAATACCTTGCCCGTTTGTAAGTCATCGAAATATATTCTTGATCCTGATTGAATTTTAAGACGATTTAGCGATGTCCGTTTGTCTGTTAAATGGCGATCACTGCTCATTTTCTAATAAAAATTGGCAAAATCGGTGGAGAGGTTCAAAAGTTATGGTTGGAAATGTGAATGTATCTCTAAAGTTTCCATACAAATTGGTGTATAAATTAGTACGATTTCATAGTAGCGTCTGGTGTATAAAATATAACGTCATATTTTTCTACCAGACGCTAAGAGGTGAATAATATTTAAAAGTCACCTCAAACTCTTCCGTAGGAGGACAAAATGTAACTTTTTTAATATTAATAAAGATCTGACCATCAATTAGTTATATTTCGGACATGCAGATTTCAATTGTGTACTTAATTTTTGGATCAATGGTACAGATTTGGAGAAAAATGTCAAAAAAATGTTCATATTAAAATTTATTTAACACTTTTTTTAGCGAAGAATTTTGCCGATTTATAGTTTCTAATATATTGAGCTAAAAAAGTAAAATAAAAACCGATATTAAATCATTCGGTATTTACCATTTACCCTCAAACATGCCTAAGCTTTTTTGCAATGAAATTTATACCATTGTTTTGGCACGAAAAATATACAATATGTGCTTCTATCAAATTTGATTCGTTGCCTATTTTAGGCTATATGGCCCAAAATAGGTTTAGGGCGCATCTCAAAAACTAATAAATAAAAATAAATAAGTTTAGGCATAAATTATTCCTCTTTCCAAAATATAACTGCAATCCAAAAATTAAAATTTTTGTGCTTTTACTTAAGAATATATGGCGATTTTCGTTTTTCGAAAAACGTGAAATTGAGCGAAAACGAACCTAAACTTCAACAAATATTGATTAAACCTAAAGCCATTGCTAATAATAGTTAACATAATCTTTCTGCCAAATTTCCTAAAAATCCGTCCATACGTTTTCAAGTTAATATTATGTCCCTTACAGGTATCCTTTTGGAATCCTGTATGCCCTTATAACGAAATTAGAGCTTTTTTAAAGTTTAATCTTCAATATTGCTTTGTATTTAGTATCAACGGTTTCCCGTCAACATAAATATGTTTTCAAGATTTTTGAAAATTGTGTTAATTACAAAATAATAATTTTTTGAAATTTTACGAAATTTTAACTTTCTCGCTTTCAAATCAAAAATTACAACAAATTACTTCACAAAATATTTTGTAAATTTGGTTTTCTATCGAAATAGTTTAAATGTTTATTATAAATCACTCATTGGCGCACTTATGGCCAATTTAAAAAACATATTGCCGGATAGAGGGTTAAGAAAACCTATTTAAATCTGTTTTTGAAAACCGGCTCGATCACCCTAGTATTTTATTTTATTTCATTGAAATTGTTATTTTATGATAATCATTTCCTTTTACTTAAAGCTAACCTCATACACACGCCACATCCAACATTGCCGACATTTGCTTGTGGTTTGAGTGATGGGTAGATTGACGGGGGTGGGGTGTGGGGTGGTTGTTGTTTGATTTAAAAGGCATTTCACAACATAAAAAAATAATGTAAAGTGATAATACTTAATGTTTCCAACACGTTCTCCTTTATTATATTTTAATAAGCAATTAACATTATTAAATGGTTGTTTAAATAATACACCATACAAGGGGATTCTCCCTATGGGAGAATCCCCACATTTAAAAAAATGTGGTTTAAAAAATGTGACATTAAAATTGGGGTTTTGTTAAAGAATTATCGTTGGATTAAGCTAAAAAAATGTATTGAATGTCTGAGCTTTTTCCGACATTCGTAATTGTTCGCCTTTTATGCGACTTTTTCCGAAGGGCAACCCTATCGCATTACATAATCAATATTGGTATCAACATTTTTGTTTTCTCGAGTACATCAAAACTGAGTTCAAAAAAATCTGAATTTCATTAGTTTCAGACATGTTTTCATACAAAAATGTATTTTTTTAACAGAAGCAACACTAAGGAAATTCTTCCTATTTATTAATGTGTTGCTTTCTTTGGAAAGGGGATAGTGGAGAGATGAAAGGTTGGGAAACATGAAGTGCTCTGCGTTACATATGAGGAATTTAAGACTAGTATATATTATTTTTCTAAATTGATGTCGTCACCGGGAATCGAACCGGGACCATATGTGCAACAGTCCAACGCGCTAACCATTACACCACAACGCCCCACATTTTTTTCTTTATCACGTACTAGCTGACCAGGCAAACGTTGTTTTGCCTTCAAATTTTAATTGTAATTAATTCTTTAAATCAAGAAATTTCTTTTACGCAAATAATAATATAATAATAATATATTTTTTATGTTAAGTGTACCTGTTAAACATGAATTGTTACTTAAAACCATATCATAAAGTTTATTGTTTACTTCTTTACCTTTTTTATTTATTCTATGACTATGAGGAACGCTAAAACAATTTTTGAACAACATTATTAAATAACCTTGCAAAAAGTCTTGAATGTGATAATTTATTTTAATGCTTATTTGTTTTTTGCTTTTGGTACCACACCCATTTATCCTATTCCGCCCATTTTCAGTTCGACTACTAATATTTGTAATTGATGGACTCGTACCAAATTTGAAGGCTATATAGCTAATATAGAACCCTAGATATTTAATATTAATATTAATTTTGTATAGGAGCTAAATAATCACTTTGTATGGGAGCTGCCACGCCCACTGGTATGATCCCGCCCAATTTCCCCATGACTACTCATAATATAATCAACGTGCACAAATTTCTAAGACTCTGGCTATTATAGAACAGTAGATATATGATATTAAATATTTACTTTGTATGGGAGCTGACACGCCCAGTGATCCGATCACGCCCATTTTTTCCATGACTATTCACATTAACAAATAATCAACGTGCACAAATTTCTAAGACTCTGGCTATTATAGAACTGTAGATATATGATATTAAATATTTACTTTGTATGGGAGCTGACACGCCCAGTGATCCTATCACGCCCATTTTTCCCATGACTATTCACATTAACAAATAATCAACGTGCACAAATTTCTAAGACTCTGGCTATTATAGAACTGTAGATATATGATATTAAATATTTACTTTGTATGGGAGCTGACACGCCCAGTGATCCTATCACGCCCATTTTTCCCATGACTGGTCACATTAACAAATAATCAACGTGCACAAATTTCTAAGACTATGGCTATTATAGTACTGTAGATATATATATTAAATATTTACTTTGTATGGGAGCTGCCACTAACACTGGTCCGATCCCACCCATTTTTTTTTTTTTGATTATTCAAATCAGTAACATATGGGATACTGCAATGTTTCAAAACTCTTGCTATCACAATAGTCAAGATATATGATGTTATTCAATTTATGTGGGAGGGGCAACGCCCACTTGAAATATATATAGTCGAAAACCTAATTTGGACTATAACCTTTCAAATGAAACCGGTTTGGGCCAAATCGGTTGGATAGTTTTAGAGTCTATAGAGGACAAACATACAAACATTGTATTTTATATATATAGATTATTTTTATGTTTCCGCTCATAACTTAAAAAAAAAAAAAATTCCGGAACGATATATAGCCTATGTCCATCTTGGAGGACCAAATTAAATATTGGTAATAAAAATTTAGAAATCGTATGATTAGTTACGGAGATTACTTTCTACAAACAAACAAACAAACATACAAACATTACCTCTTTATAATATTAATAGTATAGATTCAAATTTCATTAAGATCGGAGAGAACCCGTCTGGAGACTTCCCTTGTTAGTTAAAGCGATTTAACAGGGTTACCATAAAATTTGTTAATACAACTTTTGTAGAATTGCACTTTTTAACATTTGAAAATTTATTTTTTGACAAAACAATTAACTCTCATTTCATTTTTATTTAATTCTTATTATGGTTAAAAATCGTTGCCCTTATAATAAGCTACCCATTGAAAACCTATTCTGCCGACACTTAATTTCTGTCTAGGTACATTTTTTTAGTGGTGGTATTCATAATAGGTTCGTATATGGTGTATAAGCAGAGTTTAAAATTAATACTGTAGTAGTCGTGATTTGCTATAAATTTCATAATTTAATTGCAACGTGCAAGATATATTCAAACTGTCGGCACATTATACTATGAAATTATTTCTTATGTGTATTTTGTTTTGATTGTGCGCTGTTACTATTGCTGTAATTGCATTTTATTTGTATAATTTTGTAGTGCTGTCGTAGTTCATTTATTTGGTGCTGTGGAATTAATTTTTGATATTATGTGTTGGTATGAAAATATTAAATATTTCTTGCTGCTGTGGTGAGCTTATTTAATGAAATTTAATAGTGTAGCAATGGGATTCCCCGAACTTTACTTTAATGCTTTGTACATACGTTAATGAATAAAAAACACAATGTGTACATGTATGTCTTGCCGCAGTAGGGTAGCCAGATATTGAATTGGCAAAAAAGTACATCAAAGAAAAAAAGCAGTACAATTGATAAAAAAAAGTACATTTGCATTTTTATTGAAAACGTCCTTAAATTCATTAAATAACATAATATAAAATAACAGATACTTCAGTAAAGAATATAAAAATGAGATCGTAAATGTTAACTTAAAATTACTCAGGTTTTTAATTGTGTTTAAAAACAAAGTTAATTTGAACAAGTTTATATTAATATGTTTAATACTAAATATCATTTGTGTGTTGTACATTTCGGTTTGGTTCGTTTATATAATTATTAAATAATTATATTTTATTTCTTTTTTAAATAATTAAAAAATTTTACAAATATTTATAATTATTTTCAACGTGGTTAACAATTCTATTTTTGGCATTTTCAGTTTTTAAAAAATTAAAAAAAACTCTACACATGTAAATTCAAAATTAGTTTTAATGGTCAGTTCACTCTCTAACTTTTGAATTAAAAGCTTGTTTCTTTCCTGTCTCCAAAAGGTAAACATTAAACTGAATATTCTCTCAGTTACAGCATTTGAATTTGGTATAGAAAAAATAAACATACAAATTTCAAAAATATTTACGACTTGTTTTGATTAAGAGTTTCATCACAATGCTGGCGACTGACGATTGATTAATATAAAGAAGAAAAGTCATCAAGACTGGCGATATTTTGCTTCTCATATAAAAAAAAGAAAAAATACTTCTGTTAGTCGCCACAAATGTGTTCAGTTTGTAAAGACATTTTAACAAGGCGCTTCTAACTGTGTGAATCTTTCTGCACAAAAAAAAATGTTACTAAAGATACTAAACAGGGAAAAAAGTACAAATAAAAGTACAAAAGGCAAAAAAAAGTACTTTAGCGTACTTTTTTAGGGGTTATGCAGAAAACAGTACATTGACTAAAAAAAAGTACGCGTACTGCTGAAAAAACCTATGCCGCAGCAGCACAATCAAGATATATTTATAATAGGTAGTCTCACTAGAACAACAACTCCCAACAGGCATTTTGTTGTTGCCTACAGTACTGTAAAATGTCAAAACCAGCTGTTTTGTTGTAAAAAAAAATTGATAAAAATTAACAATAACAAAGAAAAAAGTAAAAATATTTTATTAATTTGTGGCTTTTTTGTGTTTATACACAAAATATTTAATATTTAAAGTCGGAAACAAATAAAATATTACTTTTATTCAATATTCGTTATATCGTTAAATGCAACAGTTCGTTATATACAACAATTTACGGAAATACTTACAGAGGATAACTCCTTAGTACTGGGCCAAGTGACGCATACTGGTATAACACCAGAACAGAGACAGGTTTTGCTCTTGCAACAACAGCAGCAGCAACAGCAAAGACAAGCAGCACAACAGCAGTTGCAACAACAGCAGGCTATAACGCAAACAATTGTTCAACAGTAGCAGCAACAACAGCAGCCACCACCACCGACAACACAACAGCAGCACCATGTCGTTGTTGTCGGTCCAAATGGACAACAACAGCATTTACTACCAGCCTCTGTAGAACATGTCACTAGCAATACAACACAATTTTTTTTCGAATCGAGTTACGCGGTAACCCCCCAGCTCATAGAACACAATTAAATTCGAATGTGCCAATATTGGTAAGATATTCTCGATGAATGGATCTACATTCTCATTTCTCCATATTCTGTTTTCCCTCTTCCAGCAAGCTTAGTTAAAAGCAGCTCCATTTGTAACTACTACGAATCAACAACAGCAGCAACATAAACAACAAAACACTACCAATTGTTCTACCAACACCTCAAATGTTGTAACAGGAGGAATCTCAAATAATACAACATTGCATGCGAATCCAGCTAATAAACGATATTGTTATAATAACCGTTACGTTAGTACAACATGCCCCATGTACAAGTACCCACTTGTAGTTGTGAGCACTTGTGTAAATCAAAACGAACAGAACTTTTGAAATAAGAATTTTTAAACAGTACAAGTTAATACAAAAATAAACAATTTTATTAACTATTAAACTATTTTATTAAAAGCTATTTTAATATGTTTGCAAATACTTAAGATTTAAATCACATCTGTATTAGATTATAAATGAAATTAAATTAATGTATAAAGTGTGTGATATATTGTAATTTACGAAATGAATTTTATAAATAAATGAAAAATTAAATGAAATAAATGAAGTTATAAATTAATTTTGATCATTTTTTTATAACCCATTATTCTTTCCAAGATTTTCTCAAACCACGAACCATAACTACCTGAACATAGTTTGCCGGTTTGCGAACAACATCATTTATGTGGTCATATTCGAAGGTTTCCGCTACCTTCATCTCATCAAATGCCAATACGCAAATTTTGTCATTAAATGACATATCTGTCATTTTCCGCATAAAATCTATTGCAATGTGTAATATGCCTTCATTTAAATGAATTTGTCGACACCATCTTTGAAGAGTAGACACATGAGGCAACGGAAATCCTTTGATGCGCAAATGCTTATAAGCCCTCGGACCAGCTGCGTGTAAACAAATTGCGCTCGAAATGTCGTTCCAATTCCACTGGATATTACCAGGGGACTCTAATTTGCGTATCTGGTCCTCAGTAAATATTTTCCGCATGGATTCAATGGCCCTGTTTGCTTCGGTGAGCTTGCATTTTAAGTCCTTGTTTTTGCACTCCAATTCGAGGATCCTTGTGGCGTATTTTTTTCTTTCGATATCAAAATATGTTAGACTATAACACAGAAACAAAAATTACATTAATTCAGGCTGTTAGAAAATTGGTTGCTGTAGCAAAATTAATAAAAAAAAACCTTTTATAAGTATTATGTGTACTTACTCAGTCAGACTTTGTTGTTCCGTGACAGTATTCGGAAGTTCTTGCATGTTAAAAAAACATCCACCTGACGCTGCTTCTGGTAAGGGCTGAACTATAGGCGCAGCAATGGGTAACAGCCGTTTTCTTTCCGATCCTGTAATATGATTCGGGGAAAAGTGACTAGCACAAATATAGGAGTTTGGGGTGAATTCCATACGGACAATCTCACTCCACTGCTGTCTTCTTTTGTCATCTTTGGGAACCATAAAAAGTGATCCATTTTCACGTTGCCCCTTTTTTTTGCATATGCAACACATCCGCATGTTTTTTTTTTGTTTTTAGCACTTTTTTTTGTTTTATTTGAGATTTTTATGTTTTTGTAAGCTTTTGTTTTTGTCAAAAACACAATTTTTTTCAAAATATTTTAAAACTTTTAGTTTTTTTAATGTAAACAAATATATCTTGAATGTAAACAAAAAAATATAGCTAGACAAATTTTGACATATTAAAGACCAACATACATAAAAAAAAGTAAGAGCAAGATAAACAGCTGGGCTACTAAAACTACCTATATCAATATATCTTGCAGCACAATATACAATATTAAATATTACCATAGAATAGTCACTATCTATGGCATAGATTCTATGCCATAGAATCTATGGCAGTGGCAGTCATATATGTTGCAATATTGTATTCATTCATATATATTTTGTTATTCTATGGCATAGAATAACAAAATATATATGAATGAATACAATATTGCAACATATATGACTACCACAGCTCATATCAAAATTCAAAGAAAATGCTAATACAGTCGAAGATAAAATAATTTCGTAGCATGCTATCACTACAGTTGAATATATCTTGCTAGCAGATATTCAACAAATATTTTTGATATGCTAAATTTTAAACTCGCGTATAAGTACACAATGCTTGTTTGCAGGTATGTATCTTTATAATTGTTTCCGCATTTATAATATTATTCGTTTGTATTTGCTTATGTACCACGATTATTCTTAATAAAAAGTATCCGTTACATATTAAATTAAATAATGTTTGAGAAATAACCTAAAAATAATTTATTTTACTTTTTTAAGAGTAAAAAAAAAATAAAGTAAAAAAAAAAATGTTTAATTATTTTTTTTTTCAAAATGGGGGATTTTTTTTTGAAAGCTTAGGTCTTTTTTTAAACAGCTTTGTGGTCGCTTAGTGGAATCCGACTTGTTTATATTTGTTCTCTTCTTCCAAAGTAGGGAACTTTTTGCACCTAAAAACATTTTTAATCTTCTAGTAAAAACCTATAAAAACTGCTTACGCTTGTGGGTTACCTCTGAAAGTTCGTGAGATATTCCCATTTGAAATTCAAAATATGGTCCGAATCAAATTTTTGCGATTTTTTCCCCAAAAAGCACCAGCAGTCTTTTACCTTCATGTAAATACTTTCATTCTAAACATATAAAGTATGCATAATGTTCCTTAAGGCTTTTTTATGTAAAAGAGATTTGTGTTACAAAAATATTTGATATACTTTTCCACACAGCCGATTCCAAAGTTTATGTAAAAGAGATTTGTGTTACAAAAATATTTGATATACTTTTCCACACAGCCGATTCCAAAGTTGCCATATTTCTTAAGCAAATATATATTTTAACCCACTGTACCAAAATTTACAGGCCTCCAATTAGGTAGCGGCAGTGGTTGTAGGTACTCCAACATACACCGCATTGCATAACTATAATTACAAATGGCTTTTCCTGTTTTTTCTAATATTACAAACATTTTTGTAAAACTTATGTTATAAGAGTACGATAACTGATTTTTTGCTAAATAATAATATAATAAGAACAGCAAAAATAAATCTGTTAACTTTATAAAAAATCGATGTGAATTTTAGTCAATTAAAAATATCATTTTACTCTACAAAATAAGCAAAAATACTTTTACTAAATACTTGTAGACTCAAAATAGCAATCAAAAACTGTAATATTAACAAAATGCTTGCTATAAAGGGTGTTTTTTATAGAGGTATATAACTCTGAAATTGAATAAAACAGATGAATTTTTTATTTTTTTTTCTTCGGACATTATAATTTAAATATGACTTATTGCATATGACCGCCACGGCTGGCGGTTATATGCATATGCAATCATATGAATTTCATTTCAATTTATTTGTAAAGAGTAAATATTTGGCAATGTAATTTTTCCTCAGCGCCTTGTAGGCATTATTGCGCAAAGTTGACAAAAAAAGGGATTAATTTAAAATGTACAAAGTGAAAAAATAATAATTTAAATAATAATTTTAGTTAAAAATTAAATTTACAGATTTTTTATTATTTACAAAACAAAAATTAAATTAAAAGTTTTAAAACAAATGTTTAAAAAAATATTTTATATCAGAAGTGATTCAATTTCCCTAAATAAATGTTGTTTTAGGGAAAGTTTAAACGTTGAAATTCTACTTATAGGCTTTAAATCAGTAGTTAGGTTGTTAAATTTAATGCTACCAATGCAATCAATACGTTGTTTGGTCTAAAAATGGGATTCAAATAAAAAAATTTATTGAATCAAATAATATTTTAATTGATTTTGCACCCACCACTGAAATGATAGTATTAACTAAGAAAAGTTGCAGACCGTTTATTGCAACACATTCAATTAAAATATTACAACACATTCAATTAAAAAACTTTAATTGAAACTTAGAAATAGAACAATGATAGTTTTAATTGAAAATTCTAATTATTATATTTTTGTTACATGCCCTCTTTTAAATAAAAAAGCAATGTATGTTTGTAAATTAAATTTACATTATTAAATATATATATAGATTTTATTATTTGTTTTGTATTTTTTCTTAAAATAAAAAATGGATAAACAAATTCATAACACAAAAAAGTAAAGCAAAACAAAATAAGAATTAAAGTAAAAAAGCAGCAACAACAATTGCAAAACGCATGCTTTAGTTGCTACAAAAGAAGGAAAAAAAGGTAATACATATAAAAGGAAAATATGTTTTTCCTATTTCCTTTATAAGCTGAAAAAAGAAGCGTTTAACTAATATTTGCAATAATCATCTTTTTATAACAAATTGTGTTATACAATTAACTTTTTAGAAACTTTATAATTTAATAATTAATTAAAATGAAACAATTAAAATAAAGAACAAACATTTTACTTTTATTTCTTTCATTATTAAAACAAATCTAACAAACTTTAAAATTATAATTGTAATTGTAAAACACTATTAGTTATTAAAAGTTAAATTGTTTACATAAATAATAGTTAAATGCTTTTTTTTCAAAAAATTTTTGTTTTAATTCACAGCGTACTTTTTTTTATCACCTCTAAACAACACGAAAATGAACTAAACAATATTCGTCTATAGTTATCGTGTTGCAAACACTACCGAAATAATTACGATTTTGCGTGTATACAAAATCGTTAACCTAAAAGTTAATCATTTGCATTTTGTCCTTTTTATTTGCAAATAAAATAGTAGATGCATATAATTAAACGTTTTTTTTTTTTTTTTTTTTTATTTATTAATATCATTCAATATACATTTTAAATAATTAATTCTAATTCCGCGAAGCCATATGGCTTGTCTGCAGAATGTAAAATAATGCTTTAAAAGCTTATATTAAAATTTATATTGAATAATTTATATTTGGATAAATTTCAATTATGTTTTAAATTCATTTAAATAATAATTACAATTTGTATAGTAAAGACTTATCTTCATTGCGAAGCTATATAATGTTTTTCTTATCATTTTTTTTCTTTTCTTGGGGTTAGATATATTAATTAGATCTACGGGCAATTTGTTAAACATTTTAGGTAACACTACAGCTAAGGTGTTCTGGCCGTATATATTGAGATGGCGTTCAAATTTAAATCTTCAGTCTGCTCGAAGTCTTGTATAATGGTTGTGATCGATAGCTTTTAAAAATCGTTTATCGTTGAAAAATTCGTTTATAAGTGTTGTGCCATAAATACTGTTGACGTTTAGTATCCCAAGTTCGCTGGCAATATTGTTGTATACGATTTGATTATGGATGTTGTGGTTGGCTAAATTGTTGTGCATGTTGTTATTGTTGTAGTTTCTATTGTTGTTTATGAGCATGTTATTGTTGTTGTTAATGACAGTGATGTTGTTGTTGATGAACATACGATTGTTGTTGACAAGTGTGTTGTTATTGTAGAGTGTGTTGTTGTTGACGATTATGTTGTTTTCGACTATGAGTGTGTTGTTTTTGTGTTGTCGACGAGTGTGTTGTTGTTGATGAGGAGTGTGTTGTTGTTGACGTGTGTGTTGTTGGCGAACAAGTTGTTTCTGACGATGGTGTTGTAGTTAATTAACGTGTTGTGATTGATGAGTGTGTTGTTGGTGACGTGCGTGTTGTTTCTGACGATGATGTTGTTATATGCTAACATGTTGTTGTTTGACGAGCTGTTGTTGTTTATTAACGCATTGTTAGTATTGTTTGTTGCATTGTTGTTTGGCATTTTATTGTTGGAAGTGCTGATATAGATCTTATCGTAATTCAGACTGTTGTTGTGTTGTTGTTTTTTTTATTAATATTTTCATGTTATCCCATGTCCGATGTAGGACTCGGCTAATGAAAAATATACCTGTTTAAGGACATGCATATTCGAGCAGTTACTAAGGTGGTACAAGCTATATGCTGTTTTTCTTAATTTTTTTCGTAGATGCTGTATGTGAGTTAGCCATTTAAAATTATCGTCGACGTAGACTCCAATATATTTGTATGATTGATATGAAAAAATTTTGGGAAACTTTTTAATAATTATGTTTATGTGTTATCAACACTGGTTAGATTTATAAGAAAATTTAATAAATATTTTAAAAAAATTGTTCAAAACATCATTTATATTCAAACAATCGATGAATTCAATCTTTTTTGCCCATAAATTTTTCTGTGTGTAAGTCCCATGATAAATTACTTTGCAATGTGATACCGAGATATTTTACTGAATGTATTTCATGAATAGATTTTCCATCAACATACACAGAGAAGTTATTGCTATGACTTGATGAATTAAGCCGTGCAAACTCAAATATCAATGCAGCATATCTTTCCATATAAGTTTCTAACACTACATCAAACTTCCCAACAAAACTTTGGTAATGGGTGCGATAAAGTAATGCATTACTTTGTAATGTGTACTCCTTACCTGTATCATTATTTTCCAACAAGAAGTAATGAGTTACCGATAATTGAACACTCATGAATTACCTTGTAATGATACCTCATTACATTTTACATTACTTCAAAACATAAAATAATGACTTACCGATCATCAATTACATAATGCATGAATTGGAAACGTAAAGTACTTATTAATATATATTTTTGATAATCTATTTATAGACACATTACTTTGTGATTTTTTGTAAGCATGAGGGTAAGGTGTATATTTTTGATATCACGAACGAAAACACTTAGCAAAACAACTCATTTACATTTTAAGCAATAATATATTGTATGTATCGATAGCTCAGTTGGTAGAGTTCTCGCCTAACTAATGGTTAAATACCTGAGACCCCAGGTTCGAATCCCAGCATGACCACGTTATTTATTTAATAAAAAAAAAAGTTATTTAAAAATTTGAATTTTATTTTTAATTTATGACCTTGAGCCAAACCAAAAAAACCTCATCACATATTAAAACAACAGGTCAACTATAAATTTCTAACATACAACACGGAAGGCACACCGCAGTACAATTATTAATTCAACATAAACATAAACAGTTGAATATAAACAAAAAACAACTGTTAGAGGCAAAGAGTGCAATTGAAAAACTTTTAGATGAGCATGATCTTTTATTATTTATTGAGAGTGAGAGGATTTTACATGAAAAACTCCACAACGACAATAAAACAATACACATAAAGAAATTACAGAAATTAAAGGATGAGAATGCCAATGTAAATAAATTAAACAACAACAACACTGATGATTGGTTTATAACAGCGATAGGCAAACACATACAATCGTATTTTGTAGTTGTGTAAGTGAGCTGTACCTCTCTCTTACTCAATGCACTTAGCAAAACTTGTAGTAATAATAAGAAAACGTACATAAACAAAAAAAAGTATTTCATATAAACTTTGTTTTTTTAATAAACAAAAATGTAAATAAACAAAAAATAAAAAAAAAAACATAAACTAAATAACAAAAAAAAAAATAATGAATAATAAACTAAATAACGAAAAAAATAAATAAATAAATAACATAAAAAAATAATTTCAATTAACAAAAAAAAAAATGACCAGATTCTTAGATTTAAAACAGTTATATTTGATTAAAAACTATCAATCTTTGAAAAAAAAAAAAAAATTAAACAAAAATTCATATTCAAAACATTCATCCACTCTGTCAGTGTACCTCAAACACAAAGCGTCGAATGAACCTGTTCGTTCGAATGCTCATGCGAGACTGATTGTTGTTTTTCATTTTTTTTTATGTGTGAGCGCATGTAGGTGTGAGAGCAAAAACGCCGCGTAGTGCTTTTGCCTGTCACTGGTTTATAACATAGATGCCCAGTAGTAGCTGATATCAGTAAATTAAACTCACACGTATACTTACGCTCTTTTGTTTGATCGTCAATCAACCAATAGGAAATCAGCATGTTGAGAGGGAGAGACAAACTGCACTTGCAGAAAGAATATTTAAAAGATTATCAATTTATTTTACACATGGCGTTTTTAACAGACATTTGTAACATTTTGAATGAGTTAAATTTGAAGCTGCATGGAAAAGATAATAAAATTTCGGATATGTTTAAAATTCTTTCAGATTTTAAAACTCAGCTATTTTTACTTGCAGCTCAAATTGATTCTGAAGACTTTTCGGACTTTCCGAAAACTTCTGTTATTTACGACAAGGAGAAAATCTTGAAAAAGTTGGAACTTTTGGAAATATTAGAAACGCTTTTTAATAACTTTAATGACAGGTTTAAGGATTTTGAAAATATTCAGCATTTACTGGATATTTTTCAAAACCCTTTTAAATGCGATATATTAAAGTACGAATTTCCAATCCAAACAGAACTTATTATATTTTTGTACTGTTATATTAGTTTTTTGTTTTTATATACATCGAGATTATTTTTATGTTATTTGTAATTTATAACGAGCTTTCAACCTCCGTATATTTACAAAAATAAAGCAAATCAAACATATTAGCTAGGTTGATACTAGTATTTCGATCTGGCTAAAGATCTCATCAGAACCCGAAGTTTTAGAAACGTTAGAGCCTATATAATAGGCAGAACTTTAACAAAAAACCTATTAATAATCAATTTTGCTACATTATACTTCGAAGTGAAATAGATTTGCCGGATAATTTTAACAATAAAGAATTCTGGAAAAATCTGGATGGTACAATATATCCTGAAATAAAGAAGATTTCATTGAAGTGTTTACCTTTATATAACTCAACGTATCTTTGCGAACAAATATTTTCAGATTTGAATTATATTTGCTCAAAAAAACGCAATAAGCTGAATTCTTCTAGTTTGAGAAATATACTTTTATTGCGTAACCGCAATAAGAGTATCAACATAGAAGATTTCATTACTTTTTAATTGCAAATTGAACAATGATTAATTGAGGGAAAATTTATAAACACTTCGAAGAATCTTTTTATTTCGAAATATATCATACCCGCCACGCATGTGCTTTCGTCGCAATCTCGTTGACGACTAAATAAAATGAATAGCAAATTGTTTTCTTCCAGTGTTATTTCGTCACTCTCACCAATACTACTACCTTGGGCATCTATGGTTTATAAATAAAACTAATACGATTATACCACCAAACGTAAAGAGATTATTGTCATTGGGTCCTAAACATGCCTTACCAAATACAACAACCACATTCCCATTATTCAAATGCATTGCAGATGGTGAAGACATTATACAGACACTAGAGAATAGAGAAAATCAGGAAATCGCGAGAACTAAATTCACATCGCTCATAGATAACCACCTTAGTAAATCCAAACTAAGTGCAAAAGACAAACAAACGTTAGACACAGTGGGACATGTTAAACAATTTTTAGATGAAAATAAAGACATACTAATCTTAAATTCGGATAAAGGCAACAAAACAGTTGCAATGAATAAGTGTGATTATAAACAGAGAATGGGAAATATACTCGGAGATATATGCACTTACAAACGCTTAAAAAAGGACCCAACATCAGTACTAGAGAATAGGAACAACATGTTGGTAGAAAAACTATTTAAATTAAATATAATCACGTCGAGCGAGAAAAATAAATTGATAAGGAAAACATCTGTAGCACCTAGAATATACGGTTTACCAAAAATACATAAAGAAGGTACTCCCCTTAGACCCATGTGCTCCTCCATAAATTCTCCAGCATATGGTCTATGTAAATATGTGGTTTATATATTAAAAAACGTAACAAGGGAATTAAAATATAATGTAAAGGATGCAATTGATTTCAAGACGAGAATTAACAACACAATAATAAATGATGATGAAATACTTATTTCATTCGATATAGTTTCCCTATTTCCAAGCATACCGGTTAATTTAGCTCTAAAAACAATTAAAGAGAAATGGAATGTAATAGAGAAACATACAAAAATTCCAAAAGAATTGTTCATAGAAATTCTTAGCTTCTGTATCAAAGATACACGATATTTTAAATATGAAAATCATGTTTATGAGCAAAGAAAAGGGATGCCAATGGGATCACCAGCCTCTCCAGTTATTGCCGATATAATAATGGAAGAGTTACTGGATTATGCGATGTAACTAATGGTTTCCAAACCAAGGGTGTTCACAAAATATGTCGATGATTTATTCTGTATTCTGAAAACCGACAAAGTGGAGGAGACACTAAAGATTTTGAATACGTTTAACCGGCAAATCCAGTTCACCAAAGAGGAAGAGAAGGACAATCAATTACCATTTTTGGACTCAATTATAATCAAAAAGAATAACCAACTTAAATTAGATTGGTACCAAAAACCCACTGCGTCTGGTAGACTCATCAATTTTGAATCAAAGCACCCTAGGCGGATAATTATAAACACAGCCACCAACTTCATTAAAAGGGTTTTTGAAATAAGCGATGAAGTTTTTCATAAGGATAATGAAAACAAAATTATTAATATTTTAAAAAAGAACAGTTTTCCGATGAAAACTATTGCAGATCTAATTAAATACACAAAAATAAAGAAAATACATAAAAAAGAAAATGAACCACCAAAGATCTACAAATCAGTAACGTACATTCCAGGTTTGTCAGAGAGAATAATAAACTCAGACATTTATGATAAAAATCAATACGATATAGCACTGAAAACACGCAACACAGTCAATAAATTGTTCAGTAAAACAAAAACAAAACTTGAAAACGAAGAAAAATCAAATGTGATATATAAAATAAACTGTAAAGGAGACGGGTCCAACATATGCAACAAAGTATATGTTGGCACCACAAAAACAAAATTAAAAACACGACTTTCAAGCCATAAATCAGATCATAAGGCAATGCATAGACCACTTGAGCAAAAAACAGCGATCGCGGCTCATAGCACTTTAACTCGTCATACCCCTAATTTTACAGATGTGAGCATTTTACAACAAGAGAACAATTACACAAAGAGATACACTCTTGAAATGCTACACATAATTAACACACCTACACACAAGAGACTCAACTATAAAACAGACACTGACCATTGTTCAAGTGTATACAGACATACGGTAAACAAATATCGACTGCTTAAAAATAAAACTAGTTGTAATAAGATAACAAACAAGTAAGGACGCTTTCAACTACACGCTTTATTAAAAGATATTTAAATGTATGTAATCATTAATTTTACATTTTTGTTAAATTATTAAATTAAAGATTTTAAATTATTTAATTGTATTATTGTTTTTAGTTTTTCCTGAAGATGAACAGCGAAGCTGTTCGAAATATCGAAAAGATAATAAATATTTAAAAATTTGAATTTTATTTTTAATTTATGACCTTGAGCCAAACCAAAAAAACCTCATCACGTTATTTACTTAATTAAAAAAAAATATCTGTAAAAAAAATTTTTTATGCATTTTTTTTATAAAAATCTATTTATACACATTACTTTTGTGGGTGTTCTGCGTAGTTGTAGGGATACAACAAAGACACGTCATCAGCATACATATATAGCTGACCGGTTAAGCCAAGGTTTTTTATGTCATTTAGATAAATTGAAAATATCAATGGACCCAATCCACTACCCTGCGGTACTCCATAATCCACTGATCTACTGAAACTTCTCAACCTATTATTTACAGTTATATTAGTTTTTTGTTTTTATATACATCGAGATTATTTTTATGTTATTTTCAATTTATAACGAGCTTTCAACCTCCGTATATTTACAAAAATAAAGCAAATTAAACATATTAGCTAGGTTGATACTTGTTTAAGGATGTCCCTTACTTGATGGTCACACACTGTAATGATCAACAGTTATAATTTAAGATAATTTTTTTCTCTTCCCTTTGTGTCATATTCTTTTTCAATAATCATTGTTGTAACAATGTCAGTTTTTGATCCGTTTGGTTTTGTGGCCGATTTTATGGTAACTGTTAAAATTCTGATGCAAGATGTTTGGAAAAGTGGTATAGAATGGGATTCAGAATTGCCTGAAGAAATTTATGAAAAATTTAAGTCGTGGTTACATGAATTACCAAAGATTGTCCAGTTCAAAATTTCAAGATTTTATTTTGCTGATTGTGATAGTATAAATATTGAACTCCATTTGTTTTGTGATGCCAGTGAGGAAGCGTTGGCATCAGTAGCTTACTGGCGTATTGTTAATAATTCAGGTTCAAATGTGGTTTTTGTAACCGGAAAAACAGCTTGTGCACCTATGCGATTTCATTCGATACCTAAACTAGAATTACAAGCAGCGGTAATGGCAGCACGTTTAAAAGATATGATATTAAAATGCCATGATCGTGTTAATATAAAAGAAATCGTTTTTTGGAGTGACTCTCACACAGTGATTCGCTGGATTAGATCAGATCACCGCAAATATAAGCAATACGTAGCAAATAGAGTCTCAGAAATATTAGAAAATTCAGAAATAAACGAATGGCACTGGTGTCCAACATTACAAAATCCGGCAGATATTGCAACAAGAGCAAAATATCCGGTCAATTACGATCCAGAAGGTCGTTGGAAGAAAGGTCCAGAATTTCTTTTGAGTGGGGAGGAAGAGTGGCCAGATGAAAGTGCTATGGGGAATAGAGAAGATAAGAGTCAAGAATTTATAAAGTGAAAACAGTTTGTTATGGTCATACAACAAGTAAATGTGGTTGAATATATTGTAAATCGATCATCAAAGTTCATGAAATTGGTTCGAGTTATGGCTTGGATAAATAGGTTTTATAAAATGTTCAATTGCAACAGCAGAAAGGAAGCAAAATAGAAGGCGAATTGAGTACCGAGGAAATAAGGGATGCTGAAAACAAAGCTTCCAAGTTCCAGAATTCGGAGGTTATGATGAATATTCAGAATTTGGCACTCTACATAGTTACCCGCAAGTAGAGCCTAAAATGGTAACTAGTTTGTCACATGCTTATTTGACTGTCCCGATTGAAATACCACGGATGTCCTCATCGGGTCTGATAATTACAAAAACGAGATTGGGATGTTTAGTTTATGGAGGAAAAAATAATAATCAACGACATTTAGTTTCATGTAATTTTCAAAAGCCCAACCAATCTAAATTTGACGACAACTTAGAGATTTTAATGAAGAGCTATTTCGGTATGGAAACTTTTGGAATTCGACATTACGAACCTCTAATATCTGAAGATAATCAAAGAGCCCTAAATATATTAAACGAGACAACAAAACGAAAGGGTGGAAGATTTGAGTCAGGACTTTTATGGCGAAAAGATTTTAAAAAGTTTCCTGATTCTTATAGTATGGCTTTGAAAAGGTTAAACATCGTAGAAAGAAAAATGTCATCAGACCCAGAATATACTAAAGAATATTGTGATAAAATCGAAGAATATTTGGAAAAGGGTTATGCTCGAATTCTTTCTGAAGAAGAAAAATTAAGACGTTCAAACAAAACTTTTTATCTGCCACATTTCGGAGTGAAAAATACTAACAAAAGAAACTACGTTTTGTATTTGATGCGGCTGCAGAAACATATAATATTTCATTAAATAAAGCCCTTCTCCCTGGTCCCGATTTAAATCAACCTCTATTAAAAGTTTTGTTCAAATTTAGACAAGCGCCAATAGCCGTTTGTGGAGATCTAAAGGAGATGTTTCATCAGGTCAGCATTATTCCCGAAGATCAAGATGCGTTAAGATTTCTTTGGAGAAATGGTAACACCTCTCAGCCACCGAAGACGTATGTCATGCAAAGAATAATTTTTTAGCAGCATGTTCTCCAACTACAGCTCAGTTTATAAAAAATCGTAATGCAGAAGATTTTATAAATGATTATCCTCGAGCTGTTGCTGGTATAATAGAGAAACATTATGTCGATGACTACGTTGATTGTTTTGATTCGGAAAAGGAGGCTATAGAAGTTGTTAATGCTGTAAAAAGCATTCATGAAGCTGGAGGTTTTAAAATGCATAATTTATTAACAAACTCTAAAGTTGTGGCAAAAGAACTTGGTATTTTAAATGAAGATGAAACAAACGCATTTGATGATAATATTGAGCGTATTTTGGGGATGCATTGGGTACCAAATTCAGATATATTCATTTTTGCTCTGAAATTTCATAAAGTTCCGAAAGAAATATTGGAACTTAAATCTATACCTTGAGTGTAACAATGTCAGTTTTTGATCCGTTTGGTTTTGTGGCCGATTTTATGGTAATTGTTAAAATTCTGATGCAAGATGTTTGGAGAAGTGGTATAGAATGGGATTCAGAATTGCCTGAAGAAATATTTGGTTGCAAAGGATACAAGATAGATGCTGGTTCGTGAGCTATGGGTTGAGAAGTGGCAGAAGTCGACATACGTGGAACTGTATAGATACTTGAAGTATGGGTTGAGGTGCAAAGTATAGGTTGAGATTTGGAAGATACGGATTCACATGTAGTATTTAAGTTTAAAGTAGAGGAACTAATTATCGGTAATATGGGTTATGATGTTATGACTGACGTGTTTACAATTGACGGATCGGAAGTGATCATAGGAAGTGATTTAAAGCAGTAATTGAATTCTGAGTGTGTAACACACTGGATTCAAATAACGTTTGCATAGATTGAATCATTCGTGACTGATTTGCTATCAACTCTTGCATATCCTCGAAACGTTTATTAATACTAAGTGTTACCTGTTCTTGCCCAACTTGGGTTTGTGGTGCAGCAGATGGCTCTAAAGTTTGCTCTAAATTATCATTTTCGTTACCATGTGATGAATTTCCTGAAGATGCGGCAGTAGAGGCAGTGGAGGTGGTAGGTGAAAAAATTAAAGGCATTATTGGTGATAGACCTTGAAGTCTTCGACTTTTTCTCATAAAAACGGCACGGAAAACACAAATTCAATACTCAAATCTCGGTTCTTCCAACAGGCGTTTTGAACGGAAGCACGACCGAGCCAAACGGATAAACAAATTAATTAAAAAATCGGTTCTCCCAACAGGCTTCTTGAAAGGGAGCACCGATTTTTTAATTAATTTGTTTATCCGCAAGTAAATGTGGTTGAATATATTGTAAATTGATCATCAAAGTTCATGAAATTGGTTCGAGTTATGGCTTGGATAAATAGGTTTTATAAAAATGTTCAATTGCAGCAGCAGAAAGGAAGCAAAATAGAAGGCGAATTGAGTACCGAGGAAATAAGGGATGCTGAAAACAAAGTTGTACAAGACTTACAAAAAAGATATTTTTGAAACGAATATGAAAGATTGTTGTCTAAGGGAAATATTGATTTATCTAGTGACTTAAGAACGTTAAATCCATACATTGATGATGCGGGATTGATAAGGGTTGGTGGTCGCCTCGACAATGCTAACGTACTTTCAGAATATGCAAAACGACCGGCAATACTTCCAAAATGTCATAGATTTTCACGCTTGTTGGTGGAATTTTATCATGTAAAAAACTGTCATCAGAATACGGCAAATGTAATCGGAGATGTACGAGAAAGGTATTGGATACCTTCATTAAGAAAATTGGTAAGCAGTGTTGAAAGCCAATGTGTTGTATGCAAAATTAGAAAGGCAAAGCCCGTCCAACCTTAGATGGGAACATTACCAGTAGATAGAGTCACTCTTTTGTTAGACCGTTTACATATACAGGAGTGGATCTCTTTGGGCCATTTAACGTTTCAATACGGCGTCGTCATGAAAAACGATGGGTTGTTTTGTTCACGTGTATGACTGTTAGAGCAATCCATCTTGAAATGGTATCTGATTTATCAACTGATTCATTTCTATTATGCCTGAGGAATTTTGTTAACAGACGTGGGGTTCCAGTTCAAATTCGAAGTGACAACGGCCGAAATTTTGTTGGGATTGATACAGAACTACGAAATGAATTTTATTTCATGGACTATAATGAGATAATACGAAACTCATCACCATTGGCAATCAAGTGGATTTTTAATACACCCTTGGATCCAAGCTCGGGTGGCGCATGGGAACGGCTTATACAGTCAGTCAAAAAATGCCTTTTTGTACTATTGGGAAATGTAACTCCTAAGCTAGATGTTTTTTCGAGTTTTTTGATTGAATGTGAGAATATTGTAAACTCTAGACCACTAACACATATTCCAGTAACGCCTTTTGAACCCGAACCAATTACACCGAACCACTTCTTAATAGGAAGTGTTAATTCAACTCAAACTCCAAGTAATTTTGATTCAAAACTTAATTATTTAAGAAAGCAGTGGCGAATTTTACAGAACTTGAAAAATGGGTTCTGGATAAGATCGATCAAGGAATATCTTCCCGACCTCACAAGAAGAGTAAAATGGTGTTTACCAACTACTTCTTTACAAGTTGGAAGTTTAGTACTCATTTGTGATGAAAGTGCTCCCAGGTCAAAATGGCGACGTGGACGAGTGGTGGGGGTATATACTGGCAAAGATGGAATATCAAGAGCAGCTGACGTCAAAACTTGTGATGGATTGTTCAAAAGACCCATATCAAAGCTTGCGGTGTTAGACATTTCAGATTTGTGAATTGCCCGCGTCAATTCACGGGGTGCAGAATTGTTATTTTTATATGTTCAATTGTTTGTTGGGTTAACGTTACTTTGTATTTTATGATTTTACTTTCTAAATTTGATTTGAAATTTCTGTTTAAATATTTGTCACTTGGTTGAAAACTTTTGTAGAATTTACACGAAAAATTGTATTTTAATGGTTTAAAAATTTGTACTAATTTTTCAAAATCATTTGTAGTTAATAAACGTTTGCAAATACCATTTTGTGGTTTATTCAATAACCGTCAAGTTTTCAACAATTGTCTTGTTACAATTTTGTACAATACTTTAAAAAACACTCTTGTTTTGCATTTGAAACAGTAAAGTTAATTTGAAACAGTGACGTGTGAATTGTGATCCAAATAATTATTTAAAAAATAAATTTAATAGACATTTTTTTCTTTTTAATTACAAGAATTATACTTATTAAATAATTTTAAAAACCAAAAAATTCTAAAGAACAAAGTGAATTCCTTAAAAACGAAAATTAACGTGTACATTTTTTTGAATAAAATATAAAGGCCAAAGTTTTCCAATAAACATTTGGTCCTCGCGAACCGAATGGAGTGAACAAACACACAAAAAACAAACAAATACAATAAAATTAAAGAACAAGTGACCCTAAAATAAAACAGTGTTCCAAAAACAATTTCGTGACCCTATAAAAACTTAAAGAAAAAAAAACTAATCCGGAATTTCAAACAAAATTAAAAGGGTTGGTTAAAAGTACAAGTGTTTTTATAAAAAATAAAATAGTGCAAAAAAAAAGAAATAAAATTTGACAAACAAAAAGTTTTTATAAAATTAAAATTAGAAATCAAAACATTTGGTAAAATTTTATAAAAACTGAAAGAAAACTAAAACCCGTTTGACCCTGAACTGACTCTTCAAAAAAAAAGTTCCTTTTTATGTCATTGATTTAACCTTTAAAAAAAACTACAAAAAAAAGTGATTGAAAAATTTAAATTTCTTTAAAAAATAACGGTGTTAAATTTACTGCAATTTTTATGTTTTCAATAACAAAATCATCATCACATCAGCATCATCGCAGCAGCACCACGTAACCAGCAGCAACAGCAAGCCAGTAGCAACGTAAAAGGCAAATCAGTGCAAATATACAAAAAAACAGCAAGTAAGTACCAACAAAAATTAACAAAAAAAAATTTAATGCATCAAGAAGGCAAACACAAAAAAATAATTAAGCCACTCATCAAATTAGTAAGACTTACTTGTGTTTGTTGTATATGACCCTCTCAAATTTGATGCTGCTATTGTAAAAATAAAACAGAGTTGCCGTCTTTAAACATTTTTGGGAATTTCCGGGGACAATTAAATTTCCACTTTGGTGATTAAATTTGCTGACACTTTTGACTACAACTATTGAGACCCGTTATTAAATCGTTAGCACGTAATCTTTTAACCCATTTAAGTTATTTCTTTGGCTGATCATCGAACTTTTGCCGACATTTATAGACTTTCTAAAGAAATTTTTTCGATAAAAAATATCATTTCATTGAAAGTTTTTGACCCTTCAGAACCAAATTTTTTTCGTTCTTTTCTATCTGACCCTACTTTTCCACCCGCAAAATTCAAAATGCCACTCGATAAATTCGTGAACTGCACAAACGACCTATTGGATTTTGAAAGAGTTCATTCGGAGACCGGGGCCGAGGACAATCTTCACGCCTTAGAAATTCTTCGCGTGGAACTCGACTGTCTTTGGACTCAGGTTAAACGAGCATATGAGGAATGCCGGGATTTGAAGCAGGGACCAGATGACAAAACTATTGATAAAAACAGCATATAAAAGTTGTGCTGCTTCTATAAATGCGGAAGTTCAAGTTTTGTCAGACATAAGTGGCTCGGGGAACAAAACCGAAAAGCATTCAGTCAATGACCCTCCAAATTTAGATAATAATTCTGTCTCTTATATGAGATTGCCTGTTTGCGACATGGACCCATTCTTCGGTGACCCCACAAAATGGCCTACTTTCCGCGATCTTTTCACTGCCATCTGTATAAGGAGTGAAAAAATGGGAAGGATGGAAGAACTTATATATTTAAAACAAAAAATTGGTGGCGACGCTACCACAGTTTTAGGAAATGTTCCAATGACAAACGAGGGTTTCGATATTGCATGGGAACGGATATTAAATAGATACGACAGCAAAAGGGAACAAGTTAACGCACAACTAAGAATTCTCTTTGACCTTCCCAATGTTTCAATAGACTCCGCTGCCTCTGTTCAAAAATTACAAAGCGCAGCTAACGGTATTTTAGAGACCCTTAGAACTTTAAAAATAAAATACTGTTGTTGGGACCCCATTATGGTTTTCATTTGCCAAATAAAACTGCCCGAATATTTGTAGAAGAATTTGAGAATTCTCTTGAGGACTGTGCGGATATTCCAACATGGACACAATTTGACAAATTTTTAACTAAAAAATTTAAGACACTACAGTCAAGTGTGAACATAAAGTCCACAAAAGTACCAGGTGTTCAACCTCAATCAGAGGGTAAATCATTTAACAATGGCAAGAAAATCCATTCATTACAAATAAAGACAACACAAATAGAAAATGGGTCAAGACAAAATAATCACTCAAAAACAAACAGGGACTCACGAAATGACACTAATTACAATTGCCAGAAACATAATACATTGTTACGCAAAGGGACAGAGCAGGCAATATATAACCTCAATTCATGAAAACGGTGCGGTTCGTCCGAGCACGAGTGCCCCGAATATACAGTCCACTCTAAATTCAAATTTTGCAATCCCCTCGTCCACAACACTGACCCTTCGTGCAAAACCCCCAAACAATGTGGAGACTTTATTGTTCACTGCAATAGTTGAAATCGAAACTAGAGGCGAAAGATACTAGGCAAGAGCAATCATCGACCCTGGATCACAAACAACATTCATATCGGACAAGTTAAAAAACAGATTGAAGCTACCTTCAACACAAAATCCCCTTCAGTTTAGCGGTATGACTGACGGTTCGGGTACTTCTGCCAAAGCCTGTTTGTATAATCTTTGCTCCCGAATTAACCTTAATTTCAAATTAGAGGTCTGGGCACAAGTAGTCAAGAACATGTCTCTACTTTTGCCAACCCAACCATTGACTCTACCACATTTTAGTGAGGCTGCAGAATTACAACTGGCAGACCCTCACTTTTCTCAGAGTCGGCCAATTGACATAGTAATCGGGCTTGATATAGGTAAATGGATATTTTGCCTCGGAACACCCACGCCCCTTGTGGGACCCTTTTTGGCACAGAAAACTGTATTTGGCTGGGTCTTGGGAGGACCAGCAAATACAACGAATCAATTAATAAGTACTACGTCACTAGTTAGTACATACAACGTCCCTTGACCAAATCCTCACACGCTTTTGGGAGGTGGAGGAAACCCCAAAAAAGATTTTGAGGTCAGATGAGGACACATTTTGCGAAAATAATTTCCAGTCTACAACCCGTAGAATCGAAAATGGAAGATATTTAGTGACCCTACCCTTTAAAAAGGATAAAGAGATAGGGAACTCGAGAAATATTGCCATGGCCCAATTTTTGAGAATGGAACGGATTCTTAGCCAAAAACCTGACATTAAAAAACAGTATGAACATTTTGGAATACCTTGAGTTAGGACTTATGCGGAAAGTTTCACCCCTGGATATAAACAAAACCCCAAATTATTACCTGCCGCATCACGCAGTGATAAAACCCGATAGGCTGACCACAAAACTTAGAGTAGTTTTTAACGCCTCTTGCCCGTCTTCAAATAAGAGAAGTTTGAACAACATCTTACATCCAGGTCCCATACTTCAACAGGACTTAGTGCTCCAAATACTGAAGTGGAGAGTTTTCCGATTTGTTTTCAATGCCGATATTGAGCAATTCCATATGAAAACGATCAAAATTGGGAAATTTTTGGACGACCCCTCTCCGATTTTAAAATAAATAGTCTCAATCGATTGCCCAGCAAAAAATAATGTACCTACATATTTTTTTTTTTTTTTATAGTGACTGGTTTAGTGGTGGTATGCACCACTGTCATGTGACAAAATTGAAGAATTCTTCATAAGGGACCTCATTGAAAGTTGTTTTAAAAAAAAACTACTAAAGCGATCCCTTATGAAGAATTCTTCAATTTTGTCACATGTCATATGGAATTGCTCTATAGTGACTGGTTTAGTGGTGGTGTGCACCACTGTCATGTGACAAAATTGAAGAATTCTTCATAAGGGACCTCATTTCCTAATTTTTCTTGTTAAATAATTAAAAATAATTCAATTATAAAAAATATAAAAACAATGAGAACAAGGTGGTCTCTTAAATTCTCTTCTCCTGTCCAAACAAGGAGTCGGGGCCCATTTTTTTATTGCTGATTCTTAAAGCAAAAATTATGAGGAATCCAAAAAAAATAAAATTAGCCGGAAAATTTAGGAGCTTCTGTGGAAAATCGGAAAATTTAATTTTCATGGGAAAATTTAATTTTCATGGGAAAATTTAATTTTCATGGGAAAAAAGGTAAATTTCTGAAAAAAATTAGGAAAATTTTATTTTTCAATTAAAGCCTGATTCAATACCTTTCCAACGAGCTATCACTCGTTGCGATCGCTTTAGTAGTTTTTTTTTTAAAACAACTTTCAATGAGGTCCCTTATGAAGAATTCTTCAATTTTGTCACATGACAGTGGTGCACACCACCACTAAACCAGTCACTATAAAAAAAAAAAAATATGTAGGTACATTATTTTTTGCTGGGCAATCGATTGAGACTATTTATTTTAAAATCGGAAAGGGGTCGTCCAAAAGGTGATCGCTTTCATATGGAATTGCTCTATTACGAAAATGTATCGCCAAATACTAATCGACCCGACTCTAACTAAATATCAAAGGATATTATTTCGAAAATCTCCAAATGACTTAATTGAAGATTTTAAGCTCCTAACAGTGACGTTTGGAGTAAATTGTGCCCCGTTACTGGCCATCAGAACTCTGCTTCAAATTGCAGAAGACTTTAAATCAACACACCTCTTAGCATCACATATTTTAGAATAAAATATGTACGTAGATGACGTCTTAGCCGGTGGGCACACTTTAAACGATGCCATTGAATCCAGGAAAGAACTAGTGTCCTTAAATCTGCCGGTTTTGTCCTAATGAAATGGACGTCAAATGACCCACGAGTTATCCAGGATTTACCAAACAAGAAACTTCTACCTCTAGATTGGTTAAACTTATCCGAAAATGCTGGAACAAAAACCCTTGGGATAAAATGGAACATTTCTTCAGATTGTTTCACTTTCACGGCTCCAGAAGTCGAATTAAAACAAAATTACACTAAACGAGAAGTTTTATCTACAATTGCCAAGTTTTTTGACCCTTGCGGATGGCTAGCACCAATAATTGTAGATGCCAAATTAATCATGCAACAAATTTGGTATCGACTGGGATGATATCTTGAAAACTCTCACCTGCATGAAATGGGAAAAATTCATACAAAATTGTCCTTCGATTAATACCCTGAAGATACCACGTTGGATTCATTATAGCCCTTTTTGTGAAGTGGAGATCCATGGATTTTGCGACGTCTCAGAAAAAGCATATTCTGCGACCCTGTATATTCGAATCCAGCTTGAGAACAATAATGTTTACACAATTCTTTTAGCAGCAAAAACCCGTGTAGCCCCAATCAAAAAATTGTCCCTATCCAAGAAAAGATCAATGGCCAACACAAATAAACCCAATGGAAACAAACGTTGAAGCGAAACCTGTAAAAGTTTTAGCTAACACAGTTTATGAAGACCCATTGAATCGTTTTTCATCATTACCCCATGCTTACAGAGTGCTGGCATATGTTTTGCGATTTTGGCGAAATACCGGCGCGCATCGGACCCAACTACGAATTTCCTCACTTGAAATTACTAAAGAGGAAATCATAGCGGTCAAAAATCGTCTAATAAATTTGACTCAAATGCATTATTTTTCCGGTGACTATCAAAATTTATCGAAAAAAGTAAAATTTCAACCAAAAGCAACCTTTTGACCCTAAATCCGTTTATAGACAGTTCGGGTATTATTCGAGCCAATGGGCGTCTGGTTCAATTGCCAGCTCTAACATACAATGAACGCCATCCAATTGTGCTGCCTCATGACTCAAAATTGACCCGACTGCTTACCGAATTTACACAAAAATTACGTTACATGGCGGTAATCAACTAATGATTCGGATTCTACGAACCGAATTCTGGATATTTAGGCCCCTAGTCAAAAGTGTAAAACACAACTGTAAAACTTGTGTTTTATACAAAAAACAAACACAAAATCAAATAATGGCTTCGTTAACCCCAGAGAGGACTAATCTCTCCCGACCCTTTGAAACCACAGGAGTAGATTACGCAGGACCCTTTGACATCCAAAATTTCACTGGCCGAGCATGTCTCATTACAAAAGGGTATGTCTGCATTTTCGTATGCTTTACGACCAAAGCCATACATCTTGAGGCAGTAAGTGACTTGTCCGATAATGGAACCAATTTTGTTGGCGCAGCAGAACTCATAAAAAAGGATCGTTTAGAGTTTATAAAAGCTCTTCAAAATCAGGTGCTCCATCATTTTAGTCATCAGAATATTGATTGGAAATTTATTCCTCTTGGCGCTCCTCATATGGGCGGAGTCTGGGAAGCAGGTGTGAAATCCTTCAAGACCCATTTAAAAACAATGATCCCCAATATGAAATTCACCTTTGAAGAGTTATCTACAATTTTGACCCGAATCGAGTCTTGCCTTAACTCTGGACCCACCAGTACTGCTAGCGATGACCCTAACGATTTATCCCCATTGACCCCTGGACATTTCCTCATTAGTGCTCCATTAATGACCCCAGCTGAACCTGATTTGTCTCACGAAAATTTAACTCTGGTTAACCGCTGGAAACGTCTCAAAGTCATTTACAACTCCTTTTGTCTAAGATGGAAATCATCACCATCGCAGATATAAATGGAAATTACAACGCGAAAAACGTTAAAGTCAGGTAAGTTTCTAAGAATAGAACTGTTGTGTTGTTTGATTTGTACTTCTGAGATTATGTATGCAAGAACAAAAAACACCGTGTATTGAATAAAACTAGTTTTAATCACAACAAAACTCGATCTGACGATAGCTCAGTGCGCTAAAGCGCTCTGTCTAACGTGTAGTGCGAGTGCATGTAACATTAGAAATCAGTTTATCTATACCACGGTCAGTGATTTCACAGAAAATTTTCATATAGACGCAATCGAACAAATAAAAAAACAACAAATATTACATTATTCCAAAAAACAGGGTCACTGACGAAGGTTCAATACCAGAAACTGCGCAGTCTGATTCAGAAAAATTGAAAATTTACAATGTAGTTATGATTTTTAGAAAATACACTCATTCTTCTCTACCACGCCTTTCACAATTAAATTAAATAAAATTGCATATTAATTATAGTATTAATTGCAATTGTCTGAAAAAGACGTTAAAATTCAAACTCAAACAAAGTCAATGATTTGATTGTCATTAAGGACAATAATTTACCTCCAAACGACTGGAAAATAGGTCGAATCGTAAAAACATATTCTGGAACTGATCCAAACAATAGAGTTGTTGACATTTGAACCGCCAACGCAATCTACACAAGACCCATTACGAAAATCGTAATACTACCATCAATTTAAAAATTTTCCCATTAACTGTTTATATTCACTACAATTCACATTTACTATATATTTCCAGTGGCAGCTGCTAGACCCGCCGAATGGAAGTTTTGCTGTGGTATTTGCCATTGTGACCTAAGGACGTGCAAAGAGTTTTTACGTTACAATGCTGACGAACGATACGACATAGTTGTTGTCAAAAAATATTGCATTAATCGCCTCGCCCGATCTCACCTTAAACCGGAATGCAACAGTAAAATAAAATGCAGAGAATGCAGCCGTAGCCACAATACGCTTCTACACGGTGCTCATCAATTATCAACAACCATCTCTAAGGATGACCCACAGACCCTACCAACCTACAAAGTTCGAACAAATATTCTGGAAGAAAGTCAGCAGTTAACTATCCACCACATTTTAACTGGAATCGTGTATTTATTCCAACCGCATCACTGAGAATATCCACAACAAAAGCCGATACATGGATAAGTACAAGAGCCGTCATAAACAACGCTTTACCAATTTCAAACATTTCAAAATCATTTGTCAAAAAGTATAATCTCACTACTTTAAGTAATGCTCATGATTTTGTCACTTTCACCATACGTTCTCATAACAACAACAACAAATGGCTCATGAATGTTACAGCTTTTGTAACCGAAACGCTTCCCAAAAAGCCATATTCTTCGCCAATTTATGAGGACCCAACGGAAGATTTTCCAGATAACTCTTTGGCTGATATTGACCCGAGATCGAATACTGCGATCGATACGCCCATGATACGCCGTGATGGTTGTATTGAAATTGAGCTTGGAAAGGTAGTAGCTGAAAAGTCTACTTTAGGCTATCTGTTTTGTGGACCCGTCAGTAAATTGTGGTAAGCCGCACCTAGCCATGGGGGGGCGGAATGTTTAAGGATGTCCCTTATTTGATGGTCACACACTGTAATGATCAACAGTTATAATTTAAGATCATTTTTTTTTCTCTTCCCTTTGCGTCATATTCTTTTTCAATAATCATTGTCTTGCTACAATTTTGTACAATACTTTAAAAAACACTCTTGTTTTGCATTTGAAACAGTAAAGTTAATTTGAAACAGTGACGTGTGAATTGTTATCCAAATAATTATTTAAAAAATAAATTTAATAGACACTTTTTTCTTTTTTATTACAAGAATTATACTTATTAATTTAAAAAACCAAAAAATTCTAAAGAATAAAGTGAATTCCTTAAAAACGAAAATTAACGTGTACTTTTTTTTGAATAAAATATAAAGGCCAAAGTTTCCCAATAAACAATACTAGTATTTCGATCTGGCTAAAGATCTCATCAGAACCCGAAGTTTTAGAAAAGCTATAGCCTTCATTATAGGCAGAACTTTAACAAAAAAACCTATTAATAATCAATTTTGCTCCATTCTTGTCTTCTTAGTAATCAAGCACGTGGTTAGGTGGTTTCCTGACAAGCATCATGATCAATTCTTTTTTTTTTAGAAAATAGTAATAATATTGTTTCTATTTAGGAAAAACAATTAAAGTCATAAAAATAAAATGTTTTTTACACAAAATAAAAAAATTTTTGTTAGAAAGGGTGGTCAAAGAGGGCTTAATATTAAAAATTTAGAACTTATTTTACTTATTTCTGATTTTATTGTATTTTTGGTTGTATTGTTTATACTCTAAAAAACTGTTTAAAAAAAACATATTTTTTTGTTTTGATATTCTAGAAAACACTCAAACAAATTGACAACAATGTTAAAAGCATTTCTTAAAAGCATTTTACTTTCAGCCGAAAAAAAACATTAGGAATCCTTAATATGAAATGTATTTATATGTTAAAAGGTTAAATTAGACTAATTTAGCAATAATTATTGTAAAATTAGCTTTTTTAAAAAAAATATTCCTTAAAAAGTACAAAATTTTACGAAATCAGAATTTATTTTATTTATGTTCGAAAAAGCAGCGTTGCCAATAAAAATAAATTTGTATTAAAACAGTGATACCATCTTAATTCAATCTACATATACCAAACTTAATTGGTTCATAATTAAAAGCTGAACCAAGTAAATGAATAACTAAAATCTTTTTTTGAGTTTAATAGTAATGTAATTGTTAATAAAACTAACCGATTTTGGTTTTGAGTTTAATACTAAATTTATTTATAATTATTTTCTACAAACTAAGTTACAAAAATCACTTAAAACTAAAAGGAATTTTTTTTTTTTTTTTAAAGATAAGCAACACTCAGGAAATTCTTCCTATTAATTACTGTGTTGCTTTCTTTGGAAAGGGGATAGAGGAGAGATGAAAGGTGGTGAAAGATGAAGGGCTTCAAACATGGCAACAATGTAATTGCGCGAGTAGATAAGTCTTAGAACAGTTGTTGCTCGCCACCTGATGTAGAGTTGGCGAATTTATTGAAGCTTTTTGTTTCATAGCCCTGATTCATTATTTTACTTCGGTGGGGTTAAGTGCTCTAGGAACACCGAAGGTGGGCGCAGCGATACATATAAGTGATAGAAAACTCATACATATTATTTTTCTAAATTGATGTTGTTGTCACCGGGAATCGAACCCGGGACCATCTGTGTAACAGTCCAAAGCGCTAACCATTACACCACAACGCCCACAATAACATAAATTCTGCTGTCATAAATTTATTGTTTTATTACTATACTCATAAGTACAGATTTTTGGGAAAATACTAATATTTTATGATGGAAAATTTGAAATGTAAATATGAAAATGTAAATATTAAAGATTTCTTAAGAACTATAAAAATGTAAAACAAAAATATTTTATTATTAAAATATGCATGTTCAATTCTTAACAGTAATTCTGTTTTACAAGATTTTAGTAACAATAAATATTAAGAAAAAATTGTTTATTTGGGAAACATTCATATGGCATCTCTCTTTTAGAACATATGACATCAAAACATGTGTTCAATCATATGTTAATAAAAGCGCGCTCATAAAGAAAAGAAAACATTTTTCAAGTTTAATAATTGTTGCTTAAATATACAAAAAAATGTAAGTTACATATTTTTAACAATGTGTTACATATGTATATTATTGTTTAATATTACATTTGCAGGGGCAAACATAGAAATGTGAAGCAGGGTGAGATAATGACCGAACATTCGGGAGTGGCACGGGGTTTTTTTTAAAGGCGACAGAGTTGTCCTAGATGAGATGTGGTTGAAACTGAAGGACGATTTGAACGCTGCAGGCCTACCAGAAAATTACGTAACCTCCTGGAAATAATAACTGGTTAAAATGAATTACTTTTTTAATTTTATAGGTTTGGCTTGACTGATTTTTTCCAAAAACGTGACAAAGGCTTTTTTGTTGACACGATAAAATCCTATGAACCTTTAAAAAATCATGATTCTTATTACTGTTTACAAAAAGAAAATAACACTTACGCAGAGTCTGTGATGGACAAAGGATCCGAAGCATCTCTTAAACCACGTTTTCTTATATTTTCATTGAGGATTATTCTTCTTTTCAGTCCTATAAAACTTAATATAAAAGCAGACGGCATTTTAAATTATTGTAATTTTTTGTTTTTTAATAAACAATGTTTTTGGCAAGAAAACCATATGTTTTGGCACTTCGATAATAATTTCGAAAAAAATTCGAGTTTTCGAAAGCTTTTAGGATTTGAGAACACCAAATTTCAATTTCGTGTGATTTCACAAATTCGTTCTAATTGCAAAAAGGGTTGCCCACTTACTTACTTCATACATTCCTATTAGGCTTTTCCAAGTTTTTGTTTTACCAATTTCAACCGATTTTGAAGGCTCATTTTACTCAGAAAAACACTAGCTTTAGGATTATTGTTGTTTTTAAAGATTCGAAGTTGAAAAAGTTGTAAAAAAACTGAAAACTTAAATTATTATTTATATAGAAAAAGTACCATAACTTTGTCAGTTTTATACCGATTTTAACAAATGAATGCTAACTTTACTTAAGAAAACACTGACTTTAAGAATATTGTTGTTTTAAAAGAAAATTCGATAAACCCTCGTAGAAGTTGATAAACTTGTAAAAAAAAACTGAAAATTTAAATTATTTTATATATATAGAAAAAGTACCATAACTTTGTCAATTTTCAACCGATTTTAACAAATTTTCGAAAAACCCTAGTGGAAATTGATACAGTTTAAAAGACTTTTAAATTTCAATTGTTATTAAGAAAATTTCTGCCTATTAATATTAAAAATATAAAGAAAGTACACACAGAATATTCTTACAGTAACTAGACTAACAACTGCCAAAACTGTAATTTTGCAGAAAACAGTTAATTTTTGTTAGTTTTTTAAAAATATGTCAAGTTTTTAAAAATTATCGTTTAGTATACATTTGTTATTATTGATATGTTCATAGTTTGTAAATAATAATTAGAAAATTTCATTGTAACTCCAATGCATAAAAACGTCATAACTGGAATACCGTTTGGAAATTTGACTTTGCATGTTAAATAAGATGTAGAAATACAAATTTGTATTGCAATTTAAAAAAAAAACTTAATTTTTTATTCAAAAACAAATTTTTTAAAATACCGAAAAATAACTGTTAAAAGCAGTAGTTTTTACAACTTATGTAGTCGTTTTATGTTCATTGTTTTTATTGTTTTGTTGCTCGTTTTTATGGATTATGCATTCATTTAAGGCTTCTTTGGTCGTTTTTACTACTATTGTATTAATTTCTCTTTTAAATACCGTTTGAAAATTCAAAATCGATTAAAAAAATTATTGAGTTACAAACGTTTAAAAGACGTCCAAAAAATATTCTTTTATCGTTATCTCGAAAATGTTGGGGTATATTTAAACTTCTCAAACGGGGTTTGTAATACACTCAGCTAGACTTACATTTTATAGAAGCATTTCATTACACTAACACGAGTTTCCTCTCGCGTCTAAATGGGATTTAAAATTAGAAAAAAGGGTTTTACTTGTTTTTATGCTCACACGCAGAAAAAGGGACATTTTTGAATATAGTTGCAGGTAATTATAAATAAGGTTACAATGATTTAAATTTTCAAACGTAAACAAATATATATTTGGAATTTAAAAATTTTTAGATTTTATGTTTGGAACATGCAAACACACTTATAATGATCATATATATAGATATAATGATCATATGTATATATATAAAGCCAAAAATAAATATGTTTGGTGGCAGACGGTTTTCATTTTTTCCAAATATATATGTGTTTACAGGTAAATATAGTTATATTTGCAAGCAAGCATCCCAGCAAATAATCCGGTCCGTTTATGTGCCGTTTTCGGTACAGCATATACGGATCCGAAGTCCGTTTCCGTACCGTTTTCCGGATCAGTATACGGACCGGAAAACGGAATAAAAGAAACATCGAATACGGATTCGAAACAGTATAAAGCACGCTTAAACGGGCCGTTTTCGTACCGTCATGCTGTATATAAAACGGAGTGTACGAATTGAGTGTACGTTTAAAACGTACCGTAAACTGTCCGTCATTTATTTAAAAAACGGAGTGGACTCCGTTTTTAATATACCGTATACGGTCCGAATATGGTCCGTATTCGTACCGTTTTTTTTTTAATGGTCCATTTTTATTTATCTTATATAAATGGTTTCTCCTTTTTTTAATTTTAAACAAAAGTTTGGTTTTATTTTTAAATTTTTTCATTTATAAAGATATGAATTACATTATTAAAAAACAATATGAAACCACATAAAAATTCAATAAAATTCAATAAAAGGATGTGGTTTTAACATTTTGATTTTTTTTTTTTCATTTTATCTCTGGTGTTGTTTAACATCTTCATCATTAAAATTTTCATGAGATCTGCGTCTCTTTATTTAATTGCAAAAAACATCTGAAATACAAGTATATGTTAAAAAAGTGGTACATTTAAAAATAACCAAAAAAATTACCACTAAAAATCTTAAATACGTATTCAGCCATTTTTTATTTTATGCAGCCGTTCTCGAGTTATGGAGTGACAATCAAAATGTAAACTTCTTCTTATATATATAGATGAAAATGACTAATGTTCAGAAAAATCACCACATCTGGACCAAACAAAAATATTTTTAAAGAATTTTTTTTTAAACCATCCTCATTGCATGTTCTACAAAACGTATTCAGCCATTTTTTATTTTCTGCAGCCGTTCTCGAGTTATGGAGTGACAATCAAAATGTGCACTTCGTTTTATATATATAGATTTTATTAATATTTAATTTTATTAATAAATAAAACTGTTTGATTTTTTTAAACAAAACACACTCCGGTAATACCGGAAGAAAAACGATAACGGTTGTAACGGAGTTTTAACTGATGAAAATCGGTGTAGTCCGGTTAAACGGCACTGAAACGGATACAGCAAAACGGAGTTAAAACGGATGATTTTCGAAAATTTGAGTAATCCAATTTTACTGTACGTTAATGGTCCGTTTTCGTACAAGCTTCGACGGATACGTCAATTCCGGTCCGTTTTCGTACCGTCAATGCCGGATTCATGAATCCGTTTGTAACGGACAGTCCGTAAAGTTGTTTCTTGGGATGTTATTAAAAACACCTGAAACGGAAATATTTTCCAAACAAATGTATATTACCAAAAGGGCGCCTTTTTCAGCGCTTTTGATAAAATATCGTACTACAACATTGTCCGTTATTGCGTGCTTTAACTTTATCAAGAATTACACAGTGCAGCATTTTTAAGGTCATCGTTTGGTTCCTCCTTCATACCCGTTTTTTTTTGAAGTGTATATCGAAACTAAAAAAAATCCGCAAAGGACTTGGCCAGATTACATCGAAATTTTTTTTTTTGGACACCCTAAGTTTTTGCACCCAAACATGATTTTTTTAAAAAAGGAAAATTTTTATGGAATCCATATATCATAAACCGTTCGGAATTTTGTTTTTATGTCTTTGGCAAAGTTGTAGATCCAAACCAAAGCAAAAAAATTCTCATATGGACCGACCCAAAAAAATTGCATCCACTGCATCAAAATTGCAAAAAATTGGGAAAAAATGCCATTTTTTTATGATTTTTTCATGATTTTGTCCTGAAATGGCTTAAATACTGGGAATTTAAGAAATCTTTCTTCAGCTAAATTATATCTAACAACAATATAAACAACTCTCTAGTACATGTCATCTTAATACGAACATTCCTTAACCCTAGAAAGCACATCTTTTTGCTCACACTTATTTTGCATAGCCAATGTTTGTCGTTTCGACAAAGAAAGACTATATAGGTTAATGCCCGGGTATCGTGAGTCCCAATCGCAAATAAAGCAAAAGAAGCTAGGGAAGCCACCTTTTGAAATTATTCCTGAAAGAAGAGCACTTGAGAAAGGATACTACTAAATACAAATAGAAAATAGTACCTTGCATTATGTTCACGACTTTTACATCGCAACAAATTTTCCATTTGTGCTCCTCATATTTGATTTTCTCCAATATATTACCTAAAGTTTCATAGCATTCCTTCATATTAGTGCCATATGCTAATGGAATTGAAGGCTTGTTGTTAGTTTTATGGAGCAGCACAGCTTTTAAACTTGATACTGAGCCATCAATAAACAATCGCCAGTCATCAGCAGCATACGCCATTCCCAACCGATTCACTAATCCTTCGATGTCAATGCAGTGGGTAAACGTGTTCGCTGCATCGACGGTGTAAAATGTTTGGAACTCTGTTTGACGGCTCCGGTATGATGAGGCACTAACGGTATGCTCTGTAAGCTTTCGGCGCTTCAAAAATGAGGTTAGAAATTCTGCATTCCGCTGTGATAAGCCCATCTTAGCCACAACATAGTCCATTTCGTTTTGTACGAGCGGTTTTGGTTTATCGTCGTCAATATCAGGCTCATAATCGGCATCTTGGAAATCTGATTGATTTGTGGAAGTCGTAGTGGATGACCGTGTGGACATAACATCCGGACTCGGAGGCTTAGGTGGTTTGACACCATCAGGCATTGACTCCGGGACTATGCCTGTATAAGCGGCCACATATGTTTTGCATTTTAACATATGTTTATTTAACTTAGGGGAGTAATTGATACATGAGTAACACCGGGATTTGTCGTGTGAATTTGGGTCTTTTATCCACACCATTGGCTTCATGAAACTTAAATTTCTACCTCGTCGATGATACCAATCCAAAAGGCGGAAGTAAACAAGTGCCACACACTGTATTTGGAGTGTAATCTTCACCGCTGGGATCAACCTCATCGAAATAGATGCATAGGCTAGCTTAAATTCCGGAGTAGACCTTTTCCTTTGCACACTTGTAGGCATCATATGACCACAAACTAAACAAAAATAATCAATGTTTGGACACCGGCTATTTTCCATATTGCGCAATAGTTGAATTGTAAAATTTTGCACAAAACACGGATATAATTAGACTTTTCACTTTCGAATACACTTGTTGAATGACAATGAAACGATACTTGAACTGTTATTTATACTGCGTGCTAGTCTGATTGTCAAGTGTGTTTTATCTTCGTGTTGCACTTTGCAGGTAGAACTGGGTTTTTACAACACCCTTTTTTAAAAACTTCTTAAAAAATGTTTCTGAATGGGTGTAATTGTCAAGTGTATTTTTTCTCCGTGTTGCACTTTGCAGGTAGAACTGGGTTTTTACAACACCCTTTTTAAAAACTTCTTAAAAAATGTTTCTGAGTGGGTGTGATTGTCATGTGTGTTTTATCTTCGTGTTGCGGTTTTTAGGTGGAACTGGGTTTTTACAACACCTCATCTTCCTAAACAGGATTTTAAAATTGGATTTTAAAGTTTGGCTATTTCCATATTATCATAAAAAAATAGCATTTTTTTTTCCCAATTTTTTGCAATTTTGATGAAGTGGATGGAATTTTTTTGGGTCGGTCCATATGAGAATTTTTTTGCTTTGGTTTGGATCTACAACTTTGCCAAAGACATAAAAACAAAATTCCGAACGGTTTATGATATATGGATTCCATAAAAATTTTCCTTTTTTAAAAAAATCATGTTTGGGTGCAAAAACTTAGGGTGTCCAAAAAAAAAATTTCGATGTAATCTGGCCAAGTCCTTTGCGGATTTTTTTTAGTTTCGATATACACTTCAAAAAAAACCGGGTACGAAAGAGGAACCAATTTATGTGTTGCACTGTGTTATTCTTATATCTCATATTTTTTTTTTTGCTGAAATGGACAAAAAAGAAGAAAAAACTTTAAACACTAGACTTTTGTTTGCACTGAAAATTGAAACCATTTTAGTAGTTGTAAACAGCCGCACAGTAAAAATGTTACTTCTTAGTCTGCTAAGTTTCATAAAAGTATCAGTTGCATTCGTTGAAAAAGATATTCCCATAATTGAATATGAAAGTTTTGATGAATATAAGGTATTTAGCTAATTAAGGCATGTTTAACTAAAATATATACATAATAAATATGTACATATATTGATCATTTACAGAATTCGATTAATAAAAGTTATTTACATACATATGATGAACTGCGTAGTCGCTCAGCTTTTGAAGAAAACCGCGCAGCAATTCGGGAGCATAATGAACTTTTTAAAATTGGCAAAAGTTCATTTCGTTTACGCACAAATATAATGGCTGATATGGTAAGATGTGAAACAAAATTGATATACATGAAAAAAAAAAACAAATTACACAGCGCTACAAAATTGAAACCTAAAATAGAAAACAACAGTAGCGACCATTGATCGTATATATTTCGGCCACGCAGATTTTATTGGCGCACCCAGTTTTTTCACTTATGGGCCAGATTTTTTGCAAATTAGCATTAAAGTTTTGCTTGTTTTAACGCAGTTTTTTATACATTAAATTTTAAAAGTCATATATTTTATCTTAGATTTTTATGCTAAATAAATAAAAGATATTCCTTAACATTCGGGTACCAACTTTGTTTAATAAATGTGCAGCATTAACAAGTTAATCCGCGTTTTACTAATTACTGACCAATTATTTCGTGTAAAAAAGAAATGCGGATTATGGGAAAACCGCGAAATGTGCCTACAATTTATATGACAGCATAGCGAAAATAATATAATATGTAGATAGCTTAAAAATTATGTGTAATAAAATTTAGCCCAAAAAGTTGACATTTGCATTTTTAAAATAAATATATAATAAATATATAAATTTGAAATAAAAATAAATTTGAAAATATTTTGTTGACATTCACTGTAATGTGTTTGTTCAAATAACATTCGTAAATATAAAGTTTTTTTCTCTGAATTTTGGTACACATAATTTTTAAAGCTATTTACATATTATACTAAAAGATGAACTCTTAGGTTGTCCTTTTTCACTATGCTGTCATATAAAGTTTAGGGACTTTTCACGTTTTCCCATGAACCGTACTTTCTTTATTGAAATAATTGTTCATATTTGTCTTTTTGATTATGTAAAAAAAAAATGCTTTTATCAATTGCGAAATGGGATGATAAATTGTGCAAAAACGGTAAAATATAGTAAAAACCAGGCACGTAGCTAGGAATTTATTTCGGAGGGGGGGGGGGGGGCTTTTTCAATTTTTTATTTTGAATACATTTTGTTTTTTTTTTGTAACCGGGAAAACTTACAAAAATATGTGCACACTAGGGTTTCAACGTGCACGTAATGGGCAATAATGTATTAATATTAGAAATCGCTTTTTCTGGTCATTTTGAAACAAAAACCTCCCGCATAAAGTGCATTTCCTTAAAATGCATTTTGTTAATTTTGAACTTTAACTTTTAACTTATTGTGTTCGTTATTTTGCTAATTTTGACATCTATATCGAGAAGCAAATCGAAAATCGCGAAACACGTCAATTTTGAAAACGTTTGTGTCCTTCATAACAATGCATATCCAACTATGCATCATTATTGTCTAATTACATTAAAATTTAAGCCAAATATTAATTTTTAGTTTAATTAAACAAAAAGAAGATTATGCGGAAACCTTTTTGAAAACCGCGAAAAAATAAAATTGCGTTGCTTTATATAAGGCTAGGGTAGCTAAAATTTGATAATTGAAAAAAAGTCCCCCCACACTTGGGGAACTTTTGCTTAAAAAAATTGTAGTTGTTTTGGTTGTAATACGGTTTTTTATTTTCCATGTAAATGTCAGTCATTTGTGGAACAAATTTTAGTTTTTACTAACCTTGTAGTTCATTAAAAAAAACAAACCACATCAAATGACTGTTTGTTTATTTTTTACTAATATATGTGGTTAATTTTAACTGCAATTGTTAGTAATTTTTTGAACAGTAAAAACAAATGACAAATGTTAGTTGAATTTAATGATATGTTAGTCGTTCTTTCTTCAACTGAAATTCCATTTGTTTTTGACTACAACTGCTGTCGTCTTTACCAGTGTGGACTATATTCTGTGCGGACTATAGTCCACACAGAAAATTTCCCCCTTCAAATAGCCCAAAAAAAAAAATCATACGAAATTTAATATGAGCCTTAATACAGTTTTATCCGAGAATTGGGCCCATATAATTATATATGTTTGCATTAGTTTAGTTTTAATTTGATAATGTCAGATTAAATTACATCCGAATAATGGCGTGATGCAGATTTTATATAGCGGTATTAATTAATATCTGAATTGTTACTAATATATACAAAATAAGCTATAGTTGTATAAGTTTTTTGATTATAAAACTTCATTAAAATCCGAAATATTTGCAGAAATAGTTACCGTCAAATACGGGTTTAGCTTTAACGTTATAAATCCGTTTAGACTTTAGCCACTTGCAAAAAGTTCATAACAAAAAATTCTCTTAAAATTACCTAAAAAATAAGTTGTTCGAGAAAAAACAACTTTGAAAATGAAGATATAATGAAAATGAATATTTTATGGAATTTAGTAACTTATGGAAATTAATAACTTATACACAAAATGATATTGGCAATTAATTGTAGTACTTATTTTATTGATGTAATACATATTTATATCCAAAATATAATTTACAAATTTTCTGTTGTGACTCTACATGGGGTAATATACAATTTTATCCAAAATTTAATTGTGTGTTTTTGAATATGATATAATATCTAAATATATATTATTTTGTATTTTGCAATGTCTAGGTATATATAACGTCATTATTAATTGTATTAGATTTAACGTATTCTAATCCAATTTACAATTATATATTGAGCGAGATGCGATAAGACGCAACTAGATATGACATCATCGACGAAATGATGAATATGATATAATATGATATAATGAATATGATATAATATCTAAATATATATTATTTTGTATTTTAATTAATTTTATATATGAATTTATATAATTATGTCCGGTCAAATACACTGGCAGACAAAATCTTATAAGTTTATGTAAAATAATGTATTGCTTTATGCAAACGTTTTAACTCTTGAAATTAAAGATTTATAACCGTTAAAAAACTACGTATTTTTGATTCGTGAACTCAAAATTTTCAGATTTGCAGACAAATTAAAAAGCAAATATAATATATATATGAAGCTTTTTCAATGGGTTCCCGTTGAACTTAAAAATAAAATTCGGATATATGATATAATAAAATTCGGATATATGATAAAGGAGCAAAAACTTATGATAAACGTAATTTTCAGCGATCCTATCCCATGTGTTTGGGTTTAAAAGTGGCGGTGAAATTTAACACATCTTTGTATGAAAATATGTTTCAAGTTTAAGAAATTTTAATTTATAATACTCGAGAAAACACACATTTTGAAAGCCATTTTGACACTATGTCGGCTGCCACTTATTTGAATTATTTTAAATATTGGTGAAAAACTAATTAACTATTTTTTCTCCTTTTTCATATATCCGACTTTTTAAGATCGGAGGGAGCCCATCGGGGCTATAATCTATGCCTTGTATTAACAAGATCATAAATTTTCCAAGGAAAGAAATTCAGAAAGAAATGATGACAA